>OX608082.1:25176442-25696442 GCA_951509765.1 Sphenella marginata
ATGAAGCAAGCTGCTTTACCTGCATCTGTATGTACTTTAATGGATGGACTAAACTGCAACGGCTACATTTTCGTCACTTAAACAAGTAAGGTTAGAGTCGTTAGATAGGCTTGCTGGACCAGATTATCTTCATTCGGTCACTTAATATTAGAATCTGATTCAATATCAAATAAGATACATATGTGTCGACACAATTTTCATAGGTTATTCTCAAGAGTTTACGTCTCATGCTGATCTCGTCGTGGGTAAACTTATCAGCAGTGAAGGCGCATTAATAAACTCAAATCAGCCTGGAGGCCATGGCCTTCAAAATGCTTAATAGAACTTAATATATGATATCAAGGAGCATCCCTTTTTTAGAGATTAATTCAATTAAAATTTGAAGGTATCAACAGACCACTGTTTTTATCCTAAACATTGATGGCCAGTATCGAGTGCGGCATAAACCTCAACTAAAATACATTTAAAAATCATTTAATGTACCCCCGCAAATGCTTCGCCGAATATGCCTAAGGGACCCATTGCAAACATTTAGAACTTGAGATTTTATTTATTTTGTTAATGGACATAATGACCCTGTTTATAAATATTTGCATAGGATACTTTTACCAAAAACCCATATCAGCACGTCATACAAACTTTGGTTAAAACTTTGGCTACATATCTGCATGAATTCATCATTATTTACATACACTTATACATATGTATGTATGCACATCCTAGTTTAAATTTGATATTTAATTTTGTTTTATTTTTGTTTCAGGCAAACCCGTTTCATGGATGATGCTTTCGCCATCTGTAACACCAAGAAAACTGAATGTGGGTTCAAATAATCCGGCAATGCGGCTTTACAAATTTGATACGGATTCTGGTCAGGTTAGTTGGTATATGTTTAGCTGTCATATGTTTTTTGGAGATGTACAAATCTGCATTGATATATGGAGTACCAACATATATGTATAATAGTAGTCAGTATAAGGTTTAAAATTTAAATTGAAAAAAAGGCAATTGAATGCGAGTAATGTTCGCAAGAATTTTGTAGGTATAAGAAGAAAAATGTGTGCTTCCAACAATAAATATACCAAAATGATTAGCACGATAAGCAGATCTGTCATTTAAATTCTATCATGTCACTCAGTTTGAGGAATTCAATAAACTTGCCTCCTCTCTACTTATCTAATTTGCTTTCTGTTTGCGCGCCGCCTCTTACTCTTCGTCTTTTCCATTATTTATTTATATAACCTTGTTGTTTTTCTAAATTTTTCTTAAACTAGCAGCCTGATGAAGGTCTTCAGGATTATTCTAATTTGCTTTCTTACCAATTTTCAATGTTCTACCATGAAAGATTTATATTACAAAAAATACCATCTAAATGCTTTCCGACGGTACCCTTTCAGTCACAAGTCAGACCAATTACTATCTTCTTAGGACATGCTCAAACAAGGAGGAGGTCTAACTTCAACTCCAGATCAAAGTTGGTTCATTTGTGACTCATCCTTGAAGAAGAAAGAAGAATTTTTACATATTTAAAATTGTCAGAAATTTAAAATACATATATGAACCAGTTTAAAAGAAATAAGCCATCTAAGCTCGGTTGTAGTAGGTGAAAAAAATTATGGCAAAAATCACCGCTGTAATATGAAACCTAAAATATTAGAATTGTTATTTGTCCAAATTGAAGCATTTTTGGATGAATTGAATAATACAGTCAAACAATCTTATTTGGAATCAAGTTTACGTTGCTATGTCGAGTATTAAAAAATTCAAAAATTTTGCTTGAAAAGCTGTAAATAAAATTTGGGTTTCACTTCACACCAAAAACAAATTTTGAAGAACTTCATATTCGCTTTGCAATCCTACCACTGCACGTTCCACTTCTGATTTCCGTTTAAAAGGTAGAAACGCAAAGCGCTTGGCATAGATGGTGTCTCGAAAAACCATTTTCACTTGCATTGTGATTTCTTTTTTTCAGTCACTCTGATTCGGCGGCAATGTTACAAAGTATGTTACAAATTTAATTTATACAGCTGGAAACTTACTTGCATTTGAGGGTACATCCGTTGGGCTAGTGGCACTTGTGTCTTGCCTTTCATTGCTTTGCCTATACAAATTCATACACATACATACATACGTACATATATATGGTTGTAGTGTATAAGTACGTTGGATATGCCCTGAAAAAATGCGATTAGTTTGGGGTTAGTCCGAGATGAATCGTAAAGGAGAATGAAACTAATACCACTTTTGATCTCTTTGTATGAGTTGAAGTGATACCTTTTTCTGGTTTCGAGCATGTCTTATGAAGAGAATAATCGTATACTTTTACAACTGAACAGGCAGTGTAGACAAGATCTACCTTTTTCCTTTATCGGGTACTATCACGAGTCATACAAATTAAAATCAAGTTATCCCAACTAAGTCTATAACGTAATAGTTGTCATCAATTATTGCTCAACGTGGACGAAACGTATTGTTCGCGTAACAATCTCTTTAGAGAGCAGTCACTCAAATTTGTGCAGTGTCATATATACATACATACATTTAGAATGCAAGTGGTATGCAAATGAGTTCACTGTTAGCACCATCCTGTTTGCAATTCACAAAAACTCTGTTAGCATTTGTTCAACGCGTTACAAATTTATGCTACTTTGAAGAAGCGTTTGCAAAAGTTATGCACATTTTAGTTCAAAACTCCCTCCATTCACGATGACAACTTTGTATGCAGTTAAGTAGATCGTAGCCGATTTTATGATATACAATTTTGCAATGTATGCAAGTTTGGGAAACAAATATTTATGGAGCCCAATTTAGCATGCGTGCATTAGGGTGGCATATACGTAGAAAACTGTAAGAAAGCTCAAAAAGAAATTTGTGAAATAACCACAGTACGAATAGCGCAAAAGACTAGAACCATCATGGAAACTGGAAAAATAAGTCCACATAAACCTTAAGAACAACGCTTCATATGGAGCTATCATCTGGGACTAAGTATCTATGTATAAAATGAATTTTGAAAAATCACATTGCTAGGCGTTGATAAATCTGATACAACAGCCGATAAAAAAACTTACCATGACTATTCATGAAATTGATAAAGACACCTTAAATAGAAAATTGCATATTCGAACGCAGCCCTTCTACATAACAAACGTTTTCTCCAATGCAGTAATTTTGTATATTGTACAAGTACATACCTGTCTACTAAATTCTATTTTGGTATACTTATTCTTATATATTTCTCGCATGACTTTGCATTTTTACAGGTATTGGACTATACGCAGTACTTTATGGATTTACAATTGGCGAATCAAGTAGGCGAACCCAACTGGCTTCCGGAATATAATCTTACACATTATTATGCGCTCAGTGATATATCAGCGATATCCTTACACAATTTTGTGGATCGTTTTACAAGTGGTGACGGCACTTGGTTTAGCAAGTATGTAATAAATAAAATGAAAAAGAGAAATAATATGTATTTTAGGTATTATCACAAGCAGTATCTAGCTTCGACTGTCAAAAATTAAAATTGTATATGCAATCTGAGTGTAAAAGCTTTTAAAGCAAAAAATAACATATAAAGTGTCCTAGAAGAATTTAAAACGAGACCATGAATAAGGGAGTGCTTTCATTGACATATTTTTGGAACATTGTAAGATATTTTTTTGAGTGTTTTAGTTTAGAGATATGACCCAGCAATGTATAAGGGATTACTCCCCTTAACATTCCTTGGAATCAATAACACAAGTTTCTGTTTTCTATGTTCCGATTGCACTATTCTTGGAGCAAAAGAGGGGACGTCTTCAAATTATTCATAAAAGACAACTCCTTTCTTTTGGAGAAAAAGTCTCATTTTTTTCTCTTGGCTAACAGCTTTTTCAGTAGGCCGAATTTTTCTGCCAAGCTAAGAGGGAGTATAATTTTGTATGGGGATACACTGAAGTATAGGAATACTCTGGGATTATATTGTAATTTAAATTATTTCGGTTTCCGAGGAAAGTACGGTTGAGAAAAGAATTTAAATCTAAAGCCAGAAATGTTTCACCAATAAAGAAAAACTAAAAAACATTTACATCAGTTGGCTGGACTTGAACCGATGCTCCCCGATTAGGCAATTTTGGCCAATGGCAAATCACGTCAAACACCTAGGAAGTTCTAAGTATCATACTAAATATTTTTTCTCATCTCAGTCGAGGTTCGACTCCTTCCTCTGCTGTCGAATTCTGGTGTCGATCACAAAAAATCACCCAAGTACTTTTGCTGTGACGAGTACTATAAGAGGTAGAAAATATTTAAATTTGGGTGCTTATTTGTTTACTTATAACCTTACCGCCATATTTTGATTGCATCACTGCCTCACATTAAATTTTGCCTCCAACACCACCAAAATGCATAAAAACATTACGACTTGTTTGTGCTATTTCTAGCAAAATTTTTGTATTTGTTAATGTTTTCATACACATTTTTGCAAAGAAGGTATTGTTTTGATGTATTTCGCTGCAAGCATAATAACAACAACTACAAGTACCTCTATATACAAACCCAAAGCAAATAGGGCATACGCGAAGTAATGGAGGTATAGGCGAATATTGTTCAGGAGCATGGTAGCAAAACAAACAGTGTGAACATAAAACGCCAATTGACTGAAAAATAATACAACAAAAATGGAATATGTATTTTGTATTTCGCCCTTTCGCCTTTATTTGCATTTCGCTCTACAACAGTCATCCGTTTTAATGGTAGGTATCTACTTCACCCTAGCCGCCTTCTCATTCCATACACATTTGTTTGCAACTCATACTTCACCTTCAGTCATTCTGAACAGTTGTTGTTTCGCCTTTGGCTAGCAATTGACGTTATAACTGCATTGTTATTGTTGTTGCAAAATAATCTTACTTCCTACCATTAGCTGGAATTTTGTTGTTGTCAACATGTTGATGCTTTACTTCGAAACCCCGTTGGAAAAATTTAAGTATTTGCAATTTTAAAAAATAAATATTTGTGTGCAATATACCTCGGTGGAGATTAAGGCCGAGCTCCTCTCCCAATTTGTGGTGAGCTGCTTCTAATTTCTTTCTACAAAATGGCGGAATTAACGACTTGTTTCCAAGTTTTGTTTTAAATTATAATAATTAGATATAAGGACCTAATTTAAATAAAAGAACTTCGCTAATTGATCTGATCATTGCTGTGTACTTTCTGATATACCTATCTCTTTTTCTTCTCATACTCAAAAACATTGGAACAGAGTTACGATAGCAAGTCAGGTTCATGAATTCAATACAAATTTATTCTCATAAACACAAGCAGGGGGAAAGGAAGACAACCACTACCCCTCCCATTTAAGGCCCTGAGACTTGTGTTTCTTCTTCTTTACTTACTTTAAATGAAACAAAAAAGGAAAGGGCTGTCTTCGGCTGTGCCGAAGGCTTTATACCTTTCATGAATACGCACAACTTTTCTAAGTGTCCGATCCTTACTTACAATTACTTACAAACTCTCCAAAACTGTTAATTTAAAAATACATAGCCAAACCATATTTATCGGAGCAATCGGTAATATGGGAGCTATATGTTATGTAAGTCCGATCTGTATGATTTTCACTACACACATCACATATATAATAAGTACCAAACCTGCAAAATTTTACGTTTCTAGCTTTCTATTTGCAACATTTATAGCCCAAAACCCATTTATCAAAACTATCGATGATATGGGAGCTATATGTTATGTTGATCCGATCTAGGTGATTTTCACTACACACTTTACGCATATAATATGTACTAAACCTGCGAAATTTCGCTCCAATAGCTTTTTAATTGCAAGAGTTATAGGCCAAAACCCGTTTATCGGAACAATCGATTGTATGAGAGCTATGCGTTTTATCGGTCCGATCTTGCTGGTTCCGACAAATGATTAATCCTATGCAAAATGGCGCCTGCTTGCAAAATTTCATCGAGATATCTCTAAAACTGAGGGACTAGTTTGCGTTCAAACAGACGGACGGACATACGGACGGACGGACAGACGGACAGACGGGCATGGCTACATCAACTCAGCTCGTCGCCCTGATCATTTCGGTATGCTTAATGGTGGGTCTATCTCTTCTTCTTCTCATACTTACAAACATCGGACCAAAGTTATAATACCATTTCATGTTCATGAAAGGTATAAAAACACATTCAGTTATTAAACTACTGTACAGCCTGATGTTATTAATATTTTATACTTCCTTTCTCTACTGGGCAGCTGCCAGCATTCTAGTAGAGGTTTGGGTGCTTACAGTGGGTATGGGTGCCTATTTGCTGTACAACTTTGATAGACTTGTTTGTTTATTTGTTTTAGCCCCGTAATATTGCTCGAGGTTTCTTGTTGATTGTCTTGATTGTTTTTATGCAAATTTATGCATATCTTATGCTGATGCCTTATCATTGCGAATTCCCACTGCAATAATAGGGGCTAGATATCTGTATGTATGCCCCTTGTGTGTATTTTATTCAACTGTGTGAGTAGGTTACTTACTTGTTTAGATATTTGTTTTCGCTGCTTTTCAGATTAGGCCCTGCCGCCATATGTTGCAGTTGCAAGAAAATCTACCTATTTTTTCCAAATGACTTCATATCCAGGCGATGTGACATTTTTCTCACCAAGTGATGCGCCGCCTGCTATTTTTCATGTTTGCCTGGTAGCAATCAACCATTTTGAGGCAAATTGTGGGAGAAACTGGCAAATATCGCATCACTTGGTGATCCCAATGACTTCATATCCAGGCGATATGACATTTTCCTCACCAAGTGATGCGTCGCCTGCTATTTTTCATGTTTGCCTGGTAGTCATAAACCATTTTTAGGCAAATTGTGGGAGAAAATGGCAAATATCGCATCACTTGGTGATCCAAATAACTTCATAACCAGGCGATGTGACATTTTTCTCACCAAGTGATGCGCCGCCTGCTATTTTTCATGTTTGCCTGGTAGTCATAAACCATTTTTAGGCAAATTGTGGGAGAAAATGGCAAATATCGCATCACTTGGTGATATAAATAACTTCATAACCAGGCGATGTGACATTTTTCTCACCAAGTGATGCGCCGCCTGCTATTTTTCATGTTTGCCTGGTAGTCATAAGCCATTTTTAGGCAAATTGTGGGAGAAAATGGCAAATATCGCATCACTTTGTAATCCAAATGACTTCATATAAAGGCGATGTGACATTTTTCTCACCAAGTGATGCGCCGTCTGCTATTTGTCATGTTTGCCTGGTAGGAATCAACCATTTTGAGGCAAATTGTGGGAGAAAATGGCAAATATCGCATCACTTGGTGATCCCAATGACTTCATATCCAGGCGATGTGACATTTTCCTCACCAAGTGATGCGTCGCCTGCTATTTTTCATGTTTGCCTGGTAGTCATAAACCATTTTTAGGCAAATTGTGGGAGAAAATGGCAAATATCGAATCACTTGGTGATCCAAATGACTTCATATCCAGGCGATGTGACATTTTCCTCACCAAGTGATGCGCCGCCTGCTATTTTTCATGTTTTCCTGGTAGTCATAAACCATTTTTAGGCAAATTGTGGGAGAAAATGGCAAATATCGCATCACTTGGTGATCCAAATAACTTCACAACCAGGCGATGTGACATTTTTCTCACCAAGTGATGCGCCGCCTGCTATTTTTTATGTTTGCCTGGTAGTCATAAGCCATTTTTAGGCAAATTGTGGGAGAAAATGGCAAATATCGCATCACTTGGTGATCCAAATGACTTCATATCCAGGCGATGTGACATTTTCCTCACCAAGTGATGCGTCGCCTGCTATTTTTCATGTTTGCCTGGTAGTCATAAACCATTTTTAGGCAAATTGTGGGAGAAAATGGCAAATATCGCATCACTTGGTGATCCAAATAACTTCACAACCAGGCGATGTGACATTTTTCTCACCAAGTGATGCGCCGCCTGCTATTTTTTATGTTTGCCTGGTAGTCATAAGCCATTTTTAGGCAAATTGTGGGAGAAAATGGCAAATATCGCATCACTTTGTAATCCAAATGACTTCATATAAAGGCGATGTGACATTTTTCTCACCAAGTGATGCGCCGTCTGCTATTTGTCATGTTTGCCTGGTAGGAATCAACCATTTTGAGGCAAATTGTGGGAGAAAATGGCAAATATCGCATCACTTGGTGATCCCAATGACTTCATATCCAGGCGATGTGACATTTTCCTCACCAAGTGATGCGCCGCCTGCTATTTTTCATGTTTGCCTGGCAGCCATAAGCCATTTTTAGGCAAATTGTGGGAGAAAATGGCAAATATCGCATCACTTGGTGATCCAAATGACTTCATATCCAGGCGATGTGACATTTTCCTCACCAAGTGATGCGCCGCCTGCTATTTTTCATGTTTTCCTGGTAGTCATAAACCATTTTTAGGCAAATTGTGGGAGAAAATGGCAAATATCGCATCACTTGGTGATCCAAATAACTTCACAACCAGGCGATGTGACATTTTTCTCACCAAGTGATGCGCCGCCTGCTATTTTTTATGTTTGCCTGGTAGTCATAAGCCATTTTTAGGCAAATTGTGGGAGAAAATGGCAAATATCGCATCACTTTGTAATCCAAATGACTTCATATCCAGGCAATGTGACATTTTTCTCACCAAGTGATGCGCCGCCTGCTATTTTTCATGTTTGCCTGGTAGGAATCAACCATTTTGAGGCAAATTGTGGGAGAAAATGGCAAATATCGCATCACTTGGTGATCCCAATGACTTCATATCAAGGCGATGTGACATTTTCCTCACCAAGTGATGCGTCGCCTGCTATTTTTCATGTTTGCCTGGTAGTCATAAACCATTTTTAGGCAAATTGTGGGAGAAAATGGCAAATATCGCATCACTTGGTGATCCAAATAACTTCATAACCAGGCGATGTGACATTTTTCTCACCAAGTGATGCGCCGCCTGCTATTTTTCATGTTTGCCTGGTAGTCATAAACCATTTTTAGGCAAATTGTGGGAGAAAATGGCAAATATCGCATCACTTGGTGATCCAAATGACTTCATATCCAGGCGATGTGACATTTTTCTCACCAAGTGATGCGCCGCCTGCTATTTTTCATGTTTGCCTGGTAGTCATAAACCATTTTTAGGCAAATTGTGGGAGAAAATGGCAAATATCGCATCACTTGGTGATCCAAATGACTTCATATCCAGGCGATGTGACATTTTTCTCACCAAGTGATGCGCCGCCTGCTATTTTTCATGTTTGCCTGGTAGTCATAAACCATTTTGAGGCAAATTGTAGGAGAAAATGGCAAATATCGCATCACTTGGTGATCCCAATGACTTCATATCCAGGCGATGTGACATTTTCCTCACCAAGTGATGCGTCGCCTGATATTTTTCATGGTTGCCTGGTAGTCATAAACCATTTTTAGGCAAATTGTGGGAGAAAATGGCAAATATCGCATCACTTGGTGATCCAAATGACTTCATATCCAGGCGATGTGACATTTTTCTCACCAAGTGATGCGCCGCCTGCTATTTTTCATGTTTGCCTGGTAGTCATAAACCATTTTGAGGCAAATTGTGGGAGAAAATGGCAAATATCGCATCACTTGGTGATCCCAATGACTTCATATCCAGGCGATGTGACATTTTTCTCACCAAGTGATGCGCCGCCTGCTATTTTTTATGTTTGCCTGGTAGTCATAAGCCATTTTTAGGCAAATTGTGGGAGAAAATGGCAAATATCGCATCACTTGGTGATCCAAATGACTTCATATCCAGGCGATGTGACATTTTTCTCACCAAGAGATGCGCCGCCTGCTATTTTTCATGTTTGCCTGGTAGGAATCAACCATTTTGAGGCAAATTGTGGGAGAAAATGGCAAATATCGCATCACTTGGTGATCCCAATGACTTCATATCCAGGCGATGTGACATTTTCCTCACCAAGTGATGCGTCGCCTGCTATTTTTCATGTTTGCCTGGTAGTCATAAACCATTTTTAGGCAAATTGTGGGAGAAAATGGCAAATATATCGCATCACTTGGTGATCCAAATAACGTCTGTCCGTCCGTGTACCCGATAGCTTGAGTAAAAATTGAGATATTTGCATGAAATTTTGCATACAGGTTACTTTCTGGCGAAGGTAGGCTGCTACTGAAAATGGGCGAAATCGGATGATAACCACGCCCCCTTTTTCGACATCGAAAACTTTGAAAATCACATAAATTAACATAACTTGAGTAAAAATGTAGATCTTTGCATGTAATTTGTTATGCGGGCTACTTTCTGGCCAAGGTGAGCTGCTGTGAAAATTTTCGAAATCGGATGATAACCACGCCCACTTTTTCGATGTCGAAAATCAAATAAATTAACATAAGTTGATTAAAACTTGAGATATTCGCATGAAATTGGTACACATGTTACTTTCTGGCCAAGGCTGGTTGGTGTTTAAAATGGGCGAAATCGGACGATAACCACGCCCCCTTTTTTGATATAGAAAATTTCAAATACGATTCTAGGGCCTATATCATTGCCAAGTTATGGTATTTGTATCCCGTTCAGAAAACTAACGCTGGGTATTTAATGTTCGGTTCACCCGAACTTAGACTTCCTTACTTGTTTTTTATACATATGGAAATTAATTAAGTACCACACACGTAAAATATCAGCCAAATCGGTCCATAATTAGGATTTTTAGTATTTATAACCGCGATCTCAGCTGCACCTAACGGAATTTTTTTTTAGGGAAATATTTCTTTTCATGGTAGTAATACATGTTTGATTTTGTTCTTCGCAATGAATAAATAACACGGCAAATACAATATTTACAAAGACTTGATTTAATTACAGTATAAAGGATTTATTGACGTCCGTCTAGTTCCGCACTTCAACCTTGAATCTGTCGCCGGTCTCTCAGTCGTGTCGCTCAAGGCTCTCTTTGTCTAGGTTGTCGTTGTCAAATGTGCAGGGATGCGTTTTAGCGCATCAGTATTTAGAAGGTGTGTCCACTCCTAGTCGTCCTTGGTCCGTCGGTCAATCCCACATACATGTTCCGAATTTCAGCCAAATCGGACCATAAATGCGATTTTTGAAAATATAGCGACATATATATAAATATAATATTGCATTGTCATCGGGGTTATACATCGGTGCAGACTTTCAGCTCAATCGGACACCGGGAAGTGTATCAAATTTAACTTGCAAGATTCCATTACAGACATCCGTCAACTGAAACTAAATAAAAGCTTATAAAAAAAACGTATATTTCTAATTTAAACACATCATACGCAAACATTCTCATTAACCTTCTCTCTCTCTCTCTCTCTTTCTCTTTTCATATGCTATCATTTTCAGATACTCCCGCGCCAACACCGTACGCTATCAGACAGATTCTTGCGAGAACGTTTGCATGCTGAATCACTATTGCGCCATAACTCGTGTGGACTACAAAGAATTCCGGCAATGCTTGGAAAAGGAGCAGAGTGCTTTGCGTTCACATGCGACCGCTGCGCTGGCTGGTGCTTGTCCAATTTTGGTGCTGATGTGCGTATTGCTAGCGTCCTGTTGTCGTCAGACCGATGCACTGCTGCCAAAGCTTATTGCACGCATGAGAGTACAGCATAACCGACAGGTACAACAACAACAACAACAAACAACATTTGGTGGAAAGCAAAAGTGGAAAATTGAATTGGTCGCACTGGCACTGATGGTGAGATGTGTTATGTGTGCAACAGCAACAATAACAACAACAACAAAAAATGAAGCAGCACTAACGGTTGCATTATTAAATATGAGAACGACAGCATTTGGCTTGCTGTTTCGTATATTGCTGATGTTACAAAATGCATTAAAGCGCCTTCATACGAATACCTGCGTAGCGCCAAAATTAAATGAAAATACGTACGTCGGTCATGCTGAGCATGGAGGTAGCACAAAAATAGTTACAAATAAAATGGAATATTTTTGCATGCAACGCTCACCGATGCATGCAATATGGCAGACTGGCAACATACTACAAAGGAGTAGCAATGAAAAGGTGTTATTACAGCAGCCCGCAATACTTAGCTGGGGCAAGAAAGGCTTTGTTGTAGCAGCACCAATATTGGCCAGTTATGAAAATGACAAAGCCAACACCTGCGTTGAAAGCATGGCACCAACACCACCACCACAACACCAACTGTGTCAAGTCGTTGAAGCGCATCGAAATTTTTCTGACAATAAAAGCGCCCGCCATTGTGCCGCAACTTTAATTTCAATTGTGCAACGGCAATTACCACAACCCAAATGCGTCAATTATGAAGCTATGCATCTCGATCTTGAGTGGCAAAATGTTTATACAATATTTTTCTTTGGTACAAATAGCTTGTGTCTTGTAAATAGCCGGCATATTGCGCTAAATGGTGATACCAAAAAGTATAACAATTACAACAGCAACAACAACAACACAAAGTACGAGCTATGCACACCCACCGTAATATTAGGCGTTAATTACAATTTAAATTCATTTAAACAACAACAATTGCATAGGCGTATGAAATTATGCTCAGCATGTGTGCATTAGTATGAACAAACTCCAACGCTTTATTGGCCTAGCTGTGTATTTATAAGAGATATGAAACATTCGTGCGTTAATTGCTATATTACTTAGATAAGGTATAACGATGTATGTATGTGTGACAATTAGATAGATATATATATATAGGTATTTATATGTATTTCAATTAACTGCAGCAATGTGCGAGCTCTAAGCGTTTGCTCAATCAACTCTTAATGATTTGACTTATTGTTTTCTAGTTTATAATACTACAATGATATGCTGGATTTTCAGATATGGTATTTTAATCTAAATTGTTATTTAATTTAAACAAGTATCGTACTAATTACACTAAGTACTTCGCACGAAATACACGTTATCAATGTGTTAACAATTCTCAGAATAACGCGAAATTAATGACCCACATTGAATGCTTCGATTAAGTAGATAAACAATATGTTTGGTCGACACAGCCTAAGCATTGAAGAAATTATTTTCTTCAAAATGCATTGAATTCCATAAGGTGCAGTACGCGAAGACGGGTGTGACACTTTAAGATTTTATTCTTGAACCATAATTTATGTTATGTTGGGTTAGTAGTACTAGGAGAAAAATTCGAAATAAACTTACAAAATTAATTAATCCAGTTAAGTTACATACGTTGAGTGACATACAAAACGGCGCAGTTGTTTCGGGTAATATAATACTAAAACTTTTATAGCTAAAGCTCATTTGTTATTTTCGTATGAAGGGTTTGGAGCCAAATGGATCTAAGTGACTCCGAAATTGATTTGAGATATTCAAGTTTAAAGTTTACTGCCTTTTGAAAATTCTATGTAAAATCTGTGTAGGACGTTTATTGTATGGGAAATAGATGGCACTGCAATGTCCGAAATGACTCGGATCTCTTTGCCAACAAATAAACACCATATTTCACTATACAAATGTGGGTATAACTCAATGTCACTTAGATCCTTTTGGTTCTGAGCTCTTCATATAAAAATATGAATTTTTCTATTATAAAAATCTTCTCAGTGCTTTTTTTCGTAAAATCAAAAAAAAACTTTTCAAATTTGATGCCAGAAATTGAAATTGAATTGATATCTATCTTATATCTCTAGTCTCAAGAAATTTTTGTTCTCAAACTCTTCAAAATCCGATGCATTTTTTCCAATTTTTGCCGGCATAGTGTTTGGAAATTGCATTACTTTAGCAAGCTCATATGGAGGAAAGTATGAAAAAAGTTGCAAGTTCGTGTGACCAGAAATTATTAGACGACAAAACTGCTTACTCGAAAATTATTTTGAAATTCTTGCTTCAAATTAACAAATTCGAAACTTTTCTTTTGAATTTTCTATGAATTTTTTAAAATATTCCCATAAATTTGGAAACACCAGTTCAAAAGTTGTATATGACAGAAAAAAAATATTTTAATATGAAATACACATCAATTTTAGTTGAAAAAGTTTTCATAATATATTAGAACAACCAAGTGCGGCATTTAAGTAGCACTCAATGTATATCAACTCTAAGCACTGCGAAGGGGATAAGAAGTACACAAGCCAAATCTGTTGCTATCGAACAATTTGATAACACAATTCGTCTGCTGATTTATAGAGGTTATAGATCACCTTATGCATTGCTAAACAATACCAGGTCAATAGGCTGCCTAACAAGTGTGAAAGAAAATTAATATGTTCCATAGAACTTCACCTTTTTCTATAACTTTTTCAGTTTTTATACCGAAAGTTACAATTGATATTCAGAAAGTTAAATTTCTAGTGCTTTTTGAGAACATAATTCGGTATTACACTACATCCTCGCTGATGAACTTATTGCTGAATGGTTGCGGTTGTAAAGAGGATAATCTTCGCACTTTATAAACTTGTGTGTCGTAGTTGACCTTAATGTCTATCTAATTCCAAGCCCCAACTCTTTTAGCTTTCTTTCCTTCAAAAATAGTATACAATTATTTAGCACAATATCTACTTGAATCAAAATTTTTACAATAGAATGCCGCCTACTCACAGCGGTAAATGCTGAGTTTCCTGTTTTGACTAAACAAGGGTACTGTATATCGTTTATGTCAGCAAGCTTACTGTAGTTCTCTCTACTTCAGATTTTTCAAAGATAAATATTTCTTATCTTTTTTAAAAATTTATTGATTCTTTTAGAGTTGCCTTTTATTGAAATTTCGGAGGTAAATGGTCGATGTATTGTTTTACATAAATATGTGGGATTTGTTATAAAATCTATATTTGGTCGTGGGCGGTTTATACCTGCTCCGATTTTCACCGTGCAATTTTCTGCTGATAAGTCGATAATGAAGTATCAAAATGTGTGACTCGTGTTGGTACTTGCTAAAATATGTAGTTAAATTATAAATTAAAATAGTTTTGCAGTGCGTATATTTGGTTGTATATCAACTGTAAACTATGTGCAATAATTACAAAGTAAATTAAATATATATTTTATATAGCTAATGAATGTAAGTAAGCATACATAGTAAAAAAGGTAACCATGATAAGCCAATGGTAAATTTTGTTTATGTTCCATAAAAAATGAAAACAAAAAATAAAAAACAAAAGCCACATAAAACGCCTAATAGGTCATATATGTATGTATGAATGTTTTATATTTGCATAATTATTTCACAACAATAGCTAACCATAAAAATGTAAATATTTATTATAATTAAACTAATTTGTAAGTATAAAAACCTAATATAACATTAAATAAAAAATTAGGAAAACATATAGTTATATAAAACAAAAAAAAACCTTGAATGTAATTTATGTACATAAATAAAAAATGTATGTAGATATATATATATATATATATATATATAAATAACAATATATGTATGTATAGGTATGAAATAAATAAATAATGCAATTGAAAACGCTGATTACTGTTTGACTTTAACGCTGACCTGAGTGCGTTTATTAAACTTGATAAAAGAAAGTGTAATGAAAATTTATTTAGCATTCATAAATAAATGATTATATAAATAAATAATATTTGTCTCAAATAAGTAAATTTGTATTTTATTATTTGTTTTGTAAAATTCGAAAAAAAAAATTCTTTGACGTAAGTATATACATACATACATATTAATCCACAAATAAAACAGCTTTCAGGCAATAAGTTTAACAAATTTGACGAGCGT
This sequence comes from Sphenella marginata, assembly GCA_951509765.1. NCBI lineage: Eukaryota > Metazoa > Arthropoda > Insecta > Diptera > Tephritidae > Sphenella > Sphenella marginata. The sequence goes on from OX608082.1 coordinate 25,192,161, forward strand.
CCAATTTAAAAAAATCCGTTGAATTTATCATGTGAATTTCAAAAAAATATTTTTTTTTACGGTTTCCTTGAGTTGAGAGTGGTTAAAGCGTGTTAATTCACGAAAGCGAGGAGGTGCGCTTGTAGTTTGGAAATATTTTGGTACTTTGGATGTTAGCATACCATGCCTTATTCACACCTTTTTTTGTAATTTTAGTTCAACTTATTTAGGCCATATGCACGCTGTTAATGGCGTTTCCACAAGAGCCTCCTTGTTCTGTTAAAATCTTCAACGTAATGAATTTTTGTGGATTTTTATTGGATTTTTGTAACTTTCCCAGTAGAAAAGTTTCATAAAGCGAATAATTTACGAATTCTAGACTCCACAGAAGAGCATCCATAAGTGATTATTCTTCATTACTTTCTAATTGGGTTGCAGTATCATATGAGTATATATATTTCATCATGTTTTCGAAACCCAGGGGGAACACCTAAGTCAGGTACTAGCACGGTTTACTCCTCAGCAGGAGTTGGTAAAGCCGATGGATGACAGAATAGAAGATGCGCCTTTACTCGTTTTTAATAATTATAATAACTAGCAAGACTTTGCCATCTCAGTACTTATAAGCTGCGTTAAATGCCCATCATCATAAACCCGAAGCATTGTTCCTTCATCACCTTTTGCTAAAACTTCGAAGAGGGAAAAGAGTGCTTCGAAAAATCTCCTACTCCGCATCTGCTTAGAGAACGTGTCAAATTTCGACATTTCGATATGAAGCAAATAAGTAATATCATGTGGAAAATCAGACGCCAGGTAGATTAGCACCAGAAAACTGAACTCGAAAGCCTTCTAACGTCTCGAAACTTTCAGTGTTTCTACGTTACCTACTTGAAATTATTGGCATGTCTTGGAATGTACATATGATCGATCCTTCTTTGTGTGAATAAACACGGCCAGGATTCTTTATTTTCCCAGGCTGTTTCAAGCTGTTTCAGTCATTTTAATTTGCTCCTCAGTTCTTTAACAGTGCCACTTAACCTTTAAAGAAAATGTACCATATCCTTGCTTCAATTAAAATAGCATCATTTCATGGCCGCTACCCGGGTCACGATATCTTCTTACACTCTATAAAAATAGAAAGAGAAAGTCAACCGCCATACATGCTGGCGAGTGTAGATAGATTTAGCTGACTGTGCAATGGGACTCGAAGTAGATAGCCAGCAGGAATGGTGCGAATTTTATTGAAAACTAGCAGGATGCAGGATTTTTCTGATTCGTTTGGCATTGACAGCAATGAGCCTACTTTATGATAGCTTTGGCCTTTAATTTTGATTGTTGAGTTGAATTGCTGACCATATATAGCATTGTTCCTAACTATTTCTGTTGCTCCGAATGATGTCATTTGAAAACATGAAATAAATGTACGAATTGACTTTAGGAACATAAAAAATAGATAACAACCATCTAGCAGACCTAACGAATAAAAATACAAATTGTCCGGAAGAAAAATTATCCCATATTTTAATATGGGCATAGCGCTACCCACATACCAAATTTCAAGCAAATCAGGCCACATATGAAACAGTTTTGAATAGTTCGGTCCCGGTAACACTTAGGAACATAAAAAATAGATAACCATCGCGCAGACCTAACAAATATACATACAAAATTTCATTAAAATCGGTCAAGCCGTTTCGGAGGAGTATGGCGTCGAACACCGTGACAGGATAATTTTATATATATAGAGAAGTTTCCGCTATAACAATTTAATATAAATAAATATAAATATATATAAATCAATACACACACCGATCGAACGTAAATTATATGGGCGTAGCTTTAAATTTGCATTAATCATGAAACCATCAACAGTTAGCACGGCTTACCGTAAAACATAATTGTTCGTAACTCAACACCCTTAAGTTAATAAAATGCCACGTTTGTAGTTGAGAAGCCTTACCCTTTGCGTGCGATGGAATCTTTTCTAGTTAAACTAACCAATATGCAGAATGCAATAAAATCTAACTCGAACATTTTCAATGCAGGTATGAACACAAAAAATATGAATCGGTGCATTAGACCGCAACTGGTTTTATATTTTTGCACATCTGCGAAATGAATGATCTAAGTCATTAGCATACAACTGTTTTTTGATAAGAAAAATGAAGGTAAGTAAGACTACCTTACAAATGCGTAAATAATAACATAACCTGCTGAGGTGACGGCATGAGATATGTTTGCGAAACTGTCTTGAAGAAAAGATTCTCGTTGGTAAATACCGCAAAATTTTAAGTTTTCGATACGGTCTAATACATGAATGCATTTAAGCTTAGCAATCGTCTACATTCTATTTTGCATTTACATGGCATACCGAGTTGCAGATAGCCTGCTAGCATTCTATTTGCTCGTAGTTCTATATAAGAAGACTTGTTGAGAAAACATCGGTGACTAACAGTTGACTCCGCATCTAATATTTGGGGATTGTATCGATTTGTTTTTTAAATTAATGAAGTTAAATCTGTTTCAGAAACTTATCTTAGAAAAAGGTGGAAAATGTGTCCGAGATGGTGAAAAATTTTCTTAAAACATCTATTTCGTTCCTATCGACGAAAAAGGGCGCGAACTTTTTTTGTTTGAAGAAAGACGCATTATAAATATTTTGAGAAAGAAAGACGCATTAAAATAATTTTTAAGAAAGAAAGGCGCATTAAAATAATTTTTAAGATAACTAAATAGCTGCAATATAATTTATTCAAAAAACGAAATACTAAATAAAAATACATATGTATAATGTGTACTAGGGCGGTCACTCACTCAATAAGTAGTTAGCCTCAAGATTTAAGATTGTGAAGTTTACTGTAAATGTATACAGTGCGCCTTTTTTCGTCAAAATATTTTTTAATGCGCCTTTCTTCGTCGGTAGCTATGATTTGTACTAGCACAACGCGGTGACCTTATGGGGCTTACAACTATGCAACATATTACAACTAGAACATGATCTAAAATCAGCGGTACTTTAGTGCTACCAGACCGATGTAAATTGAAAGATTTAGAAGAAAAGTTTGATATGTATTGTTACGCGTATGATATTTTGTGTATGGAGATTAATTTATGAGTCGAAAAAATAAAAATTATATTCTAGTTGTAGTAGCTGATCATTTCTAATCTCTTGTACATTTTGGTCGATCTCGTTATACGTAGATATCTATATAAAATCAGAGTGTGTTCAGTAGTAGCATTGTTACCTAACGTACCAAACTCGAGACTTTTATCACGTTTTCATTGAATTTCAAATGATATTGCTAAAATAAAATTGCTTACTACATTTAACTTCGCTATAAATCGGAATTTCGCTCTTTCATAGCATTCGCATAAAACCATAGGTAGCATACACATACAAACATATGTAAGTATGTATGCATATAAGTATTAACATAGCAAAGTAAAGAAAATGTCGTTGTTGTCCGGTTGTAGTAACATAAAGGACACCTGCAATTGTGTGTTCCACCAACGCTCTGCCAACTTATAGCAAACACTTACCTTTGTTGTTGTTGTTGTTGCTATTGTTGTTACTACTACTACCATCGTTTTTGTTTTACTTGCTATTTGCTCCCATTTGTTGCCAATGTGTCTTATTAGTGTCGTTGTTATTGCTGTTGTTTCAGTGCAATCACATAAAATTTCATTGTTACTTCAACGCCGTTACTGCCACAATTATTAATGCAGATGTCATTGTTTGTTGACCCTTTTTTTACTGACATTTCATTCGGTTGCGGCATTTCATTCACATTCGATGATTTGTTGTCTGTTGTTTCTTTAGGTGTTGGCACCATAACGTTAGTACACATTGCATATGTACATAATAGCGTTATAGACGCTAGATATTTGAAATTGGTTAGTTAGCCAGCCGGCCAAACCCAGGTCATTCTGCATTGCTGACGCATACATTTACTACGTTTGTCGAAAGCATAAAATTAATAGTTACTGTTATTGTCCCTGAAAAAATAGAGTGGAAAAGTAATTAAAGGTGTGTTTTACTTGTTTTCTTTCATGTAAATGCAAATCTTATTATCACAAAGGACTTGTGCGTTGATGTAAAAGTTTCATTAATATGCAAAGCATAACAACACTAAGAAAAAGGCCGTTTACAATGGCCAATGACGCTGTCAGGAGCCAGCTTAAATATTTATGTCTGGTTGTAACTTAAATGTTCAGCACTTGGAGGACCGAGCTTTGCTCTCCATTTTTCGAGCTTGTTTAAAAATTTTGTTGGCTTAAAATAATCATCATTAAAGACAGCGTAGTCGCTTTTATATATTGTTAACTTACGCTTTTAATTAGGTTTCCATATAATAACGGATATCGCAAAAAAATTACTGGCGAGGTTTCAATAGGATATGCTCCAATCTTCTTTTTATAGTGCGAGTAGGTGACAACTTAAGGAACTATTTTGCTGCAAGACAAAGTGAGTTAATTTCATATGTTATTTATTCCTTTTAATTTTTTTATGATTTTGTTTGTGTTTATTGTGTTTTTTGTTTTACTGCTTTTTTTCTATTCTAATCACTTAGCATTTCCGAACTGCTGAAAAAAGAAAGAGCTATGCAATCAAATAGTAACTCAATTTTAATGGATTTTTAAAGCCATAGGCAATGAAGCCATTTCGTATATTTCTCAACATAAAAAACCAAACGTTTTTATTCCAAATTTAATTCGAAATTTTTATTATTATATATAATATAATAATATTTGGTGCTTTAACCTTGACATTTAAAAAAAAAGCACTGCAGCAAAAATATGGAATAAAAATTCGCGCGAAATAAAGTCATGTTGTTTTATTGCACCCCGCCAATTAAAAAGGTGTGATTTAAAGCTTCAAACACAATGCCGAAATGAATACTCTAAAACAAGCAATTAAACACAATCAAAACCAATTAAATTTTTTTTCCGTCGGCAGTTTGCAATGGTAGATTTGATTCGCATGTTTGCATAATGTTCCTAGCTGTTTAGTTGAAAGAGCCATAGACCAAAGCTCGTTTTTCACAACAATCGAGTGTATGGAAGCTATGCCTTATATTGGTCCGATCTTGCATGTTCTGACAAATGATTAATGCTACACAAAATGGCTTCCGTTTTCAAAATATCACCGAGATATCGCTAAAACTGAGGGACTAGTTTGCGTTCAAACAAACAGACCTACAGACGGACAGACGGGCTTGGCTAAATCAACACAGCACATAACCCTGATCATTTTGATATACTCATTGGTGTGTCCGTTTCTTCTTCTTCTCACACTAACAAACATCGGACCAAAGTTATAATACCATTTTAAGTTCATTCAAGGTATACAAAAATATTTAAATTATTTCCTACATAAATTTTGGAAGCCTTGTACTACAACCAAGTATTGAAAGATCACTCCCTGTTATAAAAGTATTGTAGCTTTCGTTTTCATTTAAGACTCTGGTGACGTCCAACGTGGCGTATACGTAACCAATTGAACTTTTTCGCACGCTGCTCGTATGAATAGCGCACATGCCCTGATACATACATATATTTTACTTCGCTACTTTACTGACATAAAATTATGTCTGTATTAAGCTATATACATATGACAAACAATTTCGGAATTTCTCAATTTCTTATGACTGCACATAGATATGTTTATTTTTATTATAATTGGGGAATTATTTTTACATGCCACATATAAGTAGAGCCGTTAACTTGTTACACATATTTACGCATATTCTTTTATTGCGCTGCAACATAAATGAAGACGCATAAATACATCTGTGAATATAATTTAATTTTTCTTTACACGTACATACATATCCATATGTGTGTGTGAACTTTTATTTTAATAAGTTTTCCTCAAGCATTTAATGCGTGGACGGTCTAGAAAGCAATCAAGTCACTCTATTGGATGAACTCTCGCAATGAATAAAACAGATGCGTTAAGTAGTTGAGGGTGCAGACACAATTTTGGTGAACTTTTCATATAAAAAAAATATTGTAAGTTTATTACATCAATCACTTCTCACAAATATTTTTTGTTGCACTTCCCAGAAGACTTTCGTCAGGTTTAATTAAGCGTACCAGGTATTGCTCCTTTTATTTATTTTCAGCGCCAAATATTTTTAGAATGAAAATATATATGTATTTGTAAAATTTGCAAGCTCGAGACCAGTGAACAATAATAATTGGTTTTAATTATTATATCCGATTTTGTGGAAAAATTGATATTTGGAGAAAAATTACAAAGCTAATCACAGCGATGGATAGGATTACGTGTTTCAAAGTGTATGAAAATATATGTATTTGGGTAGCTATCGAGAAGGTACTTAACAATTATGTTTTTTTTTAATTTTTAATTTTCATACAACCATTCACAAATATCCCATAGTGCGTCAATGCATAATGGATGATGAAGGCGTTGAAACGCGCTAAAAAGTGAGGCAACTGTCAGAGCTTAGAAAATCTTAGTAAAGCTATCTTAAGCAAGCAAATGTAGTGAATTTCAGAAATACTTTTGACGAGCGCATTGAGAACTTACGAGGAACTGCTCAACTTGTATGAACTTTGTTTAATTATTTATTCATGCTGGAAAATTGATATAGAAAATTTTCAACATTCGTATAAGAGAAGCATTTCCTTCCATCAATGCACAAAACATATGTATGTATAAAGCTTTGCATTGAAACTTCGAAGTTGGTATCTTAAATGCTGCAATTGCCTGTGCAATGTACACGGAATTCACTTTAAAATGGTTGCCAGCAACAACGACTGCATTGCCTCGAAAGCCCCCAGTATTAAAAATAAAAGCACAAATTCAAATAAGAAGCATTTTACGCTAAAGGATACTAAAAGTATTGAAATAGTTTTAGAAATTCCAAATTTAAATTGTTGATGAAATTTCTTGAATTTGGCGTACCTTATTAAAACAGAATTTATTGTTCTTGTATTAGACCTTGGACAAATGTTTTTCTAAAGATTTTTTAAAACAAATTTATTAAGAAACCCACTATCTGTGCATTTACGTCCGTTACAGTTTTGAAATAATGTTTTTTTTTTTTTGCATTTTCTCAACATTTGTTCTTACTGGACTTGCCTAGTTTATGTATTAGACTCTTTAATTTCTGCTCTTGAACTAGTCCAAATATAGGTACTTTTGAACTAGTGCTCACTTATCACCTTAGACCCGAGCGGGAAATGCATTTCAGCAGCTGCTGCGTTTCCTGTACGGTACTGAAACACCTAACATACACAAATACATATATACAAATTTACAAACATGCCCACATACCTACTTGAGCACCTACAAAAGTGGCTGATTGCGTGTGGTTCCATTTTTCTCTGTTTACGCCCAAGAGTTACTTAAGATTAGAAAGTGCATGTTAGGTAATTGCATGGCAGGCAATTTTCGACGTCCACAAGTAACCCAACTGCATAAGTGCATGTCGCGTACCAAAAACCAAAAATGAAAAAAGCAAAAAAACAAAAAAACAAAAACAAAAGAAAATAAAAAGCATCAAATATGCGATATAAACATTCACAAACATTTAGAGCAGCAAAGCACACAAATGACGTCTTTGTTGGGCTTCAAGAAGGGGGTGAAAGTGCAGGAAGTCTTCAAATATACGACGAAGTATGCGCCTACAACATTCCACCCGCACTTAAGTAACAACGAAGTCGAGCATGTCTAGTTAAGCTGAAAGCATGAAGAAATATCGAAACGAAAGAAAAGGCATTGTAGTGCATGAAAGCCTTTTGCTAGAGCGGTGAATTATGTGCTCGTATGGGTGTGTGTGTTTGTGTGTGTGTTTGTGCCAAAATGTGCGAGTCGCCCAAAAGTCAACGTTCTCTTGGCTAAAGCAAATGCCTTTTTAAAATCTAAAATATTTTCAAACTTTCATTTATGTACATATGTATGTATTTGTGAGTTAATAAATTTAAGGTGCTTATTCATGCATTAGCTAGTTCTTGTTTACGTCATTTAGAACGTGGAATGTCTGCGAATATATCGGAATTTAGGATTCGAAGGTTTAAGTTAATTTATGGAAATGAGAAATTTCTTGTGGCTAAAGTGGTCGTTATTATTTCAATAGGCATGTGAATTCATGTTAAACTTTGCCTTTTTTTTCATGTTTATGAAAATTCTCTTTCGATTTGGTGCGCCGAAGTGGCTTGGGTATCTTGCCAAATGTTTTTTATGTAACATTCTTGTGATTTGTATGGCTGAAATTTAAAAAAAAAGTTTATTTAAATTTAATATGTGCTATGGCGCGCAGAGATCGAATATATAGAATTGGGGCAAGCGAGCTTTAAGTTTGAGTTATTTTTTCATAAATACAAGAAATCGAGGAACTGAACTATTTTTCACTTTCAATGCAACAAAAGCGTTGAACTACATGCGTAACAATATTATTATACTATATTACTATGTTGTTGTTGTTGTTGTTGTTTTAATGACAAAAAATACTGCTTGGGGGACTTGAAGGGTATTTAGAATTAAACCAACTTGAGCATACTGCCCCACTGTCGTTGGAGCGGCTTGGTATGACCAGTGCAATCTTCTAGGTCTTGTTATGCCTCCTTCTGCGCATATACATATGTAAGTCGCCTCTTACCTAGTCTGCCTACCTCGGATACCCCTAGCCAGCAGGGGGCATGGCTATGTAGCTTAAAGATCTGATAGAATAAACCTCTGCGAATTTATAATACTACACTAAATTCGATTTTAATATTATTATATCGCCGAAGCCAGTTGGCACATGGAACTCATTCAAATCGTTTATTGCAGTACTCATTAGGACTTTTTGTTTGATACACTTTTTGTAATAAAAAATATTTTGGGTCACCTGGACCCACATATTGATAGAGGTTACCAAATATTTAAGAATTATCTAAAATATTAAGTTGAACGTTTACTAATACAACAATGAAAATAACATTCATTTCTGTTCAGTAGTTTTTGTGTGACGCGACGAAACACACACACACACACACAAATTCTAGAAACGTTGCATATGAATTCTATTGGCTTGAAGCAGATACCTAGTATCTATTTTTCATAATTACCTGCAATGTAAAGACATCAATCTATTATAATTTTATTATATGTAGGGATTTTTCCAGATGGTATTAATTCTTTATGGAAAAAAGAGGCATAGGTTTTATAATTGAAACCCGAGCTCGGAAGTAAGACTACTTTACTGAGATATATACAACTGATGTAGAACATCATGACCTACCCTGTAGTTACCAATTAAGATCAGTTTTAATTACTCGTAAATGATATGAACTTTACAATTGTAACAATAAACCTATATTTGCAAATTCTGTTAATAATCTAAAATACTATATAAATAGTTTAATTAAAAGTTTCCAACGCATAAAATTCATATCGTTGTAATACAACAATGAATGTGAAATGAATATTTTTCACTGTCGTTTTATTTTCCAACAATAATCAAATCAACAAAATTAATTAATGGTAAATGTATATCATCAAAACAATAGTAATAGTGACTAACATTTCAGTAATACTGGGAAATGGTCATTCAGACTAATAGCATTTCGACCTTAGAGCGTTTGTAGTTTGTGTGTGTTCTCATTATCTAATAAGAAGCAATAGTACACGTACGTATATAAAAGCGGCGAAAGTGAAGATTTGGTTCAATAAATATAGTCAAAATTTCACTTGAGGTCTTAGCTAGGCTTGTAGGGCATCTCACGCCATCAGCACAATTGTGAGTTTATTGGCACTCAATCGACCTTTAAGCGATTAGAATGAAAATTTCGATTAATTTTGCCATATGAGGAATCATCGCTTAGAAGGAACAGTGTGATCTTTTTAATCTTTTTTTAGCTTAAATCTAGTTGATTGACTTCCGTTTTAAATGCTATTTTAGAATAAGTAAAGGTTTTAATTAAACTGGTAATGATCAAAATTACAAATTACAAATTTATTTTGTACCAGTTCCTTTTTTTCAAATTCTTCTTCTTCAAGCGGCTCCTAATGGTAGGCTTCATAATCAGATTCTTTATCCTGGCTTAGACAAGAGTCTGTAGATCCGACTGATTTCTGTCAGACCCTTAGTAAATAGCATTATAACTCAACTATTTATAGTTGATTAGTTTTGAATCCTGGCTGCCAAATTCAACATAGTCATTGAAATGAATTAATTTTCAATAATTTATAGAAATAAATAAGGAAACATGGAATGTCATACAAAACCGCAGAAAGAATAAGCTAAAAATCGATCAAAAAAGGCCGATGTCCATTACTTTGGCGATGATCTGTTACTCGGATGAATATTGATCGGTCTGATCATGTCTTCTTAAACATCCCATGCATAAAACTAAATGAGACAGAAAGTGGACTGAAATAATAAAAAATGTAATGAAAATAGTTTAAAGAATATACAATTAATTTCTCCTCATAATTGTGATATTTCCTAAAATTGTGAACAACATTTAGTAATCTATTGTTTAGTTCAAAGTTCACACCCATCATATACCAAGTAACACGATTGCACATTAAGGTACAAACACAGAGTTTAAAACAAGACTTAATTCTTCTTAAACATTTACGAATTAATTTTTTTTAATGTGTCATTTTGATTTAAATTCATGAATTATGCGACTTCTTTTGCTTCCTTAATACAACTTTAAATGTAAAAGATAATTCATGTAAATGGATCTATGTACCTACTTGGCATAATATTACCTTGATAGCTCATTATAAGCTAAATTACCTGATTTTGCTCTTCGTTACTTGAGCTTTAGTTGATAAAAACACATTATTTTGATAAACGTGCATAATTAAAATGTTTACCAGACTTCTTGTAACGCTTCATTTTACTTTCAAATTTAATTTAATTCTCCTCATTCAAGCGCAACGATAAAATGCAATTTCGCACAGTCGCACATTATAAAAGTTTCACAAGACGCACAAAACCTTTAGCATCAACAACGATACTACTTAACAAACTAATTAATTTCTTCATGACTATTACTTTTATTAGTTGTTTTTGTTGTTGTTGTTTTTGTTGATGGTGGTGATGGTTTCGTTGTTATTAGTAAAAACGTTGTTTGTGTCCAAAAGTCTTTTCGCAATATTTTTGTCTTCTCTTAAACTTTGTGCTGTTAACAATGGTGGATTTACGTAGGATTTTCGGGTTGAGCTTTACTTTATGTTCACTAATACCCATTATAGGCGTGTCAGGATTTTAATTTTCATTTTCCCTGCAAAAAATGCGATTACTGTAAAATGCGTCGTGGAGCAGTCACCAAGTTGGATGCGACTAATGAAAGTTTTGAACAATTCGTTTGGGCTGGACTGAGCACATTTGTACCCATTCATAACCCCACTTTCTAGCCAAAAGAATGAAACAAGAACCAAAACTGACATACCCCATGGGTTTATATTTTTATTTCTATTAAATTAAATAAATAAAGAAAAAACAAAAATTGTTTACATTTGTTTTTTGAAACGTAGTTTTGTCATGAAAAGCTTTGGTTTATTTAGAGCTTCTTCGAAATTTTATCAGAGCTGTAATTCTTGGTATGTATGTTTGTATGTAATAAGCTAGATTTTACCGCTCATCGCTCTAGAAACAAATCGATCTAAGCAGGTCACTTCCATTATATTCTACAAATAGAAAATATGCGTTTAATCGTATAGCCGAAAGTGGCGGGTTAATCGTTGAACGATTTCTGATAGTCGACTGATCGCTAATACATATACTAGGATATCTAACTTTTAGGGCATTATTCTCCATATTACTAAAGTCCTGCATTCGCTACTTTTAAATATATATGTATATATATATGGCGCGATATAAAACAGTTATATCATCAACCTCCTAGGAGATTTTTGCGCCGAGCTTCTCTTCCAATTTGTGGTGTGCCGCTTTGAAATGTTTCCTACAAATTGGCGGGACCTACGGTTTTTCGCCGACTCCGAACGGCATCTACAAGGCAGATGAATTTTTGCTGAGAATCCTTTCATGGCAGAAATACACTCGGAGAGTTTGCCAAACCACTGCCGAGGGGCCAGCCCGTTTTCAAAAACTTTTTCAAACCTCTTTTTGATGTAACCTGTACCGGGGCTCAAACCCGGACCTTCGGTGTAAGAGGCCGGCAACACTACCTACACACCACGGTGGCCGCTACTGTTGTTCTAGTAAAAATATTTTGCATGTCACCGCTAACTTCTTCTTCTTTTACTTATTATATAAGCAGTTAGCTCTGAATCGACGGTATCATTTCGCTCGTAAAACCAACACTAAAACGAAAATATTGCACGAAACTCGCCTTGTCGATTTTCTTGCTCAACTCCATTTCATGTTGACTTCGGCCTTAATGAGTTCGACATTTCTCATTTTTATCTCTCTATGTAGCTACCTATTTGTAGCGTTAAACTTGTGTAGAGACAGCGACAACACTTTACAATTGCGGATAACTGGCTTGAAAAACAAACCAACTTTTAAACCAGCATGCCATACATACAAGTGGTAGCATATACTCGTACATATGTATATGTAGAAGCTCGACTATTACCTGAGATATCGTAGCTGAGCAGGTGTTTTTGAGTACGAACTAAAGAAGCAAACAAATTAAGTTTTGCATAAAACGTTTCGCCGCAATTAACGTTCCCTGCGGTGTCAGTGCAATTAATTTACGGAAACTTTTTCCATTCCTGTTGCAATTTAATTTAATTTCTCTTTTCTCTGTTTACGGAAGCAATACAGACGGACTTCAATTTTAATGTGACAATATCACCATATACAAACATGCCTTTCCTTATATGCTGGCCATGCTATTTATAAAGGGTCTCTTTACATATCGAATTAATGCATAAATAAAGTATTATTGGCTAGTGGGGGGAAATTATGATAATCAGTATTTATGTAAGAGCGGTTATTGTAAAATTAACCAATCGATATGGCAGCACTGCTATGGATGTGTGAACAGCGACTACTTTTCAAATTAAACGCGAGTATGCACTTGTGTGATGAAGTGCCTTGGTAGAAATATCTAGGCGAAATAAAGAAAGTTTTGCAACATGCTGAATGTGTGAATTGTATAGAAGCCGCTAAGCGATTGAAGTTCGCAGCAGAAGAAAGGCAAATCGTTTTATAAAACAGTTCTGCAAATCGAAGTCCTTTAGATGAATTGATTTGTTTCAGCAACTGAAATGTTTGCGGTAGAGTTTTATGCGAATATCATAGAAACAAATTCATTTGAATAAGTAACAATTAAAAAAGTAAAGTGTTACATTAAAATGTTAAGATAAGGTAATAACAATAAAATTGAAGATATAAAGCAAAAAACCTGCAGACAAAAAAAAAACACTAATAAGGTTCGACTTGCCTGGAGTAAACTCAACACTCCACGGATTTAAGCCTTACATCTAGTCCACAAGAGCTTTTGAAGTTCTAGAATCAAGTGAGCAATATATTTAATTACTACATTTAAAAAATGGTCAGAACTTTGAATTCGAATAAAAATTTAAATCAGGATAATTTTTTGATTTTTTTTCTTAAATTAAAAAAATAAATTTTTCAACTTAAGAATTTAATATTGTTATTCCAACAGATTTTAGAATAAGGATTAAATCATTAATCAGCTTGTCTATTTCAAAAAGCGATTTTCTCCCTTAAACTGATGAGTAAAAATAAAATACTCTTTTAATAATATTTTATATATACTGGAAGTTTTACACATGCTAAAAAAGAAAAATATTTACACCCACACTAATTTAAAAACTCTATGGTTTCACGTGTAAAGAAAGCTAAATCTTTTTATTACTTAACTACAAAGAATTTTCATCTTTGGCTTTAGTGTGAGCGAATTAAGTAAATCGGCTTAACGCATTTAAAACCTTAATTAACATAGCACAAAGCATAGTTATGTGAGCAATGGATTTTGTAAAAAAATCTAAGAAATAAGAAATTTAATTATTTTTGAGAAAAATCACTTATGTCGTCAGAATGTAGGTTGTCATCTTTTGTGGCTTCTTTGATTTCATTTTCGTGTTTAGTTTTTAGCTTACTTAAAAGTGCTTTTAAATAAAAAAGCAATTTTCATAACTTTTTTTGTAAGCAAATATGTACTCGTATGTATATGTATATGTATGTCTGTACATTATATTGGGATACATATTTTTGTAAATATTGTGAGCTCAAGATCAGTTGCTATAATTCTTAGACAATTATTAATATTTTTAACAATTATTAATTTTTTTAAGGAGACTTGGATAAACCAGAAAAACCTATGGTCTGCGTCACTTCCGTAATCAGTCGATTTTCTGTCTTCCCACCTTCTTTATTAGAAAGCTTTATAATTATGTATAGAACATATTTAGGAACGAAAATTAGTTTTTTTTTGTTCAATTTTTGAAATAAATGCATCTCTTACAATAAAAAATTTATTCAGAAAAAAAATAGCTACATACGGAAATTTTCTAAATACTACAGTTTCATACAAGAAAGAAAATGGGTTTTTTGAAATAATGCGTTTTTATTTTCTAATAGAGTGAATCAACTCGAAATCAAACCACTTTTTATCTAACAAAACCTGAGAGCATGTTTCTCTGTTGGTGGAATATAGATTTATTTCAAATTAATTCACTTTACATTGAACAGATAGGCTACGAAAATTTATAATACACAGATACAAATACATACAACTTTCAGATGTAATCTCGAAACCATTTCCTCTCCTACATATTTAAAAAAAAAACTTGATCAACGGTAAGTCACTATCATTTACATATATAATTTTAATATATTTAAAACCGTATCTTAGATATCCGCAGACTTAGTAAACTTAAATGTAATTAAAGCAAAATGATCCTGAAAATAAATCCATTTCAAAAAAATAACAACAAAAAATAATTCACATGTTTGAAATTTATTAAAAGAGCGATTAGCATAGTAAGCTCAAAGAAAATCATAAACATATTGATGTGTGTATAACACAACGATTAGTCATAAATCAGGACGTTTAATTAAGTGAATTGGATAGCTGAGGCAAATAAAGTAATAAATTGTAAATATTTATTTATTTAATCTACAGATTTAAGAGTCCACTAAATTACTGCTTTTGTCATACATACATACATACTATGTATGTAAACATATACAAGCTCATAACAACAACAATTTTTAACAAATTATTTATTGATGCAAGACGACTCTCACCTATTATCAGCTACTATCTGTGCTATGACGGAGTAGACTCTCAATAAATTGAGAAAGCAGTTTGAGAAAGGAAATTAGAGACATATTTGTTTTCAAACTGGATGATGGGTACAGCAAAGAATTCTTTTCCTACAATACTTAATATGTGATTCTCTGGGTTATCAAATTTGTCTTGACGGTATAAAATCTTCGCGATGAGTTCCCGTAGCATCATCGATTACAAAACACCCCTTGCATGTGCTTCCAAGAGTACCAGTGTTGTTTGAAATACCCTAATACGCATGGGCCGACAAATTCAGGTCCATTTAGCCTACCTTATGTGAATGCGTGTTTTTATTCATATATTGTCCCATCACTTATTTAGTCGAATAAAAAATGGTTTTAAAAATTTTAAGAAATTTTCGACAAACCAAATTTTAATTTGCAAGACATGCTACAAAATTTCTGAGACATATTATTTGAGCTGAACATACAACAGAACTGCCTTCGAGCTAGTTTTCGAAAGAGTTAAAGCGTTAGTTATACCGCTAAATATTCCATAACTGCTTCGGCAATACCATGAAAATTCGTTGAGAATTGGGAATAAAATACCAAGTCATTGGTTAAGGGCAAACATTTTCTGTTTTTTTTTTTTTTTTTTTTTTGCAGCATAAATATGAAGACAGTCTTTAAAATGTTTGTATATTTCCATTTAGTCTATATGTAGATTGATATACATCTTGCTTAGGCAACTAACAAAAAGAAAAACAATACTTCAAAAATGTGATCTAGAATTTTCGATTTCACTGAGCCCAAATCGGCTAGCAGCACTATTTCTGTTTCTGTCGTTAGTTACAAAGTTGCCACAATCGAATGTATGTGTGAGTACAAAGTGGTGGCTTTACAATTACGATGCACAGGTTGTAAAATTTAATTGTCCCAACCTGCTCGGCAGGGCCATGCTATTGGAAAAGCGGCAACGCCAAAGCAGGCTCGAATCTTTCAGACGGCAGTAATGCAGAGTAGACGGACATTGCTTATGCTAGTCTGGCTAGCCAAGATATTACATTACAAGCCTCATTGCATGTTTTATTGCAAAACAGATGTAACAGCAAATTTGCACTTTTTGAGAAAATGAAAACAAAATTTCCAATTCCCTTCTGATTCTAGTAGAAAGACATTAAAATATCTGGTATTTAGTAAATTCGTCTATGCTGGTATTCCACGCATAGAATCTCTGTTAGTCGGGAAAGATTTTTTTTACCACCATTAGCAGTTGTAGACTAGATTTTAATGAAATTCTGGACTAACATAATTTTTGAAGATAAGATGAAGTGGAAAAGGCAAGAATTCATAATTTGAAGTAATTTCTTTTTTTGTTAAATACCAGATCTAATATCAGCTATTGCAGCAAATCATAACAACTAAGAAATTTAAAATTTCTCCTTACACCTATTTACAGTTAAACGTGCTCCATGTAGATATATTTACTGCTTTTCCAAAAGTCGTCAACTGACTAGCTTGATATTTAAAGCTATTGTTCGTTTCGTCCGTTATGCCTATCATACCACTTCCGATTGATGCGCTAAAAAGTTCCAAATGTC
Organism: Sphenella marginata; assembly: GCA_951509765.1. Lineage (NCBI taxonomy): Eukaryota > Metazoa > Arthropoda > Insecta > Diptera > Tephritidae > Sphenella > Sphenella marginata. Next base: position 25,208,932 of record OX608082.1, read on the forward strand.
AATTAACAAAACTTATGACAATAGTTATCTTTGTGCAAAAGTATGTATGTAATTATCTGTGCGACTATGATTGTGTGTGTTCCTGTGGTTATGAGCATATAATCCGCTGGTAATTTAAAGTGACATTTTATATGCAAAACATCATCACTTTGTTGGGCTAACGAAAGGCCTCTGTCATAGCCAACATTTTTATTGGCAACGATCATCCGATGTGACAACATACAGTTCAACATAACTGCTTGCTATATTCCAATGAAAAATGATATGCAGTAAATATAATTGGAAAATATTGCAGCATGGCATATGATCAAGTGATGTGACAGCAATGTTTTACACATTATGAGAACCCTGTAGGAAATTCTAACCAATTATACTATCTTATTGTTTCATAGAACTTCAGAAGCAAGTTGACTTTTCACTAAGGAACTCCTCGGTACTTATGTTTGTTATGTTTTTGAATATATACGAGTTATTATAGAGCTCAATCAGTCGACTTATTTGATCCTCATACACCAGCTGATAAAGACTCCTTTCTGTCTCATTTATGACGCCAATGCTTTGCTGGAACTCTGCGGAGCTGCATATGACCTACGAGTTCAGGATTCTTCCATTCCAGGGTTACGATTTGTTTTTTACAAAAATGTCAGAACGCCGAGTTTATCTAGAAATTAAATTTTACAAGTATGCAATATACCGTTCCCATATTCGAAAAAGAGAATACCATCTCACTTTGTGATCGTATTGTAACCAACTCTTTAATGCGCACTCAATTTGTTGGCTATGTTTCCTACAGAGGACATTCGTGTAAGTCGAAAAAAATACTTTCATGCAAAAACACGCATTAAAGGTTGTATGTATCTATATGTGGGTGGCTTATGAGTGTCATGTAAGCACCTTTATATAAAGGCAATCGCATATGTTCGTAGATATACATATATGAAAGAGTTTGTATATATGTATACAGTCCACTCTATGCGTTCGCTTCACCTGGTTGGCCATTTAAAAACGTAATAAAGTTACATAAATTTCCCTTGCGGCCAAAATAAAGCTTTAGCGCTATTATTTACAACAATGAAAATATAAATGGTTTATGCACAGAGCTAAGGATTCGCAACATATACGGCATATGATATATGTATGTATATTCATTTAATTAATATCTTATACCTCGTTGCGGTTGGCGCGCGGGTTATAATAATAAAAAAAAAGCTTAGTACAAATTTGAACATATCGAAAGCTCACATTTTACAAATATTTTCGACTCATTTTGGCATCTTCAATTTTGAGTGCTCCTAAGAATGTTTGAGAGGTACATATGATATACTTATGCACATACATACATACATACATACATATGTATATACATGGCGGCACTTCCACGTTGAAAAGTGAAAAGTGAGTGACAAGCTACCGTTTAAATAACCAAAAGTTCGTGTTTGTGAACTTTTTAACAAATGAGACATTTTGTAAATTTTAATTACATATACAACAACTTTTTTCATAAAAAACTTTTCTCAGCACTTTTTGCTCTTCTCACATTTTTTAAGCACATTTGTTTTTGTTGTTGTTGGTTTTTCTTTTGTCGTCTTTTAGCGTGATAATGCTTAGCAGCAATGAACAATTGGAAATTATTGATTGACACCTTGTGGCGTGCCACACGATATTATTATTCAGCGAAATAAAACTTTGGGACAGTGTTCTTAAAAAAAAAAAAATAATAATAAAAAAGATGGTGAAAGCCACCTTACTAAATTTAAGTCAATAAAAGTTTTTTTGTTGAACTTCAAGCTTTAGCGGAGACCTCCGTATGAGTGGGTGCATGACATTCACTCCCCTGACACTTCATTAGCAAATAGCTGGCCTGAAATGTGTTAAGTTTGGCGTGGTACTTGTAAAGAATCACAAAACTTTTGGGGCTACTCATACCCATTATTACAAATGTATATGTCTACAAACATAACCTCATTTTTCGGAAGTTGTGTACTATTAAGCTATGATTACTACGGAATGGCTCTCAACCGATTTCAAAGATTGTTATACCACCAGAAAGTTGTTTAAATAAATACAGGCATTTGTCTCAGTGAAATGTTTTTTTTTTTTTGTTAAAAAGAAAATTTGTTACTGGGAAAAGCCTTCAAACATTTTTTTTCTGTGAATGAAATACTTAATTTTTCTTTGGCATATTTCATTAACTTAAATTTTTAGAGTTCTACCATTGATAGTTAAGCGCTTTAAATACTGGACTTAAAATTGCTTCAAGCACGCCAAGCCATGGAATTAAAAAATGTGGATGAAAATGCCTCTATAAGAAGTTGAATGCCTCACTAAAAGCTTGCACGCAGTAAAATTTCCACCACTCGGGCCATCGTGTGCTTACGTGGTGTGACGCTCACCCCACGAATGCACACAAGTCATGTACAAATTCAATTTTTTATAATATACGAGTACAAGATACGGAAGTAAGATTAAGTCCTTGTCAATTACCTGCGTACGTACGCTCGCTGCTTTTCGCATTATGATTGACAGCTACTACTAAAATGCATAAGTCATGGTCACTAACATTGAACCCAATGGGCACCGAAGTTAAAAACAACTACATAAGTAGACTTTTATATTAAAAAAAAAATAGCAAAAGTACTAGAAGTCAAGAAGTCCCTTAATAATTTCTATGTGATTTATCAACTATTTGATTATGATTTATTATGATAATTACCGCCACAACAACAAATAGCAAGGAATACATTGCTAAACAGAATAAAGGAAAATTATGAGAAAGCGCATAAATGGAAAATAATTATAGGATTTTTTTTACTCAGGCAACAACAACAAAACAATTTTAGCAGTGTCGTACTAGCAGGCAAATTATTAAGGGCGCTTGGGCACTGTTGGAATAAAAAACTTCTAGATAATGCAGACAAAGTATTTATTTGAGTTCTTCTTTTTCTTCCCTCAGTATACAAGTTTAAAAAAGCCTGTTGAAAAGAGAAGGAGTATCCTAATATTCAGTAGCTATAGAACCCTTGCTTGCTTCCATTGTTCGGACTTCGCCACTTTGGTAGAATAGGTAACATCAAAATGGTTTCGAAAATATATTTTATCAAAAACGCTTAGTATTTCGGGAAATTAGAAACACAACAAATAAAATAATTATGACATGACGGTACACATAAGTAGTGACTGAGGTGCTTCGAAAGGTTTCTTCCCATCGATCGACTTGAGGTTGAGGAGAGCGTCAATGAGTTAAGGTTTTTGAAACTAGTTGTCGGTCTACTTCCATTGAGATGATAAAATGCATGCGGAGCGTAGTTTCAGTAAATATCTTGGCCTAGTGATTCGTACGCAGTTAATCAGGCCCTGGGCATAACTTATGCACATACATACATATCTTGATATTGTGGCTCTTACATATACTAAAGAACACATAAATAAACAGCTTACAATAGTTAACGCTCATTATTTGTATATTTTTCATGGTTATTATTGTTGTCGTATACACGCAAGCTGGGTGACTTGGTTGGTTGTAGCGTTCTTCAGATTGAATTGTTGGCCGGAAACGGAAGCGCGCTTACAATGCTAACATTTAACAACAACACAAAGTCAAAAACTACAACAGCGATAAAAAAAAGTATTATGAAAATGAATGTACATAGATATGGGCATTTCCACGGTAACGGACGCGACATTTGCACGCTTCTAAGTGCGTCCGAAACAATGAAGACAAAGTAAAAGTTTACATATGTTGATATTGTTTTAAAGGGCTGACGGAGTGCTATAGTTTAATATATACGGGGAGGATCTTTTACGAATAAGTGCGTAGTTATAAGCAATTATAAAGTGATACGGACGCGACAAAAAATAGAAGTTTTTTTGAGGCGCATTCATAAATATATAAAATTTAGCAAATTACGGATTTTTATGTATATACAATATGCATGTTAATAAATGCGAACAGATGACTGATATTCGTAGGTTTATGAAATGTGATAATTTTCTCTTAGTTTTTTTTAATTGAGTATAGAAGAGATACGGACGCGACATAACGGACGCGACAAAATTTTCCATGAGTTAAGAAATAGAATTTTTTTTATTTGAACACTTCAATTTTATTGAAAATAAAAACTCAAGTAACATTATAGTAAAAACGACTTACAAAATTAAGAAGAAAGTTATTAGTTTTTAGTATGGTCTATTTTAATTTTTTTCTTTATTGAATAGGCGGTCCGAGCAACTTCAATAAATTTAAATTTTTTTTATTTTTCTCTCTATATTTCATTGCTATTGCTTTTCTTGTTTCTTTTGCCGTTTTTGCCATTTATAAAATTTAACTCTTGTTCCATTTCTACGAATTTATTTAATATTTAAGGTTTGTGGTAACGGACGCGACGAATTTCAAACACCGATAAATTTTATTAATCGCTTTTGCCGAGTGTCAATGGCTACTTTTCTTAAGTGAAATAATTTATTTGCTTAAAGTCTGAAAGCAATTTACACTTCAACACTTTTTGCACTAATGAGAACAATAAATGCTGTTTTTCGGTAACGGACGCGACATGCGAATGTAAGCAGAAGTAATCAAAAAAAAACTACCGTTATTCGATCTCCACTAAGTCTGTCTGCTTGTTAAACATTATGTTACTATGAGTAGAAGACTTTTAAATTATAAAAACATCATAGTATTACTTTGAATAAGGGAATATAACACGGAAATAAAATAGGTATATTTGGTCAAAAGAGTTAGATTTTTGTACATTTTGTATACTCGTTGTATATTTCGACTCAAAATTAAAAGAAAATAAAAATTTTTTTATATTTATAAAGTAAAAACATTTGAGATTTATTATTCATCAACAAAAAGTTTTCAGGAACAGTTTGAGTTTTGCACTTGTGGTTGACCTTTTTGTGAAAATGCCCATATGTATGTGTATATATAAGTATTTATATGCATGTGTAGCTACCTTTACAAAGCGCCCAATATGTATATATGTATTCATTAAGCAAAGGAATCTGCATGCATATAGCGAAACATATATATATGTATATATGTATACCTACATATATCTATACATACAAGAGTTATGTGTCTGTGTATGGTTTACCGCCCACTAAGTTGAATGCACAAGCATGTAATTGCTTCCGGTTGTCGGCTTTTGCATGAGAAATTACTCGCTTGCAGATGCGCACAGCAGGTGGAGCCAATTGCTGGCAACATACGTACATCATACAATAATTTCAAACAAAATAGTATTTAAAAAAAAAAATTGTTTTCAAAAGATCTGGAAAATATGAGCTCAATAGTGCTGAAATACAGTAGTGTGCAATATAATAGTAGTGAAATTAAATGGGTCTAAATAAATTTCAATAAATAAGATGAGTTTTTAAAAATTTTCATTTAAAATATAGAGTACTCTGTAACACTCTCTATCTTGAGGCAGCGCTACCCCGGGCCGATAAGGACACATGTCCGTAAGCACTACGCTGAGATCTGACGCCACATACAGTAAGGGACAAGAATTAATCGCGCTACTCAGCTCTAAAGCGAGTGTGATGAACAACTTTCCTCTCATTTCTGTAGCCTACTTACCAAGCAAAACGAATCTGTTCAACCCTTACAAAGAGATTAAACCAGCATTGCCCGCATGCTCATTTATCACTCAGCTCGGACTCATTCTAGACTAATCGGTTTATTTGACGAGGTTTTGAATACCTTTGGTCGAATATCGTCGAATATATGATTTAAATCAGGCTTGCTCAGTAATGATTAATAATCATAATGATTACCGGTTTGATTGATAACTTTTTGGAAAAGCATATCAATGATTGATTTTATTGATTATTCTAATTTTTTATGATTTAAAAGACAAAACAAAAATAATCGAAAGTAATAAAAAAAATTGTTTGATTACTTCTGATTTTTTTGATTATTTTTAATAATTGTAAAAAAGTCATCATTTTTTTTTAAATCTTTTTAATCGTAATCAATTAATAATTGCATTTTTTTTTTTTAAATTGAAACAATCAATACCGATTAAAAAAACTATCTAATCAATTGATTACTAATTACTAATCAAATTTAACTGGTCTGATTGAGATATGAGGGTAATAGGCTGTTCATGCTGAGACTGCATTTAGCATTTACCTCCCATTTTAGCATTTAGTCCAAAAAGCAGCTTTTATTTTCGCATTTTCCATACAAATTTTGACACCTAAATGCAACTAAAAGCAACTTTTCTTTTGCATTAGCATTATAAATGCGGAAATCAACCCTGTAATATTCGAAGAAAATCGCGATTCGAATTCAAAAGAGTGGCAATATTGGTTGTTTTTACTTGGCGTTCTCTCATTCTCTGTCTTTCGTAAACATTCTGCAAATTTGCTCGGATTTTAAATTTGTAATTTAGCGCGCGTGTTGTGTGCTATTGCTAAAATAAATCAATCTACAAATTAATCTGATGTTTGTGAAGGGATTTAAATAAAAGATTTAATAAAAATCTGTATATTTTTTCACACGTGGCATAACCTCAAAAAAATGTTCGAACTTGCTAAATGTGCATTTGATAAATGCGCCAGCATGAACGCTTTTTCGAAACCAATGTCGGAAAATGTAAAATGCTGCTTTTTAACTTCAGCATGAATGGCACATAAAAGTTTAAAAATTCATCAATTTCAATAAAAAATGCTTACAGATTTTCGAATAATTGTAAGCTCGATGCCATTAAAATAACATTGACTATAAAGTCAAGTTGAAGTCGAGTTGTCAGATGGTGTTATTGAAATCAAATAAAAACTTGAAATAGTTCATATATTTTTATTGAGCCTGCTACAGAATAAATTATAATATATTTATCCACTAAAGCAAAAAAGGTGACCCCGATTCAACAAAAGGTTAGCTTTTGGCAGTCAAACGTACTAAATAACTAACAACATTGAAATCTAGAACCCGAAAATTGTCAAAGAAATAACATCAACTTGCTCCGGAATACTTAACTTAACTCAACCATGTCCATCCAGCCGCCAGCTACACAAATTAGTACATTGGGTCAAAGGACCTGCAACAAAATATTCAACTATTTGCGTATAATCCTCATATACAGTTACTTGCTATTTTTATTATGGTCAACCCTACTGCGACCAGCAATCGATATTGATGTACGTTGGGTACCTAAAACATTTTTTACTTCCGCAAAGAAGATCACCTGCATCATACGAATGCATCATAAGCCATTAGCTCTATTGGAATCTGGATTCTTTAGTGCAATAGCAATGTTGGGCTATATTTGTGGTTGTGGTGGTGTAGCTGCATTGGATCGGCGTATTTATGGTAATACATTGGCCACATTTGAACAAGCGATGATGGGCGTAAAACAAAAATATTATTGGATGTGTTTGATACCGTGGATAGTTACTTTTGCACAAAATTGGTTTCATAATCTTGGACAATTTTTATTGCTTTTTAGTGGTTATGAAGTATTTGAAGCGCATAATGTTTATTCGGCAATGATATTGTTGTTGACCTATTTTATGGTGCAGATGTTGCTTGCGAGTGAAGTCGTTTTTATGGCGTTATATGGTTGGTGTGCGATGAAGAATATTAACGACGAGAATATCGAGTGGGAACGTAAGAAGAAGCAATTTTTTGGTATGGATATTTTAGATTCGGTATTTGGTACATTTAAATAAAATATAATTCATTGCATCCAAATAATGTCACATTGATACGGTTTAAAAAGGACAATAAATTTGCTTATGTGTTGTAGTGTTGTGGTCTCGTGATTTTGAGGTTATACTTTAAAAGGATATTTGAATAGAATGGTAATAGTTGTACAACGATGCTAAAAGAGGATAAGCGTATTTTTTTCTTCACAACCACGGTAATGTTGGCAGCCATAATTTCGGGAAAGTAAATGACTTCGTTTAACATCGTCCTTGTAGATACGCGACTTCGGCCTTCTTAGATATGTATGTAGGTGAATTCATGTTAATAAAGTCCGCTCCTTTGGAGAAGAAATGACTCACTTAGGTCACTCATCGTATTCATTTCGATGTATGAAAGAGCAGCTGGGATGATGACAATATCTGATGATACGACTTCTTTTCTGAATCTGGGCTTGAGAGAAAGGATCTTAGTAGACTTAAGAGTACAATGATTTAGTTATTAGCTGTATGCAGAAACTGACATAAATCAATGAATTACAACCCAGTGGAACCTTTTGCTTGTCCATGTTACGCGATTAAAGAAAAATGCTCCTTCACAAAATGGAAAGGGAGAACATAATATCCTGAAGGACCTAGTTTATGCTGATTTGAACTCTTGCGGTTTTTACAATTGAGACCAGCTGGGTATTTCAACGACTAAGAACTAATGATACGTTGCAATAAGCTTTTCGGCAGCTGAGTGGAAGTTCAACCTAATTCAAAAATTGTTTGAAAAACGCCCTTACTCAAAATTAGTTTCAAAAATGTGCTATATAAACCAAAAATGTCATATATTTTATAAAGAAATCTGAAATAGGGTTTTTGTTATAAATGATTTAAAATAGGGTGATCTTCCACTAAGCCGTCGATTTCATAAAATAAAACTTCGGATCAATCTTCAAAGAAAAATTTAATTTAAATTATTCCACACTCTCAGAGGAGCTTGAGGGATGTTTCTGTTATCAGTGCTACTGTTCGGTATTCTGTTCCACTCCATTTGTATCGATTGTAATTCTATGGATGGGTGGTTTGTTATCGTCTTTCCTCGTTTAATTTTTATTGCTTTTAAAAATCATCCATAAGACAACTGTTGTAGATTTTTCAAGAAAGCAATGAGTACTATGAAAACGATTTATGGCATTTGCCAAAGAAATGTTTTGCAATCAACTGAAGTGCCAAGAATTCGGAAGTTCTAATACCATTACCCACAGTCCAAAAAGCTTGTTTCGTATCCGTAAATATTTAAGGTAAAAGGATGTTATTCCAAAGATCCCTTGTCATCCCTTGTCAATTTTGATTTGGAGTCAAACCGGTTTCGGCTTTGTGTCCTTCTTTGCTCTTACTCAACACTTCAAATTTCATTAGACTCAGAATTTGTTCGCCAATTGTGTCTGTGAGGAAACAGTGTACCCTGAAGTTGGGACGATTTTTTTTTAATTGAAACACCTTAGGCTTCTCTTAGTTTCATTTTCACTCAAAATATTTTTAAACAGTTCGTGCAATTTTAATAACTGAATGGATCCGATATGCTGACTAAAGCTGATATTCGAACATTAAAATTGCGAAAATTTTTCTTTTGGCGACTCTATCTATTATTTTTCAAAGCCACGAGAAGCACTTTTCTTATTATTGAAGTTAAAACAAATATTTTAAATAATTAAGGACGCCAAAAACCACCAGCAATTTAGATGCAACAAAAGTAACAAGAAATGTTTTTGGAGTATTTTATGATATTCAATACTTTATACAGATCTAAAATCAATTTTTGTTGTACAATCTGAACCCTTGTTCAAACATTGGCAATCACATGCCCATACATATGTATATACATACATATCTCTTCTGAGACGAGTATAAAATCAGTTTAGAACTGCAGATAACCAGTTCCAAGTCGCTTTCACGTAAAAAGCTAGTATTTCGAAGTTTAAAATTTTAATTTTGAACGTGCCCACTTCTTGTGAGTTTACGCCTTATAGCAAAATCGTTTTCGTTGCAGTGACCGTGTGCAAGCTTTTTTATATTTTATATGACTACTGCATCCAAATATTGCGTATTAAGTACGTACTGTAAAATTGTTTTACGATACAAACATTTTATTGCCAGTACATGGAATTGCATTTACCTGCGATTAGTTACTATATGCAAGTTATACGCTGACTTACTACATCTGAGAGCAGCATTCAATGCAACTTTTGGTTTGCAGCTAACCCAGCAGAGAAAAAATATATGTATTGAATATGCTGGTTTACTGAAAAAAAAAAATTAAAAATGTTTACTTGTGCTGTTTTCCTTCCCAGCCATATCAAAACACATCAAATTAACCGTAGCTTGATTTTACTTGATTGATATAAAATTAAAATAACTTTTTCAAATTTGTAAAGATATAGTTTCCGTCAAACTTTTTGCTATTTAGAATGGTAACTCTAGTTCTGACCTAAATACTTTCGCCACTAGTTACGGATTGCCCTGCAGGGTGAGCAACTAGTCACTTTGTGTGTGTATTCCATGGCAAACAATTGCACGTACGCGAGTTACAGAAATCCGAGTGGCATAGCATTTTAGTACATGCAACAGGGGCAACGACATGCAACACGTGAGCGTGACATGTGAAACTTGATAGCACGCTCACGAATCGTCAACACAGCAGCCATTCTAAATCACAAAAACACACGCTCACACAAACACACACACACAAACACATTGGCATAGACACCTTCACCTTTTGTGTTATTGGCATATGAGCGTGTGTGTGCTGCAGTTAAGTTCACATTGCAACTAACAGCAACTGGTCATTGGTCAACCGGTAATGTGTATTGCTGATGAATGCTCATATCCGGGCACCGACGATGCTAACGGATGTGTCGCAAATACACATTCTAGTTTATCCAATAATACATGTCTAGTACCAGCAGGTTACTACTCGTAGTACTACATAGATTTTACATACAAAAAATGCATTTCATATATATAACATTCTCAGAATTAATTTTTTTTAAGATGTACACCAAGTTTAGAATACAGATTTTATCAAAATTAAAGCACAGTTTTTGTCGACATATCGAAAACTAAGTGAAGATGATCCTATTTCAAAATATTTTTAAAAAACGTCCTAACCGAGAACTTCTTTGAAAAATGCCCGAGCTTAATATATTATTCAATAACGTCCTTTTTAAAATTTGTTTAAGAACGTATTATCTCAGAATAAGTTTCAAAATGAATGAAAATTCAATATATTTTTAGGTGGAAAAGCGCGTTTTTTGAATCAACTTCTGAAATAGAGTGTTATTGAAGCTAATGTGTATATGGGCTGTTTTTGAAAAATATTTTGAAATTTGCTCATCTTCCATTCAACCGTCGATATGTAAGTAATGCAAACTCTTTACACCAACAAATTGCATTGTTGAAGAAATTTTTTCGATAAAAGTATTATTTTGTATAGCTGCAAAATGATTAAAGTGAGATATTCTGTCCTGTCTTCTTCAACACTTATGCCTCGGTTTCGGTTCCGGTTTCGTTTTTTATCACTTGCTTCGGATTTATAAAGTGTTCCGGTGTTCTCCAACAGAAATTGTTGCATGAAAAAAAAATTGCCAAAAAAAAACTTTTCCACCAAAAATACCATCATTTATGAAAAATAAATTTTCACTTAAGTGATCCATTTCAAAAGTTCTTAACCGAAAATAAATTAAAGAACTAAGTAAGATAAAGAATAAGAACTAATTTCCTATTGTGCTATAATTATGAAACTCACTTAACCACTGAACTTTTTCCTGCGCTTGGTATACATACCTATGACCAATCTATAATATGTACATTAGGGTGGGTCAATTTGTATGGAGCAAAAAAAATGCACCAAGCGGTTATCAAAATCGTAAACTACGATGAATTCTAAGAAAATTTGCTCAAGAAACCATGGGTCTAAAATCAACATACGAAAGTTTCTCGTTAAAAACCGGAAGCTCGATTTTCATTTTAGAGCCATGGTTTCTTGGGCAAATTTTCTTAGAATTCATCGTAGTTTAAGATTTTGATAACCGCTTTGTCAATAAAAAAAATTGACCCACTCTAATGTACATCCATGTTTGTATGTGTGCTTGCCTACAAAATTCCAGAATTCCTAGCATTTAACAGTACAATTCATGGTTGATGTAGTTTTGGGTGGACATATTGCAGTTGCTTGCGAGCCCATACGGAAAATGTCAAACGCGACAAACGAACATAATAGTTTGCGGAAACAGATCAATTATTAAAAACTGCAGTTAGTTGTTGTGCACTAAGAGTATTTGAGGTTTACGTGCCTACCCACACAAACGTAAGACACATGCACATGTACAGTCATACACAAATAAAGTAGTTGATATTTGTCATTGGTTACGTGAGAAACGTGACATTGCAAACGTAATGAATTACTAAACGTTACGTTATTTACCGATATAGCGTTGTAGTCAGGTAGGTGATCTCAAACTTGCATCCACATTAGAAACAACATTCCACTGGGCGCTTGAAATTAAATATTTACGTTTACGGCATGTTTGATCTTAAGTTAATATAAAAACCAAGCAATTACGGAGCAAAAGTTCGTTGGAGCAAAACTATTCACATCCACGCCTACTATTTATAAGCTTTTGACTTCTTGTTTTTGATCTCCAGTGGGAAGCAACAAATGCCCTCGAGTCTGTGTCGAGCTTTCGTCTTTCCTAAATTTCTTTCCTTTTTTTAAATGCTTTCCCGTTGTGGGGTATACTTTAAACTTAAAATAATTCAGACACCACAAAATTCCAATAGAAGAAAAAGTTTCGCTAGATGGCGCACTTACGGATATATTCAGAAATTTTGTACCGATAACCCTTCGCGAATCTTTATGACACTCACGCAAATTTCTACATATTTTCTTCTTTTTTTTTTAAAGAAATTGTATTGCAGCTAATTGTTTCTAGCATCATAAATACTTATCTATGTATCTACCTTAATATAATGGTCCTTGAACTTAGCAAAGAGCAATGCCAACTTGAATACCTAATTATGTAGTTACATCCCTGCAGTCAATTCTACTAGTTTTGTACGAGTCAAATACTAGTTTGTCCAACGGGATCAACTAGTTCAAGTTCTGTAGTTTTTTTATATTAGGAACTGGTATATTTAATACGGGGATATCCTACGAGATGGCTACTGTCTATATTAAAAATCTTGGTAACCAATTTTTTTTAAATATCTAATTATATTATATCATAAGGATTTCGTTAAAGATTCACTGTCATTTTATTTTTTAAAACTGTTTTTTCCAATCAAGATTAGTAGAACTAAAAAATTTAAACAATTCAATAGTTCTTTCATGCAAGACTAAGCTCCTCAGAAAATTTTACTTTCATAATTACGAAACGAAATGTTCTGCAGTTTTGGAGGAGTCTCTCAGACTGTTGAGAATAAGCCCACGAAATACTAGTCAATAAACTAGAATATTTACTGACCAGTTTGCCAGTTGGCTGCAGTGATATCACCATATTTTATGTGTTTAATTCATATTCAGAAACAAGTTGCTAAATATCCTGCCGCTACATGAATTCGAGACAATAAATAATACTTACACGTTTAACTGCCATTTTTGTGTTCTGCATTTTAATTTTACGCTTCTCAGGTTGCTTATTACAACTCACCTACAAAAGTGTTTAGATATTAATATAGAAAAAGGTAGCATGCTACGTAGTAGATACTGTGTGTCCTTTAACTACTTTAAGATGACAAAACTCAATTCTTTCTTTTATTTGAATAAAGTGTATCAAATGTTGAAAATCTTTAGACATAATATGTTCATAGTTATGAAGATTTAAATTTTATATAGCTTGGGGGCGTGGCACTGCCCACATTTCCAAAAATTAATACTGCCTAAAACGTACACCACAATTTTCTGAACCAATCTGGAAAGTTTAAAAGAGATCCACCATAAACTTTGGACATTATAGAAGTACAACCAAACACAAAAAATGTGGGCGTGGCACCGCCCACTTTTCCAAAATTACGTAAATCTTGACCAAAGGACACACACATATCCAAAAATCATTAATTTAGATGAAATATGTTCAGAATTATGAAAAATTGAAATTTTATTTAGACTTGGGGCGTGGCACCGCCCACTTTTCCAAAAATTAATATAGACTATGCTTTAACCCATGATCGCAAAAATATACTTTGAAATTTTCATAAGAATCGGTTGAGTACTTTGGACGCCTATAAAGGACACACAGACACACGGACACACAGACACACATTCATTTATATTTATAAGATTAGGAATGATTTTTGGTTAGGTTTAAATAGATTGTGCTGCACTTAGTTGGTAAATATTTAAAATTATAAGCCATGAGCGGGCATAAGTTAACCCATTGACGACCTCAATTTTCTTTTAACTCTGAAATAGTTTTACATAGGTTTAAGTAGTTGATTTTAAGCGTTTTAACCCTTTACATGGCATGCCTTAACCCATTGGTGACCAACATTTTATTTTTAATTTCTGAAATAAAATTTTTTGCCGGTATGTTTAGTGTTATAATAATTATGCATTAACCCTTTGGTGGGCAATTTTTTTTTTCTTTAGAATTCAAAATCAAGTTCTTTACATATTTGTAGGGTTCTTTGGCAAAGTAGCTTATCTAAACATTCTGAAAGTAAAAATTCAGAAAGTGAAGAAAATTTATGATTTTTTGTTTTCTGAATTTATGGGGGAACCGAGAACTGTATAATGCGCAACGCAGTTTGTTGCCCTTCCCCACTGTAGGTCAAATACGGGTAAATTACTTCTTAAGTACTCAAATGATCTGGTTTTATTTTACGTAACGCAGTCCTCTTGGCAGGAGCATAAATGTGCAAAATCAAACCAATTTTAGTTCATGGTTTCAATGGAATTACCCAGAAAAAGTTCTACATTTCACAAAAATCCATTGTACCAAGGGCGCAAGAAATCAAAATGTTTTGCAATCTAAGTTAACTCAAACAGATAAAATATTGATATTGCAGAAAAATCATAAGCTTTTTAACTTGATTTTCTAACATTTGGCGAGTTAAGAGTGTCAATTCTAATAACATTTATTTTGCAGAATTCGCACCTGACAAAATTTCTGATTGGTTCTGGTTTCTGGCGTGTAGCTCGAGTATGTGTCTATTGTGGAGAATGGTTCGCAATTTTACTGCAGACAAAAATTCCTTATCCATTTATAAATCAAATTCCAATTGCTCTAACTTACTTACACCTTGAAATTTCGAAATTAACTGCAATGCTAAATTAATTTAGAAGCCACATTAATTGTTTTAAAATTACTTTGTTAACAACTTTTGAGATATGAAGTCTTATCAAATACTTACAAAATCTCGAAGCTAATTTTATGCAAATATAAACTCCTAACTAAATACCTACCTGTAGTTGATAACATGTCTAAACACATATTTACTACAACATTAGTAGATATAAGTTAACTTTCACTTGTTTAATTAGCAGCCTCAGGGGCTGACCAAAGCGCCTACGTAAGCTCTGAGCTAGACGATAAGCGTAAAATTAATGGCACATAAATTTTGAGCTTGTGAAAGCACACACACATTGCAGTTCATATTTGGCACAATATCCGTTCTAAGAAACAAACATAAGAGAATTTCGAAATGGTTGACAAAATATATGTGAAAGGTACAGTAAAATTTAAATGATTTTACGTTGATGGTGATATAGCGCATGTAGTATTGTTCAGGATGAGTTTTCCGGAATTTTTATTGTACTTATAAGATAGCTTTTAAATTATTTGCTGTTTAAAACATGATCTGCAATATAATTTGCCTCTGAATTATGCCGAAAACGGAAAAACTCAATGTGTCTGATATTTTTATAGCAGGGTATTATAATTTTGTCCACATAACGGTATTATGTAACGGCGCAAAATAATCGAGTTAGATATAGAGTTCCATATATAAAAGTTCTTAGGTTGAAAAGAAGAATTGATTAAGGCATGTCCGTCCGTCCGTCTGTCCGTCCGTGTACCCGATAGCTTGAGTAAAAATTGAGATATTTGCATGAAATTTTGCATACAGGTTACTTTCTGGCCAAGGCTGGTTGGTGTTTAAAATGGGCGAAATCGGATGATAACCACGCCCCCTTTTTTGATATAGAAAATTTCAAATGAGATTCTAGTGCCTATATCATTTCCAAGTCATGGTATTTGTATCTCGTTCTGAAAACTAACGCTGGGTATTTAATGTTCGGTTCACCCGAACTTAGACTTCCTTACTTGTTTAATTTTAATTTGCTTTGTAAATATTAGTAAAATAGTAAAAGCTAAAAATATTATGAATTAGTAAGTAAGCAACTAATATGATTGTTCAGAAATGTTTTCTAAAAATTTTAATGCCCTATGACCTGAACAAAGCTTTTTTCTCAGATGTCGAAAGGTATTTTTTCGTCGTCTTTGAAATGCTATACTTGGAGATTAGTGCTTCACTCTATACGCACTAGCTGTTTATACCAGCAGATCGCGTTTAAAGCAGGACTCCCATGAAATTTGTTAAATATATGCAGTTGTGTTAGAAATAATAGTAGAGAAAGTAAATTCGATATCGTTCATCGAAAACAAATTTCATTTGAGATATATGTAGCAAATTCTGTAACATAATCCACATAAAATTAATTTTCAATATTTACAAAAAGTTCTGAAAAGTTATGTTAGCCCATTTTTAAGGTCATCAAAATCTGAAAATTGTTTGGTCGAATTTCTAAAGAATTTTAGAATATGCAGTTTTTTATTCCAATCAATTGTATTACAATAATGTGCAAGTCATAGCGCGCTCAAAAATGTCTCTGAGTTTCTAGAATTTTTATTTTACAGGATTTAAAAAATTTTTTTTACATACTCGTAAAAGATTCATTGTGAAAATGTATGGAAATTTTTAACCAAGTGGATTCTGTCAATACGATATATTTTAAATGAAAATTATTAAAGCCACATTTTCTTTTATTTTATCGAACGACATTCAGTTTAATTTCACTACTATTATATTAAACACAACTATACCTACATATACATACATACGTAAACGTTCCCTCAACCAAACTTTGTATAAGTGAACTTAATTAAGTCACTTAAGCAAAGTATTTTGTGGGCCAGCGAATCTTTCACAAAACAATTCAACAAAACAATCAAGAGAATTCTTTAAAATACTTATGCATGTACAAACCTAGATATGCGCTAACTTTCGCTATTACACATACATATGCCCGTAGGTACATCTTAATTAAAGCCATAACCATAACTTTTATACTTTCACGATGTTTCTAAGAGACTTTCAAATCTTCAACAACAAGAAAACATAATTTAGTTCAGTTGCCTTTAAGCTGTCAACACTAACAAATTGCGTAGGACAACTAAGGCAGGTCGGAGGTGACGTGACACTTTAGCTTCAACAGTTGGAATTTAAAAAAAAAATTAAGAGCGATAAAAATTCTTGAACTCAAAACAATTATAAAAGCTGTTCAATGTTGGAGAAGGATCAAGCTTGGCAGCAAGATGGATGCATGGAAGCAGAAGACAAGACAGATGCAACCTGCAGTCAAAGCAACTCGTTACAAACTGACTCATAACTAGTATGAGCACCCATTTGGCTAACTTTCTTTAGTATCAAAAACAGGCACTTTCTACTTACGAACGTCTGTAGCAAGGCCTTTGAATGCTCGGGGGATTGGAAATGGCTCACGAACTAACGTTCTCAGGACTTGTTTGAAAAACTCCTCACTTAAGAGCCATTGCCTCAACTTAACTTCTGATAAGAAAACAAGAACACCAATAGTCATGGGAAAATATAGCTCTCACTGCGAACTCTTAGAGGTCCCAATATCTCAGCGGAAAATCATCTGGTGTAAGTCGGGATACTTAGAAGTTCTAAACTCCAATTAAGTAATTAGAAATTAGTTTTGAGCTTTCTGAAGAACATCTGGAAAAGTGTAGATTGATTTAGGTCAGAAAAGACTAGTTACAAACTAGTATTTTTTCGACTGATATGGTGAGAATATTCCTATCCAAGCATGCGTGTTAAATGTTAAAAGGCGACTATATTAAGCAATGTTTGTAGAGACAGTGAAAACTCCAAATACATAGCTTTTCAACATTTCGCATTTAGGAATGAGTTCTTATATATGTGAGAAACTTATTCAAATAAAAAGTTCTTTATGCTTGATAAACTTAGAAATACATACATACGTACCTACATATACATACATATATTCGCATATTTACACTACTCAACGCATATTAATTCAAGGTGTTAGTTAGATATATACATATGTACATACATGTCGATATTTGCACGTGCTTGTGCATGTTTTAATACGAGTTGGACAAGTTCACAGGATACGCATGCGTACCAATAGAGACATTAAATGTCAGAAAAAGTTTTGTGTCAATGTTAAAATAACAAAAGTTTTTATTGTTTTCGCTTTTTTTACAATTGTCGAAGCGCTTTCAATCCACTACCAAGGAAAGAACAAACAAAGAAAGATTCTTAGGAGAGATTAAATTTGAACGCAATTGAATGACTTACACCCAATAGAAGGAGAACTTATCAGCAAGTGATTATTATGATTCGACTTTTCAGAACTAATTTCCTTGCACTGATGAACTGATAATGAAAAAACCAGTGGCGGCCGTTTACTCTTTTAATTCCAAATTAAAGCACACAACCGAATTCTTAAGACGTGCTCATAGTTAAAAATTGTCCCTACTCTCTCAGACCCTACTCTCTGAGAGCCTACTCTATTATAAGAGAGACTATATAGAGTCTATATAGAATAGAGAAAAAGACTATGGTCTTTTATGAGCAATTCTAGAGCAGATAAATTCATGAAATTTTAAAAATGGTCGATGGTTAGGTATTTCCACCGGGTAGGCATGAAAAACAGCTTGACTCTGAAGCGGCTATATATTCGCTATTAGAAGTTCTCACAAGATAATGTTTAATAAATTCCAATCCTTATGGAATGGGAATAATCTTCTTTGCCTTAAGCATTTGCTACGTCAATGATGTCCAACAACAAAAAACCGATATTAGGGAAAAAACGAAAGCTATATAGGTATATTGACCCCACTAAGTTCACTAATATGTAAACCTATGGATAAATGTACAGCTCAGCCGTATCAACTTGTAGTAATCTAATAATTCCTCATCTCAAGCTTTCACTGACTCTCCTCTCTTCCCATCTTTTTAACGCTTGAGATAGTTTTCATGCCAATGTTGTACATTCTCCGCTTCTCTTAAGCTAATATAGCTCTCAGCATTGTTGTACAATTGTTTTAGTAGTGCTACTGGGTATCTAGAGAATATAAAAATCAAATAGAGCACACTTCGTAAGAGCGAAAGTGATGTGGAAATGTAAAAACTTTTATTTGATGCGCATTAAAAAGTACTCAAGGTGAAATTTGATTCAAAATTCGCCATCAAAAAACTGTGAACATTCCAATTTTGTGGAGCCATAAAGTTTAACACACATACACATGTGCACACTCCCGAATATCTCAGTGGATTTTATGATAAAGTGTAACTTTCTCTATACTTAGTTTTGTGCTCTTATTAAACAACGTACTTGATTTAACTGAAACACCTTTCTAAATTTATTCGGCGCAATTTAATAGCTGAAAGCGAAAAACGAATGTGCAAGGGCAAGGGCAAGAGTAAGAGTAAGAGTAAGAGTAAGAGTAAGAGTAAGAGTAAGAGTAAGAGTAAGAGTAAGAGTAAGAGTAAGAGTAAGAGTAAGAGTAAGAGTAAGAGTAAGAGTAAGAGTAATAGTAAGAGTAAGAGTAAGAGTAAGAGTAAGAGTAAGAGTAAGAGTAAGAGTAAGAGTAAGAGTAAGAGTAAGAGTAAGAGTAAGAGTAAGAGTAAGAGTAAGAGTAAGAGTAAGAGTAAGAGTAAGAGTAAGAGTAAGAGTAAGAGTAAGAGTAAGAGTAAGAGTAAGAGTAAGAGTAAGAGTAAGAGTAAGAGTAAGAGTAAGAGTAAGAGTAAGAGTAAGAGTAAGAGCAAGAGTAAGAGCAAGAGTAAGAGTAAGAGTAAGAGTAAGAGTAAGAGTAAGAGTAAGAGTAAGAGTAAGGGTAAGAGTAAGAGTAAGAGTAAGAGTAAGAGTAAGAGTAAGATTAAGATCCCAGTTTTAGACTTAGACTTAGTTCTAATCTTACTATAGGCAGCCACGCGTAACTTTTCTGGACTGTCTCTACCGAGCCCAAAATGTCTAGACATCAAAAAAAAAAAAAAAAAAAATAAGTAATTAAAAAATGTTTTGAATGATTTTGATCATAATTCATGATTCCTTTTTTTTCTAAAACTAGAGGTAACTAAACGAGTGATCATTACTAACGAGGTCTAAACTAGCAATGGTAGACCTCTAAAACTCCGTATTCATCTCTGAAAATATTTTATCCATTAAAAAACTTTTAGTAATTAATAAAAAAAAATGAAAGCTATTGGTATAGAAAAGGTTTGTTTTCGCTATTTCAACAAATAAAATCGATTCTTAAAAAAAAAAAATTTCCCTTTGGCACAGTCTAATTTTCATATACAAGCGTATAGTAAGTATTTACCTGAAGCAGGTGTTAGACTTTACGTTTTGCATGGCTGATAACAAAATCGCATATTTCATGTAATTAAATGTTTCATTGCCTCTGGTCCTGCGTCTAATTGCTAGACAAATTTGTGTGCAAGGGAGCATAAGCGCGTCGCTGCAGTTTCAAAAATAGTACAAAGGTATCTATTGATATACGAGTATGTGCATACATATACATATGTGTGTTAGGGATGCCACAGAGGAGACGGATTCTATATAAATAGCGGATAATGTAAGAGAAACTTTGATTGAAACTGCTAGCGCTTTCTTTCCAGCTGAGGTATTGCCCACTTGGTATTGGAGAATTTATATCTCCCAGTTTTATGTCGCTGGATATTTAATGTTGGGTTCCAGTCTAATCTGTATAGAACTTCATACTAATTTGAATTTTTTTTTTTTTTACTACCTCCCGTTGTATGATAGTTGCTCATACGACATGGTATCCCCTAATACGAGTATTCACCATTCAATACCTCGCTGTTAACTTGTAGTTATGGAGCTTATTGTAGCGGATTATAAAGGGTTCGGATGAGTTTCCGGGGCTTCCGGGGAACTTCTCCGGAATAATTTTTGTATCAATTCGGGACCTTTTGCAATGCGTTTTTTTTTTACATATTTCATTTATTGAATTTTTTCGGGGCTTTAGCTCTTTCGACATGTTTTCGGGACCGTTTTATGACCAGTTAGGGTTATCGGTAATCTTTCGGGATATTTCGGACTCGTTTTCGGGGCCATTTCAGGACTTCTTTAACATTTTCTTCACTTTTCGTTATATTTTATGAATCATTTAAGGATCATCTATATAGATTTTGTAAGACTTTTTGGGAATTATTTTTATTTTTTCGGATCTCATGGGCTCTTTCTGGCATCATTTCGTGTTGGAGACTATTTCGGGATATGTTAAGAATAATTTTGGAGCTGTTTTTGTAACTTTATCGTAATAATGTAGATAATTTTGCTGGATGGTAACCGGATCATTTGAAAGCTCTTGTCAGGACCATTTTCATGACTTATCTTGATTTTTTCTGGACTATTTCTTTTTTATAGACCTTTTCAGGTTTATTTGGGGCTGTTTAAGCAACATTTATTAATTGTTTTCGGGATTATCTCAGCGGTTTTTTCAGGACTTCCCCGGTACCATTTCGGGAATTTTTATACCTTTCATGAACATGAAATGGTATTATAACTTTGGTCCGATGTTTGTAAGTATGAGAAGAAGAAGAGATAGACCCACTATTAAGTATACCAAAATGATCAGGGCGATGAGGCGAGTTGATTTAGCCATGTCCGTCTGTCCGTCCGTCCGTCCGTCCGTCCGTCTGTTTGAACGCAAACTAGTCCCTCAGTTTTTGAGATATCTCGATGAAATTTTGCAAGCAGGCGCCATTTTGCATAGGATTAATCATTTGTCGGAACCAGCAAGATCGGACCGATAGAAGGCATAGCTCCCATACAATCGATTGTTCCGATAAATGGGTTTTGGCCTATAACTTTTGCAATTCAAAAGCTAGGAACGTAAAATTTTGCAAGTTTAGTACAAATTGTATTTGCAACGTGTGTAGTGAAAATGACTCAGATCGGAGCAACATGACATATAGCTCCCATATAATCGATAGTTTCGACAAATGGGTTTTGGGCTATAATTTTTGCAGTTAAAAAGCTAGGAACGTTAAACTTTGCACGTTTGCTACATATTATACATGTAACATATGTAGGCAAAATCAGCCAGATCGGACCAACATAACGTATAGCTCCCATACAATCGATTGTTCCGATAAGTGTGGTTTAGCATTCATGAAAGGTATAAAGCCTTCGGCACAGCCGAAGACAGCCCTTTCCTTACTTGTTTGTGATAGTTTCGGTACTGTTATGGCATCGCTTTAGAAAAACCAATACCGAAATTCAATCAAAATACTAAAAAAAACTTTCGACATTATTGCTCCGAACTTTCGGAAACTAAATTGAAAACCCGTAGCATCATTAATATTTATGTATGCACATATGTGTAGTATGTATGTATGTATGAGTAACTAGCAGAAGTTAGACGCTAACACTGTTCGCTACATAAATAATTTTAAAGTCACCATGAGTGTACGCGATTCAAGTCAGTTGCGGTTTAGGTTTCATGAGCTTAATACATTCGACTGTGGCTTTGAAATGCTTATCGTCAGCCAAACAGCTTGCAATTGACCAGCAATATAAACATAAATATTAAGCAAGTGGAGTAGTGCTTTCGAGCTACAAAATAAATCAGAGTATTTATTAAATTCAATTATTTCTATTTAAGTTTTTATATGGTTCATTTGCTTTTAAAATGAGGAAATTACTCATTACTAAAATAAAAATCATTTCGCATGATATAACCTGAGGAGTGACTGAAAATTAGTTACATCAGAGCTTCTTGCGGGCTGATATTGTTAGCGCCAAAAACAGTGCCCTAAAAGTTTGCGAAGTTTTGGCGAACCTTTTCTTTGCGAAACATGACCGACTATCACAGAAGCAATTTTCAATGACGAGCGGAAAATCTAGGTAATCTCACTCAAAACTCATTAAATTTGAGATAAACTTTAATTAGGGAGATGAGTTTATTTTGCTAATAAGTGAAACTTAAGTCACAACTACCACCGACAGCATACACAATATGAACTGAAACAAATTAGTACACCTTTGACATGAGAATCCATTTCATGCACAGCCAAACATCTCACAATAACTATATATGTATGACAACAACAATTGCTAACACACTTTTATCATGTGTTTGCAAAATTCGCAACAGTTTTTGCAGATGTCCTTACAGTATCAACGAATTCGTGTGTAGATACTTCCCAGCACTTCAGCCGCGAGTTACGCCAACTCCATGTCAATACAGCAGTTCTGTTCACCGCATATGAAGTTGGCTATTTGGTGGTTTGCCTTGTTTTTGAGTTGAGAGCTTTTGGGTGCGAAATAAATGAAAAATTACGGCATTCGTTAATGTACATATGTATGTATGTATGTATGTATTTGAACATGTCACTAGCATAATGCGCTTCGACGAACAGCAAATGCAACGCATGTCACGAGTGTCGAAATTCGAGTAAAGTGCAATTAAGTTCAGTACTGGAAAGCTGCAAAATTTGTAGAAGCTCTTGACATTTTCGGTTTGCATTACTGGTCATAATATTTTCATCATTAAAATTTGTTAATTTTGAGGATCATTTTAGCTAATGTTTGTAAAAGTTTAAAATAATGCAACTTTGTGATGTTATGTAAATTCTAACAAGAATGGACTCTAAGCCCTCCCGATTCTACATACATTCATTCGAACTAGTTCTCTTGTAATTCGTTGGTTATCCATTCTGTACCTCTTATCAGCCTCGATTCCTCTACCACCTGGACTCTTTGGCCACCCCATGTCCTCTTCTAACCGACTTCGGTATAAAAACTAATCTTGTGTTCTTCCAGGAGGTGGGAATATAATTGTTCCTGACACATGCTGCAAATATTTCCTTCATTTTTTATTGCCCATAAAATGTTGTGTTCTTTTAGGATTTTACCTGTTTACTACTACACTATTTCAATCCCTTTTTCCGGGATCATCTGGAAAGTCAAAGATGTCCAATGTTTCCGTCCGGTACGATATACCTCAGAGGAGATTAGGGCAAAGCTTCTCTACCAAATTGGTGGTAAACTGCTCATAACTTTCCAAACTAATTGGTATAATCAACAAATTAGATGTATTCCTACCGAAAATATGAAAATTTTTAAGTTAACTCTCGTCACTTTAATTTTGAATTTTCTGTTTCATAGGACTACCTCTACACCACGATGGACAGAAATTATCCTTCTGAGTATAACGTACAAAAAACTGAGAGATTGGGAAATATTTCTTATTAGCTCTATGCAGATAAAATAATAGGCGGTATGATAACAATTATATCTCGCAGTGTTTCCAAGAGTTTTTATGGGTTTACACAAAATACTGCAGGTTCTACTTTCGCATCTGACTGGTTAAATTATATTTTTCTATAATTGCTCTAGTTTTTTTTTTTTTTTTTAATTTTAATTTATGTTAATTCCTTGCTATACCCGAGGTGAATGAGGTGCGATCGATATTCATCGCTGCTGCAAAATCTAATTGCCATTTGGAAGTAATTTCGTTGTTTATATTGGTTTTGTACGTGGTTTGACTAATGTCCACACATTCCATTCGAATTGTATTGTCATATTGTCATCGCTACAACTACACTAAATATGCATATTCACGGATAATGTTTATGTTGCATTTTGTATGTGGTTTAACATTCTTGCTGTCAACAAACCGCATGTGAAATGTTTTGCTTGATGCGGCTTTATTTCAGAGCATTGCTTGGTTTGGTGGCTTTAAATCACTGCTGCACCCTTTATGCTGGATGCAGGTGCAACCAATATGCATGCAAATACATACATATATTCCCAGCGAATGACAAGCGAAACAAGCGTGTATGCTAATATTCTATGTACATATGGTTTGACTACTCTTTTGATGGAAAAGTGGGAGGTCATCCTTTATGAAGAGCTAATATATGTAAATATAGTTATGGAACGTATATGGTAAATGTGTCTATACATAAGAATTAAATTAAAAGGGTTTTAAATTTGACTATGAATAAGTTTTGAAGTTATACAAACTCCATTCAAGCATTCAAGTATGTAGACAGTAACTATACTAATTATATATGTATGTCACATGCTAAATTTTTGTGTAGGGTTGCCACTTATTTTAAATTTTTGAACATTTCAAGTTATCTTTTGATATTTAACTTTTCGCTATTATCTCGAAAACGAATCAACCCATCTAAATGAACTTGTGAAAATATTTTGATGGTCGCCAGCTTTTTGAAATTTTCAAAAAATTTAGTGAAGTAGAATAATACGGATTTCGAACGAAAGGTATTTTTACACTTATTTCAACAAAAATATTCCCTTATAGAGTTGCCACCTAATCCTATTATATTTATTTTATTGTAATAATATAATAATAATATAGGCATTCTGTTATACTCTAAATTTTTTTAATTGCTGAAAAAAAATAATCTAATTAAAAGTGGAAATATGGAATTTAAGGTCATTTTACTAAAATAAAAACTCGACTAGGAAAAGAAATGAATTTCTCGGTAGAGAAACTGTTTTTTTTTTTTGAGAGAACAAAAAGGTTTTTTTTAACGATTTATTTCATTATCAAAAAAATTAATAAGGGTACAATCTTATACTAAAGAAGCCGCGATATCTTGAAAAGTTGCTGTTTTGGTGATCATATAAATTAGGTAAATAAGTGATCATAAGCTGGCGTGTATTGACTTTTCTTTCCTAAAGCCACAAAATTGAATTTTTATTCTCACAAATTTTCATAAATATATACTAGTTATATATATAATAAATAGTTTCATTTCAATATAGCCAAGAATTTCCATAACCAATTTACAAGCCAAGTATCTTGTGCCAGAATTGTGCCATAAACATTGACTTCAATTTTTAATTCCATCTCATATTATTTCATTTTGATTTTTGGCAAACGAATTATTTGCCATTACTCAACACAACCGCCCAAACATATTCTCATAAAAGTGGTAAAGACACCACAAAGACATCTTGTAGGGGCAGCACAGCTGGCGTTTTGGCAACAAGACATTGGCCTACAAGGACACAGCTAAGTAGAGGCGTAGTACGCTAGATATGGATATCAAGAAGTGCAAGGATTTACAGGAACTACCAAAAGTGTTTGGACAAATGAATTTTCTAAAGTATTTAGGAGGTAAGCCAACAGACTGTGACTCGGTTATGAAACTAAAGTGCAAAGCAACATGTCAAAGCTGTAGCAGATATCCCCTTCGTATTTCATCGTGACTAAAACCAAGCTTTCCTTCATACTTCGAAATCATAGGAAAATTACTAGTTGATATTGAAATTTTAGTTCACCGTTTATACTTATTTTAGTTCATCTTGTTAAGCTGAAATTTTTGGAATGCCTACCAAAGCAATAAAATGAATAAAATCACAGAGGAAAGAGGCATCCTGTTGCGCAAGAAACAAAAGGTGAAAGTGGCTGGGATATGCAGAAACCGAAGGGGGGATACAAATTCACGATTTCAGCTCAAATCTTAACATCAGTGAATTGGTTTTCTGTGTTTTTACAAATCGATTTGGCCACATGCCAAGAAAGCAGCTGGCAATTCCGCTTTGTAAGATGGTTCACTGTGCAATTTTCTCTGCTAACTTCGGTTACTTTGATTTTCGACACAGCCCAAGATATAAAAATACATGGCATGGCATGGATGGTATTGTCCTATTGGACAAATTTGTTTGTGTGTTTTGCTTGCGGTCGTGTAAGGTTTTATAACTAAAAATTAAGTTTATAATGGATCAATGTATACATACAAAATATTTAAAATAGTAAGAACGCTCATTAACAAACGATTAAAATAAAAAGCGGAACTTGTGGGTTCAAATTTGGTCATTTTTAAGTTTTTATTTTAACGTTACCTCTTTATCTTTCTTCCTCATTAATACTCATTCAACTCAAAAACAGTAAAGTAATTTTTAAAGAAAAGGCTGGAGCCAGAACACGTGTAAAAGGCTTTGTGAGTCCGTGTTTAGAAAATCAGGCTACCACAAATAGGCAATTGGTTGTAGCCTTAGAAGGCTCGACAACTGTTTACGGGTACAAAATTTCCCTGAATTCTCAAAATCTTTTTACCTTAATTTTCATACAATGCTTGAACAAAATACGAATTTGTATAAAGGAAAATTATGAACGGCCTCTACAATACAAATTTAAATATTCAGGAAAATATAGTTAGTTTGAAAATTATTAAAATAAACCATTTTCTTATAAAGTCGTACGCCATGTAATTTAATTTCAATACTATTTTGAACACAACTGCACATAAATTCACAAACACAAAATATCTTTTAGTGCACCAAATATGTTTTCAGAGACCTTTACAATTTCGCAAAAAAAGTTCTTATATAATTTACCTATAAAGAAATGTCTTTTGGCAAATTATAAAACCCGGCGAATCCTAATAATGATAGAATATGCCAAACAATTTTGTTTGAAGCGCAAGAAATCGTGAAGGGAAAAATGGTTTTCACAAATCAATTTTGGAAAAACTTTTTTAGAATAAGATGTTGGTAAAAAGTTAGGTAGTTGTCTTTTAAAAAAATACAATTCCAAGTATCCATGACTATGAATGAGCTCAAGGCTACTTATAAAACTCGTTCATCGATTCACATAGCTTGGCTTCTCCAGAACTCTATAACGATATCGATTTCTAAGTTAAGATTAAGCTATCCAAAAATTCGAAAATTCAACCACCATGAATAGCAATCAAAATGTCTGTCACCATTTCCAAAACATTAACTTACTAGTTAAGACAGAATAATAGTTATTAAGTAAGATTAGGCCTACTTGCATACTTGAGAGCCAAAACTT
Source organism: Sphenella marginata (assembly GCA_951509765.1). Lineage (NCBI taxonomy): Eukaryota > Metazoa > Arthropoda > Insecta > Diptera > Tephritidae > Sphenella > Sphenella marginata. Next base: position 25,236,699 of record OX608082.1, read on the forward strand.
TATACCTATAAATCGTGCGTCTTGAGGTCTCCCATGACTTCCTTACTGTGCTTTTATATGCTACATATACCGGCAAACCGTTTGATGAGCTATCCACCGATCTAAAGGAAATCGAAATGTAGAGGTAATTTCTTGAATAATGGCGGCTTAGGATTTCGTATAAAGAAAAAAATGTAAGAATTTGAATATTTGTAAAAGAAATTTCAATATAGTATCAGCCTGAGGAAAATTAGTGGTATTGGAAAAATGGGTGCAGGGCCGCCTTAAGCCTAGATATCATATGTATCCGTAATCACTAAAGCTTTATAAATGGAATGAATATTTGAATATTAGAATATAAAGAGACGAATACATCCGAAAGTTGTAAAAACATTCATAGAAACAACGTAGCCCCACGAAGCTCAATGGAAATTCACACTTTTACTGAGGGCAATCAATTTTCAATTTTAATAACTTCGTTTGATACACGCAATTTGATAGAATGAAATAATTTTCTAATTAAATATTATTCCAATATTGCCTATAAGTGCGCTAATAAAACTTAATTTACATATCTAAAGGATAATAATAAAATGTGGAAATTAACTGCAAATAAACGATCCCACCTTTCATCAGAAAATTCGGTGCTAACTGTCACAAGTTGGGTTCAGAATTGTAGGTTACGTACAAGTTTTCCACTTGTCAATTAAAACTCAATAATAATTCTATGTAAATTTCTTAATAGCTGTTGAATAATTTCACATTCCGTGAAACCTTTACATTGCCATAACAACTTAGAGGCCTTTACACTTTGTGAGTTGAAATTAACTTATCAAAAAATGCTGGAGAAACTTGGCCTCGAACTAGTCAAGGTTAAATACGTGCTAAATTATCATTTCTTTAACAATCACAAGACTGACTACATATATACAATTATATATATATCTATGTGTACGATAAATATGCAGAGGCGAAACGCATTGTAATTGGCAGCAAAAAATGTGGCTACAAAAATACACAGAAAAAAAATTTGATAGACTTGACATTTTATGTTACTGAAATTCGTCCTGGGAATTTCAAGTAGGGAGGTGAATATTTGTCCACGCACTTGTTCTATCACTGACCTCAAATATCGCAATAAATCTAGTAGGTACATACATCTTTAGGTATTCGAGGTCTAGGTTTTTATAAATCAGTTTTAACTCAGCCCAACCTTTATTTTGTTTTGATTAAGATCAGAAAGAAATACCCGACATTTAACGAAATTAAAACAAAAATAATTTATATAATTCCTTTTTTTTTTTGTTTTCGATTGAAGCTTTAGTGTTTGCTTTTACTTGGCAGGTATTGAGGTTTTACGATCCGTGGAAATTAAAAAAAAAAATAAAAAATCTCAAACATTTTTTTTAGGGCCTCATTCTGTATTTCGAACGAAAGCTGAGACGTACGATTCGTCTTCTAACGAGTTCGCCTAGTAAGCGTATTCTCTATCATTTTCATTTGCCTATGAGTTTTTGACAACTTATTTATTTTCTTTGAATTTTTTTTTCGTTTGCTATGATCGTCTTACATATTACAAACAGGGGATTCGTCTCTGAGGCGAAACGAAAGCTTGTATATTATTTTTTTCGGTGTATTTTTATTAAAACACTGTGCTATTACACTTGCCATGCCTAAAGCAATTGCCACCACAATCAAATTCAATTCAAATCCACTTAGTTGACACTTTACTTCCATTTCACTGGGTGTCTTAAACGTTGAGAATGGGAAAAGATAAATGTGGAAGTGTGATGATATATACATATTTACATAAGTAGCGCCCTTAAGTTGGCTGGTAGGGCGATTTACATTTCAATTTCAATTACGCGAAGGGAATGTACACACATTCATAAACTACTCAGCATAGGAACATGTTATAAATTTGAATAATATTGAAGTACTTTCAAAGTACTCCTTTATCGTGCAACAGAGGTCCATTTTTGAGTCGACTCCTATACTGGCACCTTATGTTTATTCTCCTGCGAACTAAGTAAATGAGAACAAATATCTGTCTGGCGATGAATTAGGATAAGTTAAGCGCATTTCTACTGTCGAAGAAGGCATCGGCGCATTTGGAGCTGAGATAAATAAAAGTTTGTTTTGGTGGCACTCACAGGCGAAAGGATAGACAGAAATAGTGCGCAAGTCGAAAGGTTTTGAAATACCTTAATACCGAGCCCAGTTCAAGCCTAGGAATTGAGTTGCCATTCACTCATGCTATCAAGTTTAACTTGAGCCCAAATACACCGCAAACACTTGGACAAAGCAGTGAGAGCACAAGCTTTTCCCAGATAGCATGTATTCCCGTGCCCTTTCTCAACCACTTCCTCTGACCCCGATTGAGTACTCTTTACATGTCCGCTTGGCACAATAGAGTTTTTTAAAGGACTAAAACTCATATGGCACACATGAACTCAAAAACACCCATACATACATATCTAACCTTACGTTCACAACCTGCCATTTATAGGTGTCTGTTTGGTGTGCGAGTTTCTGATGGCTGGTGGAAGGTCATTGTTATTATTGCGTGACTAAATGATATTCATTATATGTTTTCCGTCGTAGACACAACAACAATAGCAAGAGCACTTACCCTTACAGGTATTTGTTACCGTTAATATAGGTAAACTATACTTTAATTGTTTCAAACTTATTTTCTATTTACACTTCAGGGACGACTAACAGTTTTCAATTAAGGTTTTCCACCTGATTTTGCATGTTTACCTTTCTATATAAATAGTTAAAGCTTGCTTCTGCTGACGACTGCAGGATTATGGCTTTGGGTAAGGGCCCTTCGACTCATAGATGAACTCTGCACTAGGATTAACTGTTACCTCCTTACCCATTACCTGTTTTATCCTTCCTTACCGAAGGAGAGACTCATTCACTCATCCAAAATTAAGTTTCCACTAAAAGCCACACAAACAAGTGGCTTTCAATCGCTAAAGCTTTTAAGCTAAGCGCAACATTTATTTTGTTGTTATTAACAGTTAAATGTCTATTTATGTTTTTGTGTAATTTTCTGAAAACTCTGAAAATCTTTACGCTTCACTACAGACAGCCAATGGGCCTTCTATTTCAATTCATATTTAGCCAACAAATTCAAATAGTCAACTCTTAGCGACACCATTCATTTAATCGCCTACCCACCCATACCAAGAATAAGCAATCTTTTCGAGAATACCAATCTAGCAACTATAGAGCTAACCATTCAACTGTACAGGCAGCTATTAATTTACTCAGCCAGCCAAATCAATTAGAACAACATCAATCTTAATACGTCCAGTGGCAATGTTCATTTATTTATGTTAACATTTTGTTTTATCCATTTACGGCTAAAGGAATGCCACCAGCAGATACCATTAGCCTTCAATAGTTTGTTGGTTAGAGTTATGGTAGCCATTCTCAGGCGTATCTGCTAACCATGAACCGAGAAACAGTTATTGCTCGTACATCTTGTGAAAATTTATGCATTTGAAAGTAGCTTTACTTTGTGGAAGTAGTATGTGTTTGCTGAGATAAATCTGGTTTACGTTGGTATGCGTGAATGTTGTGTGCCGCCTGCTAACAGCTTTTATACCCAACTGTGCAAGTACAGGACTATTTGGAAGTACTATGTATTACTTACAAATCTTTAACGGCCAAGAAAAAAAAGCATTGCGCTATAATAGTTGTCCTGGTCAAGTAATAAAAATAAATAAAAATTTTGGACTCAGAATATGTTCAAAGCGACACTCGAATTCGGCAGCAGATTAAAGGGAAAACCTCAACTGAGATGAAAGGATGTCTTAGTCTCTCTCACTATTTCCGATTTAACACTAAAATTTACGGAATAATAGTTTCAGCATTCCCAGATGGGTATATAAAGTCGTGCTGGATTCCAGACAAACTCATATTTCTTAGTTTGATAGGAATAGATCCTGTAGGACAACTATACTTTGTGCTTATTGCTACTCAACTCTTGAATTAAACAGAAGTAGCTAAATGAAGAGAAAATGACTTTGAGAAGCTTTTCTTTACATATAGATTTTATAGATTGCTTTGAATGGGCGTGAGCGGGCGTGCATACGGGTCGGTCTTCTATGGATCTTGCAATGACAGAAATGGCGTGTAAATATTTTATGGCTTGTCGTGGTTGCGATTTTACTATCTACTAACACATTACCAAGTCACCGAATGACATATATTTACTTAACCAACAAAAAATGTTAACCTTCCTGAAGGATTATTGCGTCTGGTTAGAAGGCTTATGATAAGGTGCTAGAGTTCGGCGAGTGAAATGGAATGGCAGATTAACTCTATTACTTATTTTTTTATCACTTTCTTTAGTTCACATAATTTTTCTTTCTTTTTTCTGTATATTACCTCTTTGAATTCCTTTTTGTTTCCTTACATTTTTAAGACTAAGGCTCACAATTGTGATTGGTATCAGGCAAGTGTCAACATAATTTCTGATTTTGAAAAGAAATTTTTCTTCATAGATATATTTCTTCCTCTGCCCTCTACACCGCTGTCCGCAATGAGAGCCGAGAGACTATTAAGGTGCTGTTCTTTACCTTTGGGTATTTTCAACGTCCCATACATACCAGGATACCTATTTAGGGCATACTAACCCGCTCGCAAAATTGTTCTTATTTTCCCTTATCCTTTTCCTACTTTCAACTAATTTTTGCTACCACCTCTCCTTCCTTCTTCACTGATATTCCAATTTTATATTCCTTTTTGAAGTTATTATTATATTCATATAAAATTCCCTGTTTCTATTCGTATTGACCTTATTATTCCTGATCCACTTTCTCTGCTGCTTGCCCTTTGCTTAACCATTCATCTTCTCTTGATCTTTTGATCTCTTGTTCTCGTTTTTCTATTCGTCTTCTTCTCTCTAGTCATATTCATCCTCTCCACCTGTCATCGCTAAAAGTATTGCCTTTACTTTTTTCTTTATTGCTCACACTATTTTTTGTTGGGTCTACTACACATTTACAAATGTATTCAAGAATGTTGTCGCCGCCATACGAATATCAGGAAATTGTGTCAAGTATTTGCCATTTGCTGATGCGCTCTTCGTGTAAATGCAATTAAAGAAATGGAGTATATGTACATACATATGTATGTATGTATGTTCGTGTAAGTATGTATCTATGTACGTTACAAAAGTGTAAGAAAAATATTTTTAATTAATTTTATGATGACGTTGATGATGAGGCTAGAGTGCAGAGTAGAGCGTGCAGAAAAATGCCACAAATAAATTTAAAAAAATATATATATAGCACAAGAGGACACCTTTTTCACAAGTACCGTTACACTGAAGTGCATTACCTATTTATTCAACCGTAAGTATATACAGATACGTACCTTGTACATAACATGCATAAAATATATCGCTTTTAGTGGCACCAAATCACCACTGCTAGGCACTTCAGCCTGCACTTCATCGCGTCATCTGTTTAGCGTTTGCAGCGTTTAAAGTTTCATCAAAAGCGCTGCAGCGGAATTGAATGTGGGCAGATGAAGGTCATCATAATCTCCTGAAGCATTCAAGTGTGAACTCGTTTGCTTTCGATTTACAAACAAATTATGTTTTGCTGAGACACACTTGAAAGAAATGGTACGTGGTAATAGCCAAATTAAAACACTATTTTAGAGTTTCAATTTAAAATGTTACTAACGTGTTTTAAGCTTTTTTAAATAAATTTTATTTGGCCAATCTGTTGCGAAAACTACAGAGATTCTCTGAGGAAATTTTTCAATAAAATACCTTGAAATTTTATTGAGACCGGAATAATCGACAGACACTGAACTTTAAATATCTAGTTTTTGGATATACAATCCCACAAATTGCCCTTCTTATTCTCTCTCGAATATAAAATATAAGATTCTAACTAGGTTGCTGTGTGAAGGACTGAAATCCATCGTTGACGAGCTGGCCTTTCGGTGAACCGAAATAAGACGGAATGACTTGACCTGCCTTGGTTTTACCAGCTGGGATGAACTAGGGATGTTTAGGGATCATTTTCGTCATAAGGCTGCTAATCGCCTATATATGGTTATGAAGCGGATATAACTCAATGTTGATATGTATAAGTATAGTCAAAATATGGTAAAAAAATCAAAAATATTAACTCAAGAAGAAATCACGCAACACCCTCGACGATAAAAAAATTAACATTTTTGAACAATTTCTAACTCACACTTAAATTTATTGGACTATAAAACTGAATACTCAAAAGTTGTCTAAAAGTGGTGGAATATTTTTTTTTTTTTTTCAAAATTTGATGGCCATTTTTCAAAGTTTCAGTAACATGTTGTATGTTCTAATACCTAATTCGCTTTATGAAAATGAATAAAAACGCGACTAATTCTTATTTATTCGAAGGATGTCCAATTTAATTTCACTACTATTATATTGAACACAGCTGTACCTATGTGTAATACTGTACTGGTACACTTCGTATAATTTGATATGTACATAAGTTGTAGGGGCATCAGGTTAGTTCAGTATCAGGAAGATAGCTAAGCATTTTGCTGCAAAAGTTATTTCGGATATGTAGGTACATTTTAACCGTGATGTAAATCTAGTTTCATAAAGCCGTTTCATTGATAGACCTTTTGTATTGGAAGTAGTGCTATTCGATAGCAGCACGCCATTCATCTACATAAATAAAAACTGCTTAGATAGAAATTTCTATTGTTAGAACATAAACTAATAGATAGATTATATACTTTTAAAGAAGAAAACAAAAATATTTCGACCGGCCTTTTTTTTTTGTGTAAGTCAAAATGTCACGCGCTTGGTCTTGTGCCCTCAACTCAAGGTAAACAGATTTATTTACACACATACAAACAGAAATTATATCAGATCTCAATTCAGCCCACACTCTCCCACGTTTCATGGCCAAGCATACTTATTATGTAATGTACTCCAATCAGCTGAACCACGTCGCTTGACCAGTAATTTTCTATATCCAAGACTTCAAGTGCAGAACAATAAATCGTATGTGCTCTTGTGTTACGAAAAATATTAATATGTATATAAACTCGACCAGGCGACAAAACCAAATTCAAGTAGCATCTTACTGCCAGTTAGAGTACTGTATCAAATTTTGTTGTTGCTTCTGAGAGCTACTCTTCAATATCAACTGCTTTGCCCTTTTGGCTACAATCATTTGTTGTCGTCTTTTGGATAAGCTTTGGAACTATTACTCCTCAAGAGTAGCTCTGACTTATGTATATCTACATATGTATACGGGTATATGTATGTATGTACATATGGGCATTTCCATCCGGAGAAAGTGAAAATCGTAAATTTTTTTTCTTTTGCTTTTGATTTATATAGCATGTAAGTTATAGTAAAAACATGCAACTTTCATGAAAAGGTGTTATCTTGGTCAAATTTAAAACCTAACTACATTAAATGCCTACTTAAAATAGTGACTACATTAAAAAAAAAAAAAGTAAAAATAATCCAATTTTTGAAGAGATATTAGTGTCATTGTTTTTTAATTTTATCTATCTTTATATCTACTACATTCATTACCGTTGTCTTAACAGTGAATTTCTAAAAAAAAAATTAATAGCCTACTTATAGTTTCGTTGTTATTAAGGAAAATGCAAAGTAGGTTCCGGTATGTAACGTGAGTTACGACAATACAGGTTTTTGCTCTTAAAATCCAAGATTTTTGTTAAAATTGAAAAAAAAAATCATATTCTCTATTTGACCAGGAGGTCATCTCGGTATAATGTGTTTTTACCGCTTCATCTAATCGAGGTACATTTTTATTAGTTATTTATTGTTGTAACGTGAGTTACGATTTTTATAAAAATCTTCTAAAATACCAATATTACTACATTTTTTAACAAATATTTAATTTTTCATAGTTTTGTAGCCGTTGACTTTCGCCAGAGGGCAAAAATATATTTTTTGGTCAATATTCAATTTAACCGCCGTTCTCAAATTGTGATGTCCAAATACCGGATAACAGATCATTTTCTGTAGCCTACGGTAAATGATTTTTTACTTTCGAGATCTAAGCGGCTTTGCATGGAGTCCTTCGTCGATTTAAAAAAAGTTTGCTATATACAATACTAAGTTTTTTCAAATAGAAATTTGGAGGGATTAATACCTTTAAAAAATTCACTTCGTTTCAGAATGTGTACCTATAGCTTTTTGATTATCTCAGTAGCCTGCACATAGTTTTCATCCCAATGGCATCTCAATCGTGAATTTTTTATAATACTTGACCTGTTTGCCGATATGCTCGCGTTTATAAATAAAAATGCGCAAATAAATTTTATTATTATTAAATCGAAGTGTTGTAATAAATTTGTTTCAAACTTAATATTATATACCTATTTAACGGGTAAGTCCTTTAAGATTGCGTTTTTTTTTTACATCAACGAAGATGACGTCCCCTTGGCTAGATTATTGGAATAAATGCTTATAGTTGCTTATAAACTTTATTCAATACTCTTTTATAGCTCGTAAAGTAGAATTTAATAAACTTATACTGAACTCTTACTTATGTTTTAATCTGTATCTACTTGCATGTACTAATGTAATAAAACTGCTTCTGCAAAATACGTATACTCTCTTTCATTAACGCCGTTTTTTTAATTTTGGAACCGAAAAATGTATGTGTGGAAAAATGTTAATTCTGGATAATAAAATGGTACAAAATTCTTTGATTAGAAACAAAAAAAGGAGACGCGTGTCTCTATTACTTTGTTTTAGGGTATTTTCGACAAGCCTGTAGTCTCAGTATTGACTTTATAAAGTTTTACTTTTGTACAATTCGCAAGTAACGTGAGTTACGAAATGCCTGTAACGTGAGTTACGGAGGTTTTTTTTAAATATCTTTGAAACAAATTAAAGTAGGTTTGCAAAATTTTCATATATCGCACTTCAATCAATTCTAATCAAAGTCCCATTATTAAAAACAAGTTAATAATATTCACTTCAGAGAATTTTGCATAACACAAAACCCTTTAAAACTCTTTGTCCAAAATTGTAACGTTACGAACAAGTTTTTTTTATTTTTTATTTAATTTAATTAATTTAATTTAAAAAAATTGGCATAGCCAACAGAGCTCCACATGAGGGATATAACGATGTTACAATATTATAAAAAAATGTCCAATATAAGAAAATATATAGTTTTAACTTGTGAAATTTTGTCTCTGATGTAACGTGAGTTACGATGGAAATGCCCATACCTATGTATATGCAAAGGGTGATTTTAGAAGTTACGTATAAACGGCTGCGAGTAAAATGTTAACATGTTTTCGATGTATGTAAGTAAAAGGGACAATTTTTAATTAAAAAAACGTAGGTACGAAAAAAATTGTTCAGTGAAAGGAGACAAGTCATTATTTCCATTATAAGGTTGAAATATCTTTACAAAAAATATCTTTAATGGAAAAATCAATCAGAACTGATGACAACGCTCAGACTGATTGCGCCCATTTGGGTGGACGAAGCACTGTTAATAACAACAACAACAACTAACCTATACCCCGAATAAGAAAGATGAATCAAATAATAATAATGAAGCAATACACATATCCACTGCCTCAAGTGACTTCCTTCACCCATGCTTCTATGTATGTCCGACCCGGGAATCACGTTTCCATGGTCCACGTGCCTATAGCCGTTAGGAATTGGCAGCCTTGCCCCCAATATTCACAGAAGATGGATTTAGCATAACCAAAAAAGACAGCTGCTATGTAGTCCGTTCTGAAACTGAGCTTCCATGGATGCTAGCTGTTTCGAGTACCTCTCAGAAGGCATTCTTCCTAGCCCTATATGTTACATAAGGTTTTTAAGACCGTTTCCTATTTAATATTCTTGCGATTCTATAGTTATACGAGTTCAAGCTAAAGGTCGAAATATTATACGACCAAGTTTTCGGAATTATTCAGATCAAATCGTCTAAACCTATGGAAGGCGTCACTTTTTCATGACATAAATTTTTCATTTTATACCAGCTCGATCCACTAATTCCTCAAAAATAAACACCCTTTATAAGGGAATGTATAAATTTCATTCATGTTAATATCTTGCCAATGACATGGCAGCATGAACTTCTTTAAGTCAATGTGCAGCACTATTTATTATTTGCCATGAAAATGTTTGGAGACTTTTCCATCACACAAGGGGATCTATGAACCGAGTAAAAGATGTCTCACATAGTCACTAACGAAACGACAGCTTCCATTTGCATGCCTGATTAGCTCAGTTGCCTGCATTGCTTCGTTGAAGTATCGAAAATAAGTGCAGCCAGTTGAAAGGTCTAGGGACATCTCTTCAAAACGTGAATACAAGTTCGTAAATATGTATGTATGTATGTAGTTGTGTGTACATATAAATGGTCAAAATTCAATATAGGCATGTGACAGTGCAGACAGTCAATCAACAGAGTCGCATGGAATGAAATTTACCCAGGCGCAGGATTTATGGCTGCTAGCTGGACGTTGAAAAAAAGTTAAATCAAACAAAAAAAAGCAAAAAAAAAAATCCCGTATAGCAAAGAATAAACAAATTTTCCATATAACGATTTTGTTGTAAAAATTTCACGTTTCGTTGCTTTTTTATATTACGACAATATACAGCTTTGCTTGTGATGGAATTATGAACATAACTCCATAGGAACAGCGCTCTGTTGTGGCCTTTTGCAAAAAGAAAAATATAAATCAACCAAGCGAGCACAAACTTAATTTATGATGTAAGTTGTCAATATTACGGGCATGCAGGCATATTAAGGTGGTTAGAAAGTACTTGATATATATGTATGTATATGTGAAATAGCATGAGAGCACAACAACCTAGAAGACGAGCAATCATCGCTATAGAGATGCATTGTCCGTAAGCTCTGGTGTATGCTTGAGGCCTGGTAAACACAGTCGAAACCACAAATTACTAAATAGACTGCAGTTACCCTGGTTAAACTTTCTTATAACTAGTATAGCGCATTGAGATAGAAAATCGTGTACAAACACCCTAATGCATATTCATAAAAAAAGCATATATGTATATCCAAATGTTTTGTTGCAATGTTATGATGCCACAGCACTTTTGAAAATATCGCCCTAGCGAACTTTGGTCAAAAAAACATGGTGAAGTTAAATCGAATCATAAAATCGAACAAAAAAAAAAAACAAATTTATTTATGTAAAAAAAGCCAAAGCGTTGAGTGGCTGTTGGTGCTTGTCATGTTTCGATGTTGGTAATTTAGTAGCGATGAGAGCAAAGGATAACGGTCGTTTTTAAGCAGTTTTAAAGTCCTAGTACTATCGATTCGCAAGAGTGTTTGCTCGTATGGTTCGCTAAAAATCGGTACAAAAGTTCTTAGATAGAGCGTTCTTGAATCAAAGTTTTTTGATAGATCGAAAAAAAATCGGTGACTGGGACATTGAGCCAGCGATTTGCGCGTTTGTTTATTTGACTGTATAGCAATCAAAGTCAGGGGGAATCATCGATGATTCCACGAAGTGAGAACGTTGAATAACTTCAAGACAAGATTCAGCAACCCAAAAATGCGCTAAAACCACGTGGATTAGACACAACAACCAATAAATCAGAGTGGCAGTCAAGATTAAGGGAGGCATATTGTAGTAATAATATGAACATGAAAAACTTGTTAGATTGACGTTTAGATACTTCGATTGTATATAGATATAACAACAACAATTGATACATAAAATTATCTCAAAAAGTTAATCTCAGCTAATGTTATTTCTTAATTACAACGAAATACTAAAAGCACAAAGATTACAACAAAACAATTGCAAAAGTAAACTTTTTTGGTCAAATTGATTTTGTCTTCCACTTATTTCATTATTTTGTTAGAAAACAAAATCACAAACGTCCAAATGCAGATATCGATAAAACAACAATTGAAGTATTAAGTATGTAAGTTAACAAAATAAAGATAAGAGAGTATAAGTGCGTGTTGAAATGAAAATTTTATACTCAGCTGTGAATTGTAATAGCAAAGTTTTAGTTATTTTGCTTATATGGAATATGCCACGCCCATCACTGCATCGTGGACATTTTTGTTTTGAAAATTTTCTTGGAATTGAATATAGTATTTTTGATAGGAATTGGGAGTACAGAGTACTACGCCCACTCGGAAATTATTTTTATATAATAAAAATTTGTTAACTTTATTAGGTTCAGAGATATCGCTTAACAAATTTACTGTTTTTTTTAAATGGTTTAATACTCATTTTTCTACTTCTTTATTTATTTCCATTTAAACGGAAGTAAGCTATACTTCGCCGCGTAATAATGTTTTTGGTGGACGCAAAGTATACCCAGCTGTTAGAAGAAAAAAATCACTTCCATGGCGTGATGCAAAGCTCATTAGCGATTGAGAACTTTGTCCCTCGAATAATTGTTGCAACATAATGTTCTCTTAGTATCCAAAACTGAACCCATCGTGATGATGTTCCACAGAGGTGTTACCACTCAACCCACTAAATAGCATTTTGATACTTTGAAGGCACAACATTTTTAATAATTACTTATGTAAATATGAAATAAGAACTTCTGAAACTCCCTCCAGTTGAACCACAGTGTAAAAAACTGCCGAAGCGCTATATAAATCTTTAACAATAATTCTCAAAAAAACAAAGGAACTTAATCCAAATAGATCCAACATTTTATATAGGCATGCCATAGCAAGGAAAAAATAGCCCCTTCATAGCCGAAACACACATCTGGGTATATGATATGCAGTTATACCCGAACTTACATATATACCCGTGCTTCTTTTCCTTCTAGGCATATACGTTCCAAGTAAATAGTGTGTATAAGAACAACGAGCAATCAGGCTCAAGTGAATTAGCAGACTGATTGAGTGAAAGCTTATCATGACACTGGCATACTCCGTAAGGAGATTTAACCACCAAATACTTAAGCCTTGAAACACTTTCATCTCTTGGTCAATAAACGCCATTTGCACACAGAACACGTTAGACAGAAGTGTTTAGATATTTAAGGTTTGAAATTTAAACCTTTACATTGACTAAGCTAACAAGAGAAGCTAAAGTGGGAATCGCTAAATATCACGGAAAATTTCATAAAAATTTAACTACAGGTAATTTGATATTTCAAAAATCAGCTCCAAACTTTTCACGCTCTTCATCTTCAAGGGTTTCGCATACAAAATTTGTCTCATAATTCGACTAAAAGTTTCCAACTCGATAACTTAAGCATTTCACCTTTTACTATCCATAACAGGCGCACAAAATATGTTTTGGGAATTATTTGCATGCCTTGAATATGTTTCTTACCCAACCAAGGTTTTCTCATCATCAAATGTTAGTTAAATTTTCTGAACTTCAATTACAAACAATTTTAACGACTCTCTAATCTGCGTATAACGTCGTCCAAACCAATGTTTGTTGAAGGTATACATTGTCTTAATCTTTCTTTCTTCGCTACCAGCGCTTCACTAAAACTTATTTGATATTAATCGGAAAAGTTTTATAAACCTTCATTGAATCAATGCGTTTGAGCTCAGGTATGCACAGCTCTATTGAAGCATTACTACTGTCATGTGCCTTCCTTCCCTCCTTACTCTTGCTATTTTTGTGTGGGCGCTACGTACTAAAGGCGTTGCCGCGAGTCAGAACAAAAGTAATTTTGCGGCATTCCGCCGGCTCATCAACTCTTTGGGAATTTCACCGTCAACTCGAGTGATTGATGAAATTCATTGGCGGTTGTTGGTTGTCATTTGTTGTTGTTGTTGTTATTGATGCTAGTTCAGTTGCAGTGTATGTTGATTGTATTGTGTGAAGCGTTGAAAAGTGCTTTGAAATTTCATATAGCTCCCTTGGAATGTGTAAAGTGTTTTCTGTTTTGACTTTGTCCGTAGTGTGCTTTGTATGTATGTATGTGTGTATGTATGTATTAAGCTACGTTTCAATATGTGTAAAGGACTATGCGTAAACTTGTATGATTGCGTTTGTGGCTAGAATCTGAAATGAGTCTACAGGCCGCACCACAGCTCAATGCTCATTTTAACTTTCAGCAATTTGATTCGATTCAATGCGATGGAAAAACAATTTCAATCGCTTGATACTCACATAAGTCGATACATACTCGTACAACTTTGATGGCTTAACATTTAAATCTTATGTCAACGCTGACTTTTTGAATTTAATTGAAATACTTGTTTGTGTTAATGCGATACAAAGCTGGTTAATGATTGCTGATTAATTACTGAGAAGAGGATAAAAGTACTACACATGTTAAAAATTGAAATGACCAACAAGGGGAAAATTAAGTGAGGTCGAAAATCGTCATTATTGGTAAGTCAGACATGAAAAATATTTATAAATATTTACTCTTTATTAATGGAGATATTTTCGACTCTAATGGTGAGGAGTAGATGGAATCGGGCAGATAAATTTTAAAGTTCACTTGAGAAAACGGCCCGCAGCCATTTATGTCATGTATACACTAACAACTGAATCTCAGTATTTTGCTGTTATATTTGAAAAGGAAAATTAATTACTTTGAGTTTTCTAAATTTAAATTATTTAGTTTTCCCATCTATCTTGGGACTAAAATTTTTTTAGTATTATTTAAAGATATTACGAATATTTTATTTTTTTTTGTTTTCCAAATGAATAAATTTCTGTATTAGGGCAAAATAATTTTTTTTAATTGCTAGACGAGTGCAAAATTACTCAATTTTTATAACTGAAAAAGTTTTTCTCTGAATATTTCACCACATCTTTAAACATACCATATATATTGCGGGATCAATTAGGGGGCTCAGTTAAAAAATTGCGTTACCTAGAAAATTAATAGATTCTAACATAATTGAGTAGTCATAGTAGTAGTAGTCTCAGCCGTTGATACACATTTGTTAATGAGTTGATACAACATACCGCTTAAAAATTATTTTAAAGAGATATTCACTCAAATTATCGTAAATAAAAAGACGTTACTCTAATGTTGTGAGGTTTATACGGATTACCAGTGGTATTTCTTGCATAATATGTACATATATGTACATATACATATATTATATCTAAGCAAAACTGATTATAAAAACGCTTACTGCCAACGGCGTGTCATTTTGTGGCATTATTTCGACAGTTCGTAAATGGATATGATTGGTTTGTCATTACAAAAGTGACAGCTAATTTGGCAGTTAGATTGAAAATCGCGAAACCGAAAATGTGAAAGTGGCTTTAGGTGTGTACATTGTACATATATTCACATACTACCTACATAGTAATGCACCCAGTAGAACTTGAACTGAGATCTCCCCAAGCGATGAATAAGTAAAAGAGCACTCCACTTAATAGCTTTTCGGAACAATAACAGAGATTTCTTTAGACTGAGCACCACTTTTGCTTATCTTGGAGTAATAGGGGAGAATTCCTCAAATTATTTCATAGTAAAATCTTACTCCCTTCTATTTAATTTTTTTCTGTGCCTGCAAAAGAAGCATATTTTTAACAAATGGAAGTAATTCCATACTCCCACGGTAACCCTGGTTATACTGGTTATACACATTTCAAAAAAGTTTAGTAAAATTTTTCCATGCAAATATGGCAGTTTGGGTGTCCAATTCGTGGTGGGAGAGAGACTTTTTAAACAAGTACTGGCAAGACGGGGAATAAGGGCAATGTGATGAAGGATGCATTTTACCACCGCTTAGAACGCAATTTAGTCTTCACGATGAGACTTCGCTATGTCCCACTCTGCTGTATAGAACAGAATCATGCAGAGAAAAGTTCTTCAAAGGATTAGTGGACCTCTTCGAGATGCCGACAGTGTGAACCGAAGAAGACACAGACATCGACCTAGTCCAATGAATCAACACCCAGCGGTAACGTTGGCTTGACTATATCATACGAATGGAAGAAGTTGCTCTAGTCTAGAACGTATTCATTTAGAAACTCAACTATGAAAGCATTTGAAGAGGGAGGCTCCAACTTAAGAATCTTGTTGTTGTTGTTTTAGCAACAAAATCACTCCCCGAAGGTTTTGTTGAGTGTTGTCAAAATAACAGTCCTTGGGCGGATATGAATCCGGTACGCTCCAGTACTCCCTTGCGATTCGGTATTACCAGTGTAACCTTCTAGGTCATTTCATCCCTCCTTCAAAGAGAAGATGCCCGCAGGGGCTAATTGTCTAATTGGTATCAGCTCGTAAAGAATAGTCAGGTGGAACGCTCTGTAGGAAGGGCAAAATCGTTTAGACGGTTAAACAAACAGCCATTTAACGGCCGCTGAGCCATTATAATGTGACCAATAGCTTTAATCATTCTCCAAGGCTCATTTATTTTGCTAGTTATTGGAAGTATTTTCTGTTTTCTATTTTTTTAAAAACTTCTCAAATATGAAAATCGGCCCCTCTGCCTTGCTCGCCGTTGATGCCCAGACTGGTCCACTTTGTGTACCTTTACAATTTAAAAGCTTATATTTCCCATAGATCAATTAATTTATCGAATAATTTAATGTATTACATCTATGAGTGATTTAATATGAATAAAGAAAATATTTCAAACTTCGGTGAATACAAAAATAGCGAGTACGCATTTCCAAATATGCACATGAGACAGTTTTGGGCCTTTTAGAATTAATGTTGAAACGAATTTGCATTGCCGCATAGTCGAAGTACTTGGTGGAACACCCGGTTATGTTGTTTACTCCACCGCTACCGCAGCCGTACCCGCTGTTGTTGCGCACAACACAAAACCAACTGCAAGACCAATAGTTGCCAAGACAGCTGCTTTTCCTAAACTTTGATCGTCAGTTGGATCTTTAGGTTTTGGGCACATTATAGCTTCATGGTCTATCTGGGTCATTTTTGCAAATTTATTTGTTTTAGATATTTGTTACCGCAAATTCATAAAAAAAAGTTGACAACTATGTACTTCACAATTTTCCCTTGCTGAAAGTGATAAGGAAATTAGTAAATAACAAAAAAAACTTGTGTTATCTGCATGCAACGCACTGACTTCAATTTTGATTACAATCTAAGTTGTTAGTGGAAAGTATTGCTGCGTAATTTTGATACTTGTTAGTGCTTAACTTCTGTCATAAACCGGCGCACTACGCCATTTTTTTGCTTTTCCGGTGTCTTGAAAGTTTGATTTGAAAATTGTTTTGTTTTTTCTTTTGTTTGAATTTTTTATATTTTGATGTTTAAAGTGATTGATAGAGACAATTTTGATGAAAGTTAATCCATTGAAAATGCGATATGTAAAACTATAAGTCGAAAGGATTGTGAATAGCTTCAATTGACCTTATTTCCATTTGCTATGCGAAATAAGGCCAATGGACGATATTTACATTGTTACCGGTCACTAGAATGTCAAACTCATACATACGTAGCGTTGTCAATCAAAGGGATTCTTATAACAAATCCGTAACAGTATTGGTATTCTATATAAGGCTATATTCGGGAATAATGCATCTTGTAAGGCTTAGTTTAAGATAACACAAGGGTTGACATAAATACCACAAAACTAAAGTATATAGTAAAGTATATATGGATTTTTGCATACAACTGAATAGCTTATACGTAAATGTCCCCAGTTTCTTGTATGCTTTTCCTTCAAGTGAAATAGCCCACAAAGAAGAGGACTACAAAACATCATGTTGTTATTGTTGTTGTAGCGTTACTTTGCCGTGCCTAGGTAGTCAGTATCCTTACCTATTAGTGTCATTGAACACTTCTTACGGAAGTCCTAGAAACCTAGCGGCTTCAACAGGGGAGGACCAGAGGGATATGGGTGTTAGAAAAATAGGCTCTATTGAGCAGACAAATAGATGATTAGTATGGTGTGGGGGCAGGCAGCATGCCGGACAGATATTCGGCATGTCGGGGTTCAGGCTGGATAGGTAAGAGTTTAACGTATTAGAATTTTAAAGCGAAGTTGGGCCAGCATCACTCTTGTCTCCCTAGACAGTTCACGCTCCTCTTCGACAACGGCTGGAGATGTTGCCTGAAGAACGGCTTTCGCTGGAAAAGAGCTGACATAGGACGACAATTCTGTGTGGATGAGGGTAAGACCCGTCGATGCACCTTAGGATCAAACGGCGTCGAAATCAGGTGCCGCATCTCGTCCACGTGTTTGCGGTGATGGCTCCTTATTCTCCTGGGGGGCGGACTTTCATTGACAAGGCGTCTGTTCGGATGCTGCAACAGGAATTCCCTGGTCAACATCTCGCTGTGCTCCTTTACGATGAGCATTTTAGCTTCATTATGAAGATGATAATCGGCAGACATGCGAAGACATCCAGTGGCGTTTCTAAGAGCGGTGTTTAGCAAAGAGCCACAAAAGTTCCTCGCTTAAGGTTAAAAACTTTAAAATCAAATAAAAAAAAAACCAGACCTATAGGCCAAAAACCTGGTATGAGGTTTTGATACGAGAGAGATAGAGCTTCAGATTTTGTTGGTTTCGTCAATTACTAAAAATCTTGTTGTACAGTGTAATTGAAAGGTTTGGAATTTATTACAAAAAAGTTTTAAAAGTTGTGTAAACCAATGAATGGTTTAAAATTTAGGCTCAAAATTTTAGCCGTGGACTCAGCCTAAGCCACATTTATCGAAACAATCGATTGTGTGGGAGCTATATGTTACAATGATCTGATGTGACTGATTTGGACTACGCACATTACATATGTATATAATGTAAGGGAAAGTGAGTAAGTTTGTGGAATGCAGTCCATTATGCTAAAAGGTTTGCATTCCTTAACAAGCAATTAAAAGTAAATATGTACATATACATATAAAAACATACACATGTAAGCTCCAAGAAAAGTGTCGCATAGTCAGACTTGTTATTTTATAACTCTAGAATCAATGACAGCTCTGTTGGGATACGCCAACCTCAAGTGATCCCAAACTTGCATAAACTAACATTAAATACATATAAATGTGGATATTTGCTCCTTATAATATGTGCCTATATATATTAGTTTTACTTATATCAAATATTTACAATGTCTCCTTTCTTTTCACTTTATTTCCTTCAATTTTTCGTTTCGCTTCAGTCGTCGCTTGCTCCACCACCGACAAGAAATGGCAGTGGAATTTCAATTAGCTTTAGAAATAAAATAAAACAAAATTGAATCCTTCAAGCTAACTAACCGAATGAACGCAGCACAGCTACTCGAACATAGAGCGTGAAGCTGAAATACTGAAATAAATCTGGGTAACAGCTAAAGACACATGACAGTAGCGAATTGGTTGGCAGACATTCGATATTTGAAAAAGTGTCACTTTGACTTGTCTTTATGTCAATTACTGTGGTTTACATTATACACAGTTACCGTATAGAATACGAACTAGTCAACCAACAGCTGACCCATCAACTCTCAGCATGTCAACGTCGTATGTCACTTTGAATTTAGGCTGGAAACTTGTACTTACATATATAACAAATGTGTTAGCTTTACTGTTATAAGTAGGTATATCGACTTTTAGACATTTGTGTGTGTATGTATCCAAAAAAATAATGTGCTGAGCTACACGCTTTGTGAATCATCCTGTACCGGTTAAAATAGTAATAGTTGAAAGTCATTTTGAAATATCGCATTTTGATAATCACTCATCAACAACCAGTACTATCGCTAAACTATTGGAAAGGTAAGCGGCTGAGAACACTATACAAATCAAAACATTGCCTAGGTGTTGTGCACTAATAGTGTTGCCACATCGTTTAACTTTGGCTTACTTCTGAACCACTTAAATTTGCTGCTGGGTAGCTTTATTTGTGTTGAACTGTTTGGTATTTCATTTGATTTGTGTCGATGGCGATTTTCATGCCATTAATAATGATCGACACCTTCAACGAGCCAAATAATATATGCATGTTTCATACATATATACAAAGTGTATGTGCTCTTGCCTCTTATGTTTACATGTACTTAGTAGCAGCTTTAACACCAAGAATTTATTGTCAATTTTAGTTGATTGGTTTGTTTCGTCTCAAGCGCCGGATAATGTACATTGAAATAATATTGCTACTGGCATTCCGTTCCCTAAATTTCACTAAAATTAAACATGAACAATTTTGATTTGATTGACACACTCTCAATAAAGCTTAATAGATAACATTTATTGTACTTGAATTGAATTCCCATGTGGTGTGATAAAGCTTGGATATGCGGTAAGCTTCAATATGCCCATTAGCATGTCGCATTTGCTATAAATAAAATATTTCTTAGTAAAATTTGGCAAGCTCTTATTACTTATACTACTATTTTACAGAAAATAAAGTGTTTATTTTGAAGGAATCATTTTACAATTTTTATTTTTATTTTTTCTAGAACGTTTTCAGGTCGTTGGTTCGCAATTTTATCGGGGTTTCTGTAGGAAAATGATATTTTACGAGCGAACATCACAATGTGTTCTTAAATTTTTTTTAAATTGTTCTGGAGCTGTAGACTCTTCAACTCTGAAGAAAAAGATATACTTATACTTTTTCCATCCCATTTCAATCTTTCTTCTTTTTCCATTTAAACCTAAATTCCCCTTTCTAATTATATTTTCTTTTATAACGTAAAAAATATAGCCACTTTTTAAATTTACTATGCTTTCAATTTCACTATCATTTCTCTTTCTCCCTAAAATGTTCCTTTTACTTTCGCTTTATTTTCTATTTCCTTTACACCCCTTCTTTTTCTTTTCCTTGGATTTCTTTTTTTTTCTTTTGCATTTTGTTTCATCTTTTTTCACCATTGCTTTTTCTTCTTTCTTCTCCAAAAAATATTCTTACCTAATTTTCCTTTCTCTTTTGATTTCCGGGCTCTACTTCTGTCTCTATTTCTATTATCCTTTCTCCTGTCCCCTCCGCTATCTCACTTTTATTTCCGTTTTGCATTCTATTTTCCTTACTATTCCAACAATTTTAATTTTGCTTCATTTTCATTCTTCCTCACTTTCTGTTTTCTTTAGTTTCTTTCTTGCTATACTGATTTCGTACTCTCTCATACTTTCTGGTGAATATCGTTTTCTCGCAATGGCCTCATTGTAATCTAAAATTTTGTTTTTGTTTGTTTTGTGTGGCATGGATACCGAATGAGTCTAGTGAACACACATGTGCTTTGACATATTTACCCTTAAATACATACAAACCTTAATATAATTGTCATTGTCATTATCACTGCCACATACCTTAATATCCTACTTATGAGTGTCGTCATTTACAATAGTAACTCTTGCCACTTCCTGCCTCCTCTAATGTGCTCTTCATTTTGTAAATGAGTGAGACATGAAAAGAGCTTTAGTTGCTATTGTGTGTTATCATAGTTGTTGTTTTTGCTATGGTGGCTTTTCACATTGAGCGCTATTACAACAGCCATCTATTGTGTATGGAATGTCTTGTTGTTAAATATTTTATATGCATACATATATTTTCTTGCTATTCTTAGTGATGCTTGTGTTTGTTGTTGTGGCCTTAAAGTGTTGTAAATAATTGTTTCATTGCTCGTGAACGTTTTACTTTCATTTATTTTTTGGTGTTGGTGTTGGTGTTGTGTTGCTCTACTTCATGGGTGGCAGCTTAATTTCGCTTTCATTTCTCACATTTATTTTAAACAATGTGTTCTGGCATTGTCCATCTCACGTTCACAATACATACTCGTACATACTTACATTTGTATGTTCTCGCTTATAATTCAGCTTCATCTTACTTGTTCAAGTCTTGTTATTGTATTTGTTTCTCTTTTTTTTTTGTAATTTGAGCTGAGTTTCTTGCCATTTTACAGCCATCCAGCCAAGAACAGTGGCCAACTTTTTGTGGCTTTTCTCTCTGTCATTGTTATAAGCTCTTTGTTTCATTATCCTTTTGTTTTTCACAGCTACTGTTGTTGTTTTTTTATTTTTTTGTTTTTTCTTCAGTTTTTCTTATTATTCCTTACTGTTGGAAACGTAGGTATTCATGTGTTTGTTGTTTCGCCGTACTGCTGTTGTGAATTTTGTTACTTTTGAATGGCTCGCCAAAAGCTCAGAAATGGGCTGTGTCGGCATTCTTGATGCATTCAAAGAGTCATTGTTTCCAGCAATGTCTCACTTTGTGTTGTTTTTAGTATTATTGTTGTAGTGCCTTTTGTTTACATTGCCTATTACCATTCATTATTTTTGTTGCTATTCGTATTAGTAAACGCGTGCCACATTCCGCTATTTTCTTGGGGCAATTATTTGTATGGATCGCTGAAATTTTAAGCTTCTAAATTGTAATAGCACATTGTTGAATACATTACAGGCTGTGTAAGCCTTGAAAAAAATATTGTGTACCTAACATATGTACATATGTATGTAGAATGCTTCCAATCAAAGTTCAGGGACCAAGTTCTTAAGAATTTTTGTTTGGTGTGTTTGTTTAGCTACACCAATCTCCTCTCACCTACAGGTTATATTGAAGTGGTTGACATTTTTTTTAGAAGCTCATAATAGATATGATTGATTGTGATAAATAAAAGTGGCAGGCGGCTTTATTCAGGCATAACTTTATTTGTTTCTTTGAAAATTTATAAGTATAATGTTAATGTATGTTTATAACAATAGATAGAATAGAAGAATTTCATATCAAACACGATATGTGACTTTGATATGTGATTTTGATAAAAAAATATAATACAGCCACCTTTACACACACAATCGGACTTTTAGAAATCGCATTTTTGTGGGTATGGTATCTGAAAAATAAGGGTAATAGCAACATTTAAGCTTTGAATACTGAAGAACGGCACAGCCGATTTCAAAGATCTTTCTGCCATTTGAAAGGTTTTTAATTCAGTTTAGTATTTAATTTCAGCTTTTTATTTATGTATGTTGCATTGAAATTTTTTTTGAAAGAAATAAATTTGAAACTAAAAAAATGTTTAAGGCTTTGTGTTTTATGAAAATGAAAGTTCTATTATATGCATATAGAAGGTTTAAAAAAAAAACTAATATGCCCTCACCTAAAAAGTTGAAGAATGAATAAAGAAAAAAATATTGAAATGTTTTTTCAATTACTTGCCAACTTATGGGCGTTGAAAAATTACCAAAAAAAAAATTGCAAAAAAATCTATTCCAAATTACAACAACGCGCCTTTGAACGATAAAGAGATGTTTGCCGGCTTTTGGATGAACTCTGCTCAATCTAAAAATTCTTAAAGCAGATTAATATTTTACGAAAAACAATCTAACAACTTCCATGCACAACACCAAATTTGAACTTACTTAGGAGTTCTTTAGCCCCCATAATAAAAACAAGCAAGTTTCCTCCTGGCAAACATTCGAAGTCATAATCTGCAAGCATGTCCTAGTTCAACCCCATTGACAGAATCCTGCTTACGTTTCTCTTTTGCCCAAAAAAATGCATTTATTTAGGTTTTCTCTCGAGGGCGATGATTTTTCTTTTTGAGTAACAACATATCATTTAGCATACATATGTATATTAGTATGAAGTATACAAGTTTACTGTACTCCGACTTCGAGGTAAGAATAAATTCAGTCGCATCGTGCAGAGGCAAGAAAAAATATTTTTTTTTTTTTTCAAAAGGTCGCTGAATTTTCAAACCACCCTCATAAGCCTACTCGTTTGTTCATTCCTTTATGGCGTTTTTATCTAGCATTAGGCTAGTAAAATAAATAGACGATATCGAGGAATTCACGGACTACCACACCCACGTACATACAGAGTATATAAAGTCATAATTTTTAATATTTATATTTTAGAGTATACTTAGAAATGTCAACACTTTATTTTAATATCTATTGTATGTAGTACACATACATACATATATATTCGCGGAGCTTTTTGCAATTTGTATGCGTTTCATTTCACTTGCAGCTCTCTTTTTAAGTGTTGCATATTTTTGCAAATAGTTAAGTGCAAGAGCAATGAGTGGCATATCGTTGTCAGATCATAGTCTTAGCGGAAGTAAGTGCATCGCTATATATACATATGTCTCGCGCCTCGTAAATGAAAAAAATGTGTGAATTAAAAAAAGTGTGTTGCTTTTAAGGCAAAATGTGTTATCAAGATTCGTCAAATAAATGTTCAGCGCTAATGAAAAAAGTGACGAGATTGTTGAAAACAAACATCACTCAAATGTGAAAATATTAAATTTATTAAATTTTTCATTTATATATGTATGTACTTGGAAATGCATGTGTGTCAAATCAAGATATGGCAAGTGCGTTGTGCGCCGCTTAAAATGAACAGCAAGAGACAGCCAACTTGGTCAAGATGTACAACAGATTGTAAATATAAAAACTGACAAAAATAGAAATGATGTGCACTCTAAACATAGCATTTTCATAAAATATTTTTTAAATAATTTCATTTGGTTGTAAAAAATCAAAAACATCTAAAAAATTCGATAAAAACCTACGAAAGAAAAAATTATTGTTAATTTTCGCAGATTTTTCAAATAATAAATCATTGCTGAGGCCGATACTGTATCAGGGTTGCCAATTTTTTTGGTTTTTTGTAATACTGTGTTCTGATGTAAAAATCTATCAATATATTGGTATTAGTAAGTGGATTCTTATGTTATTAGTTTGTTTAGTTTGAAAGTATTGTTTAAAAACCAATCTTAACTTCAAATATCTCGATTCAGTAAAAAATTTCTTTAGAGCGAAAACGATAGATCAAATTTTAAAATTCATGTAAGCTAAGTTTTTCTAATAAAAAATGTTGAATTTAAATTAAATAGAATGAAATATGTATTCGACATGTTCCGATAATGTCTTCTGGCTTCATCAAACTTCCAAAGTAAAAAGGTGAAATCAGAAACTCATTTCAAAATTTCAAGCTTGATTACTCTGTAACGGCCCTAATGACGAAGATTTTCAGTTAGAACAGTTTTGTCGGGAACTTAGTTCACCCAAGAAATAAATATTCAAATCTTTAACTTTTACAGTATTTTTTCACCATTCTAAAAAATAGCACTAACAAATACGATGCCCTGATCGTAGATACATTTCTCTGCTCGGTCCAGGTTTTATCTGCTATTTCATCATTGACCTTCATAATAACCGCTTAATAATTTCCTTTAAAATCGGTTAAGCCCTTCTGTAGTATATATTTTCTGCTATTTATTTTTTTATTTTAAAGCAAAACGATAGGATATAATTACAGATGCTTACTGGAATGTTCGGTTTCACAAGAGGCTTAATGATAGGAGTACCAATGGGTAATTCCACAAAGAATATTATTATATAAATTAAACTCGAACTCAAAAGCTTTTATTTTTTTTATAGCAAGACATTAAGCAATATTGTGAATTATTAAGCTAAAAAAATATACATACGGGTTTAAAAGGTCAATGACTGGAGATTTTTTGGCCAGCATAGGAAAGGCAAGGGAAAGGAAGATTTGTGTTCCATTGAAGTGGTTCAAAACAAAAAAATAGAGGATTGTTTCCAAAGTTCCAACTTTTACTAGAAAGGCCTACATATTTAGACTATTTATATTAGCTAACCGATTTTTGAAAAGGGCCAGCTATGGTGGATTTGCCCATATACGCATGAAAATATTTACTTACATATTTTGCACACATGTGAGACCGCCCGGCATTGCAGTGATGATTTCGCAACGATTTCTTTCCTGTAAAAATTTAGTGTGCTGAAAGCGTTTCAATAAAGTGCCCGTCATACGGGTGGAACACCTGTAGCAGCACCACCCCACGCCAACAATAAGTAAAATGGCTATGTATCATCAATCTTTGCTGAGCAAATATATGTAAATGTAAATGTATTTATGTGAAAATGGTTATTGGCAAAATTTTTTGGTTTAAAGTGGTGAATACAGTGCACGCGTGTTTTCCTTTTTTTTAATAAAAAAAAATTATTAAAAATAAATTTAAAGCAATAGAAAGTTAAAAGTGAACTTTAATTTTGGGATACTTTTAACTTTGCAAGTCTTAGCTTTCTCAAGAAGAGTATTTTGATGGCGGTGAAAAATAGTATTACTTTTAGATACATATCTACTGTACAAATGTTAACAACAAAAAGCTCACGACATTAAAACCTGAATTAAGACTACTGTGTATGTGAAGGTAAGTAACATTGAAACAATTCAATTTCATGAGTCTAGGTAATTTAGTCTAAAGTGTCGATATTTTTACTTATTCACAATCATAATTTCGTAAATTTTATAAATGGAGAAGAGTTAGAAAAATATGTATGTTAAACAAATTTCAACACATTTCTCGAGTTATTTAAATATTAAAAAAAAAAAATTCACAATAGAAATGCTACATAATTTATAATTCAATAATATTTCTTCATTCATCATTCTTATCTATATAAAATGACTTAAACAAAAACGCAAAAACAAAACACAGCATATTTTTTTTACTGTAGCATACTAAAATGCAATCTTTCTTTTTTTTCCCTATTCCAATTCTGGCGCCCACTGATGTTCCAGAAATAGCTCTGTAGGTAGGTCAACCAGCAGCATTGTTTAAAAATAGATTTGCGTTTGAGTTGTATACAAAAATATATGTAAAGAGCATTAGAGATAGGAACATGCAGGAAGTGCTGATGTTTAATGTTGAAATTGAAACAAAAACAAGAAATTTATGAACGACTTGGATTCACATAGAATACGACAATGAGACTCATAACTATAGAACTCGTAAAAATGTAATTTTATAAGGATATGCACAACGTTTAGAATACCCATTTAATTGGCACTTAAATGAGAAACATATTGAAATTTATTTTTATACATTTTCGATCTAGGCGCAAGTCCATCAAAAATTTTTAAAGAAAAAGGTTGCCAAAAAATCACAAAAATTTTTAATTTTAAAACGAATAGTTAAATAATAGAAAAAGTTTCTATTTTATGTTTTTCCAACAAGGCAAATGCTAGATTTATACCGGATTCGGCGCTCCGCCATCTTCAGTTTAAATTTTCGTTTGACAAGGGGTGGCGGAAAATCGTTCCTTCGTTATAAATCTAGAAACAGTTACCTTCACGGTCGATTCTTAGAATAAATTTCCAACCAAGTATGTTGTTTTCTTGAAAATAATGATTTTTTAGAGCTGCAATTGGAAGGTACTGATAAGTACGGCTACAACAACAACAAAAACGAGCAGAGTTTGAAATTGCCTAAGCTTTTTTTCAAGTCCACAAACCATATAAAAAAATGTCCAGAAAACATGAGTTTCTTACTCCTTATCTGACTTGAATTTACAGCTCCGATACTGACTGCGCTTAAAGTTTGAAACAACCCTTAATTTATTTAAGAGCTATACGAGTTTAAGTAATTTTAAGATTTTGTTAAAAAATACTTTCAAATTTAAAAATTTTCTTCTTTGCTATCTGCACACTTTAAATTTAAAAACAAATATCTTTTGTGCACATAGCAAGAAAATTCCAATGAACAATACAACATATCTACTAGCTAAACACAACAAAAATCATAACATATGTATGTACATACTATGGCCAACGTATCAGTGCACATCAAATAACATTCTAAATGTAACATGCAAATATCACATCAACATCAACAGCAACACATCAAATGCAGCCATGCGTAACACGACAGAGGGCAAAAACCATAGACAACAAAGACTATGGCACTGGGGCTTGATATTTCTGCATGATAACTCAAATATGTATGTATGTTTAATAGGGATGTAAGTAGTGGTTGATCAAACATAAAAAAGATTGGCGATTTTTCAATGTATCGATGATGGATGACATTGATTGAAGGATTTTTTATTGTGTTGGTCTCTTAAATTTATGCCAAAGAAATGTAGCGGAAATTTGAGTACTAACTGTTATTATTTTTGATTTTAATCAAAATTTTGTTTTATAGTGAGATTTTGAGCTTGTATTTCATTTCATGATGAGCTTAAAATGTAAGATAATTGAGATCCTATCGAGCCTCAACGAAATATTTAGAAAATATATTTTTATAACTCGTTGTGGCACCATTCATGAAATAATGGGATTAATGTGTTTAATCTCTATAAGGAAACATTTTCATGGCTTGTGAATATTTACGGTCTCCCTAGTGTGTGCGTATAGATACATGCTTGTGTATAGATACGAGTATATGTATGTATGTATATTGTATTATTGATTATTTTTTATATCGTAATTCATGTAAACATAAGAATATTTGTCATGTCTCAAAGGTGATGCTAAAGAAAAGAGGACGATATGGATAAGACAGATATTGTAGAATATTTCGCTTCGAAATTTCATATACAAACGTTTTATTTTTTCAAAAAGTAAGCTCAAAATTCTTTTGTTAGTTTGATTATTACTATTTTAAGTTTAATCGATATGCACATCAGTGTTGGGCAATAACGGCTCAATGCATTAAACTTTTAACCAGTGGCAAAGGATAAAATGACTTCATTGTCACGAACATCGTAAGGTAAATGTCCATAATTTCGTGGTAGTACGTTATTTCGTGGTATTTCGATTTTTTCTTTCAAACAAGGAAACAAGGCAAGTTTTTTTAAAACTGAAAATTTCATAAAAAAGATTAACTTTTCGGGTGTATTAATGGATATTTTACAAATTTTTTAAAATTAAACCTATTAAATAACAAGCATTATAAAGTTGGAAGCTCAGAAAATGAGCCTTTTGTACGGAGGCTTCTTAAGGAAACTGTTAAGGAGACCAGTAGATTTTGTTAAGCCTGTAAAAATTGTATCTTTAAATTTTTTTTTTTGATGATAATTTTTTTGGTTTTATTTAACATTTCTTAAACGTTTTTATTACTGCAAAACTTATTTCAATAACTTTTTATTTACATTTTATTTAATATTTAAATACCACGAAATTAGGGACACATGTTTTTTGTGATGTACCTAATTTCGTGGTACCCACGAAATTATGGGAATATAATACTTTATGTTTTCCTTATTTTCTTTCACATTTCATAAGATACCCTATTATTTTAAGTATTTTAATTATTAAATAAACCCCTGAGGAAGATTTTGACGTAATTTCGTGGTACACTTTTATTAACCCATTCGTCAATATTTTAATCGAAAAGCTCTGCGAAGCACAACATTTTAACGAAATAATGACATTAAAGAACTTTTTTTTATTCAAAAATTTTTCATTTAATTTAAAAAAATATGTCAAGATTTATACATTTTTGCTTTTTTTATGAATGAATAGCGAAAATAAACAAAAAAATTTAAATATAAAACTCATATTACCGCTTAAAGCGATACCACGAAATTACGTACATCAATTTTATCGCATGCCCTTAATTTCGTGGTATACTGCGCATTTACATACATTGTTAACAAGAAACCAAAAAATTAAATAAATACAAAAAAAATTAAAAATGTACCATAAAATTTAAAAAAACAGTTTTTGAAATAATAAAAAAAAGTAAGTAACATCAATTGAATTAATTTTTTTTATTGTTTATTTTTGTTTTAAAACTTTTTTATTTAATGTTATTTTATTTTGTTTAAAAATAAAAAAAAACTTAAAAGACCAAAAAAACACAAAAATTAAAAAAAAAAACATTTTTAGTAATAATAAATAAAAGTAATTTTGAAAAAAGTAACAAATTGCATCAGTTAAATTAATTTTTTTTTATTGGTTTTTTTTTTGATTTTTTTCAATCGTAATCAATTACTAATTGCCTTTTCTCAAAAACCAATTGAAATAATCATTAACAATTAAAAAATCCGTCTAATCAATTGATTACTAAGTACTAGTCAAATTTAACAGGTCTGCTTACAGTAATTTTTTACTTACTTACTTGGTCTTAAAACGCTTTCTTTTCATAAATACAATAACAATAAAAAAATTATTTAAAATTTAAAATTTTTGAACAAATTTTAATAAAGAAATTTGTGTATCTTTAGGAATTTGCGTTTAAAATAACTTTTATTTTCCACAAAATTAGAGTTTAACCAAATACCACGAAATTAGGGACACTTTACCACGAAGTTAGGTACATCAGAAAATTTTTGCCACGAAATTAGGGACATTTGAGGTACTCACACATTTTTATTTATATAAAATAAAACATTTGTTAGTTTTGTTTGAAATTAAATGGAAAGCTATCTTAATAGATCAACTCAATGGGAAAAATTTACTTTTTTAGTTTTCCTTCATCCGTTTTTACGCACGAGAGTTAGAAAGTCAGAAAATTCCTTAGTACCACGAAATTATGGACATTTACCTTAGTTCTACTTAGTGCCTTTTTTCACAACTGCGTTCTATTTCTCGGTATACGAGGGGGTTAACAAAAGTACGGTTAGTTTAACGGCGACTTAAAATTTTTTTTTGATAAATCTAAAAATACCAAATCCTTTAAAATTATTTTATTGGTCTTAGTTTCAAATTTCAGAGTGATCGGCTACAATGCAAACGAGAAAACGCAAGATATCTGAGGAGAGATTAGGCAAAATTCCACCACCAACGCAAACGGAAATTCGTCATGTGATTCTCTTCGGATTTCGGCGTAATTTACAGCCAGTGAAAATTTTAAATGAATGCCAAATTGCATATGGAACAATTGCACCGTCTCTAAAGACTATTTCTAAGTGGTTCCGAAGATTCCAGACTGGACATTTTTCCGTAGAGGACGAGCCCCGAGAAGGTCGACCGAAATCTTCCACTGATGACGTCACTATAGCTCTGGTGAAGTCCAAAATTGACGAAGACCCACGATTGACACAAGAAATGATTGTTAATGAATTGGGCTTGAATGCCATGGCTGTATCGCGAATATTAAATAATCATCTGGAATACACGAAGAAATCTGCTCGATGGGTACCACGAATTTTAAATGAGACCCAAAAAGAGGCTCGAGTGAATTTTGCTCAATTTTTCCTAAAAAAATTCGAAAATTCGAAAATACGATTTTGTTCCGTCACTTATCTGCAGCACAAGCTCCTGATTTGTAGATATTTAAATTTTTTATTTTACTATTGCTTTTCTTTTCTTTTCTTTTCTTTTCTTTTCTTTTCTTCTCTTTTTTTCTCTTTTCTTTTATTCTCTTTTCTTTCTTTTCTTCTCTTTTCTTTTATTCTCTTTTCTTTCTTTTCTATTCTTCTCTTTTCCTCTATTTTCTTTACTATTCTTTCATTTTCTTTTCTTTTATTTTCAAAAATTTTAAACTTGAATTTAGTATTAGTGAAAACTACCCAACTCTGCTTCGTACATTTCTATGTACCGAGTATGACGCATAAGCATCTTGGAAATGTATACTCTTTCAATAGCAAACAAAAAAAATAAAAAACGGCATGTGAGTTTGTTTAAAAAAAAATCTCTGTATTTGTTACATTTTCATTCATATGAAAATACTGTTTTCATTTCCTCTTCCGCTCAAGCTAAAAGCGCAACGCATATTTCCGGCTTTAACGCTCGGCTAAGCAGTATAAATGTGGTAATGCGCGCAAACAATGATAGTAACGCTTAAGCAAATGTGTGACGCCAAACGTAAGAAATAAAAAAAGACAATCTTTGACTTACAAACAAACCAAAAACGCAACACAATGGATCATAAAAAAAAAGTAACAATAGGTAAAGGGATTTGTATTAGCTTTTTGACTTTTGACTACCTTTTACATTTTTCGGCTATAAATATTTACGTTAGGACGTACAACATACATACATATGTGGAAAATACCAACGTCAGGAAAGTACCTACGGAATTTCAATAGAGTAGGGGGGGAACAAAGTTCTCACACTCGACTGAGGCTTGGTAAGCATATTAGTTAAGAAACCAGAGAGGTTTGTTAGAGAACTGTTGGCTTGCTAAGCTTTTAAAGAAAGGCAACAGTCTCTGCAGAATATGGTCGAAAGAGTCGATATGGGACGAAACACCAAGTGAGAACAAAAGCTTATCCCACTACTGCTGCCAGAGAAATATGTTTGATATATTGATTCGGTATCAATCAAAATTTAATAAAATAACAAACTTTCTGAAATTATAACACCTTGTCTCTCAGAGATAAAAACTGGGAACAAAATTCAGTTGAATAAAAAAACTACACTCAAATCTTCCACATTTCCAGAAGAAACGGTTTAAATGACTCGGTAATGGCACATACCTAATTTTATATCGCAACATTACTCTTTATTCTCTGTAGTGCTTTTCTAGTCGAAAACAAAAAACTGATTCCAACACCATCTGAGGCGGGCAGAATGGAACTCGAACAACGATGCGTTCTACTATTATTTTTTTTTTCACAGACCTACAGAGTAAGGACCCTGGTTAAGGCAAGTTAAGATCGACATCAAAAAAATATTTAAACCTGTAAACTGATCACAGAGGAATATAGTAGGCAATATCTCCTTTATAGTGTATTCTTCCACAAAACTTCGGGTGTCATAGGCGGAAAAGAAAATTGAGTTTTTGTAAAGAAAACATTGGATTTTGATTTTATTGAAAAGCACGAAACTATGCACTGAATTTTTATTGAATTTCCTACTCTTAGGGAGTAACTTTTTCTAATTTGTTACCATATTTCTGTATGGCATTTCCAATGATTTGATGGTGGGTATGTCACTTTCGCAGACGAGGTGTAGTGTAATCATCTAGAATTGATTGTGTGCTTATTTTGCAAGTTATTTATTATTCAATGCATATCTATTGTGTAAAAAATTGCCATTTTAAACAGATCCTTTCGAAATCGGGGTTACTTTTACATGAATTCTTATTCAAATAAATGCTATGGTTTTTTTTTTTTTTTTTTTTTTTTTTTTTTTTACCTTACGGTTTGAATCTTTAGAAATCGCATTCTTTTGTCACCAATTTCCAAAATATTAATTTGCAGATAATGTTTTGTGGGATACGAATTAGGCAAGCTTCGGTACAATCACTTTTTGATCAACCACAAGAGTAATAATTATTACTAAAAGTAATAATTGTTTTATTTTTTTTAATAGTTTATAGAATTATTAAAAGTTTTTAATTGAATAGGAAAGTAAAACATTAGAGACATACACCATATCTTTTTTGATAGATACATTTCAGTAGCTGCCATACTTTACCATCAGATAGATTTTAACATATTCTGCTAAACATTTTATTTACATACTATCGTAAGACTTGCAGTGAGTATATTAACCTAGTTTTTCCTACCTCGACTCCGAAAGGTGATAGCTAATGCGGATCATATATATACGACTATACATAAATATGTATGGATGTATTGCGTAAAATATATGACATATTTGCATAAGTAATTTTTTTTGTAAATCACAAATTCCTCAAACAAACATATTTACAACCATAAGCATTTACTGCACGTTCACATTGAGACAAGTGCTTACGAGTATTACCTGCAAATATAAATCATCGCGTAAGTCATCCGTCAGTCTTAAAATGAATAGGGGTGGTGTCAAAAAAATAGCGGGAATGTGCTGCAGCTGTTGCTTATGAATTTTGTTTTTATTTTGTTTGACAAGCAAGAAAGCAGATGTTTGATATATGCACACACACATACATATATATCCACAGTACAGTCATATAAATCTGTAAACGTCAATGATGAATTGTATATACATACACACATACATACACACATAAATATACATATGTATAAGTATGCTAAGTTGTTTGTGAAATTAATAAAAAGTTGAGCTGATGGTGGTAGAGTTGAAAGCTTTAAAGCTTATGAGTACTTATTTGTCTGGGGATTTTTCTTTTGAACAAAGTTGCAGCTTTGCTGTACCGCTTCCGTTGCATATATGTATGTATATATGTATACTTTCATTTAGCTTAGAATCGATTAAGTATGGTAGGTAAGAATAATCTTGCTTTTGCCTAATTCCTGGAAATGTATCATATTTATTCATTCAAATTTGCAACAAAAAAGTGAATACCAAGCAAATAAAAGTCACAACATTTTATTAATTTAAAAAGTTATAAAAGCAAGATTTTAGAAAGTTGAATAATTCAAACAAAGTTGAATCGAGGCTAAGAGTTAATGTTACTTTTGTTAAGTAAAAAAGCTCGTATGTTATACATATGTGTGTGTAAAGTAGAAAGGGCCTAAGCTACACAACAGTGACCATCGAATTCTCAAAACGGGATTTAGTTATGGAAAGGAGGCCTTTTAGTCATATTAAATGAAATAAAATAAAATAAAATAAAATAAAATAAAATAAAATAAAATAAAATATATAAAATAAAATAAAATAAAATTAAAAAAATGAAAAAAAAAAATAAAAATAAAATAAAATAAAAGGAATGAATAAAATAAAAGGTAAAGCAAATAACAGCAATTAATAGAAACTAAAAGCTGTGTAGAAATAAAAGTAAGAAGGTAAAAATATATACAAACAACAACACTTGTAAATGAGTACAGTTTTGTGGTTGAATTTCAACCTCAGTACAAACTCTGTTATTTATAAATGCAAACCACTTTGGTATACACAGCTGTTCATATGTTTATTCCACTTTCCCAAATTTAACCAAATTAAATTCTTAAAACTCTAAGTTTTCATACAAGTTGCGGTTCTTTAAGCAATTATTTAAATTATTATACCATTGGGAATTTTTGCAGCGCCTTATAGTAATGTCGACGGCTTTTCGCCTTTCAATCGCAATCAACCCAAGGGCTAAACTGGCAAAAAAAAAAATAAATAAAATAAATATTTCTAAAGAGTGTGTAAGTAAAATTTTGTATTCTTCACTGTGGCAAAATGTTATGGGTGTTAGTGTAAGGCGTTGACTAACATTTTCAGCTTATTAACATGCATTTAAATTAGGGCCTACCACAAAAGGATGGTAGCCGCAAACAACAACGTACACGGCCATAAAAATTACAATATTCGTTATGCATACTAACGAGCTGTTGCCGGTGTCGGGTACATTTTTCTTCGTTTTTTGTTGTATTTTTTTAAGAAGCATGCAATGTGAAAAATAGTTAACCTTATTTAATATTTGTTCGTAACTAAATCATTTAACAATGCTTGATTGAACAGAAAATGGATGGAGCAATAAAACTCAAATATAAAGTATCTAAAATGAAATTGTTTTAACGGTCCCACCTAAACATTCCTCATTGAATGTGAAGGCTTTACTAACCAACAAATTTATTCTCTTCTTAAAATTCGAAAACAGTATAATAATAATTTTATTTTGTTGTTGCTGAGAGTCCTTTTAGTTATTCAAATTATTTGATTCAAAGGCAAGTTATAAAAATAAATCCCACAGCATGCTTATGTCAAGGAATCTTTTTTCTCTAAATTTTTGTTAAATATTTTTTTTGTTAAGTTTTAGCTTCTTACCTCCCGCCTACTGATATTGACTGACGGCCTGGCGACTTAACTAATGGTATTTAAAATAATTGGAAGTCATTAAAAGAGGAGTTACAAAAGAAAAAAAGCTGGGTTCGATGCCGCTTTTATACCTAAACTCCTCTTTATTAAAAACAAGTAAAGAGAGTAGAAGCAGCAGTTTATTTAGCGCTTAAGCCGAAGTAACATTTGTTGTTGTTGGATTTCTAGGTTGACATGGTTGGGACTGATTCCAGGTAAACGAAGTCCTTTACTATATTGAAATTAAATTGCCGAAAATTGTGTGGTTGTAAAGAAAAGATTTGATGACAGAAGTTACTTCGTTTTGCTCTCGTTCCAAACTTATTTTTCCGCTTTTTGCTCTAGTTTGGAAAATTACAAAAAAAAAAAAAGCAAACCTGAAATCAATTCGGAAAAATTACCTGCCTAGTGTGCCAAAACTTTCCCTTATTACTCCGACTAACACGAATTGGACTACTTAAACCTCTTCAAAGTCGATTTTATTTGCCCCTCACGAAAGGCACCAACAACAAATAAGGACTTTTTGTAAAATCACAACTTTTTTTCTACCAGCTTTGTCAATTTTCGAAACACCAACTGAACTTTGATGGAGATGTCGCAAGGTTCTAAACACTTCGATAATACTCAACGCAAAAAATTTGAAACTTTTTTATGTCCAAGCTTTTCTTGCTAACTTTGTTGTTGTTGACACACAAACTTGCCAATGTGGCTATATATGTACATACATATGTATGTATGTGTTAACCATAGGTTTTTTTGTCGTTTGCCATTCGGTCAAATGGTGCATACATTAGCACACTTTGTTACTAATATCTCAGTCCAACAATGACACTAAGCTAGCCTATTTGACCAGCTTGTCTGCTGACTATTAAAATTGAACAACAAAAAACACAGAGACATAACATTTTATGGGATTAACTTTACACTACATAAATTTTGTTGGCGCAACATAAAATTAGCCTTCAAGCGGCGTCTAATCGTCCACGAAATAGATGATGATTGGTATGGTTAAGTGAGCATGTCGCGTGTGTACATTCAAACTTACATACGTATGTATGTATGTGTTTGCATATCTATTGTGTCCAGCGGCATAAGTTTGGATATCCGAAAGTGTGAAAAATGAAATAAAGTAGAATAAAACTATCGACAAAAGCGTGAAATATTTTTTAACTTGTGGGCTAACGATTAACAGCATTACGGCTCGTCTGTTGAGGTCGATGGTATCCAATGGCTTGGATCGTTGTTTCACTTTTCTGACGGAGCTTGTATTATTGCTCAATGTCATTTAACGTAGCCGTAAAAGCTTTCAGTCCTGGAAGGATAGAAGCAAATCCATCGCAATCACTTTTGAAAGTCGCTTTGACATAGACAAAAAGATGATGGGTCTCGATTCTTTTATCATGGCTTTTTTGCAGGATTTGATATACAGTGAAGATCAGAGCGATGGTGAACTCACCAAGTTTGAAGCCACATTAATAACGTCCGGTCAACGTGTCTATGATAGGCCTAGCGGTAGACAGAGCCCACATCAGATATTAAGGTGGCTGAGACCAAGGTAGTTAGCGCGGATCGCCTTTCACCGTCTACCGTCTTTCCAGAATAATTTGGTCTTTGTCCGTCTCATTTCCTTTTAGACAGCGATATTGGCCTCCTCATTAACTATGACACTAACCAGCCGATCCGTAGCAGCCTTCCTTAGAAGTTCAAGGTCATTCCAGGTAAATTACCTCAAAGCATTCCTCTTGGTTGTCCACAGTGAGCAGAGGTGTTAGTTGTCGCCCAATTATCCATACTTCTGCCATTTATCGTTATATCGCTGGAAAACCCAACTTCAATTGCTGAAATAAATACTGAACAATTAATTAATTTATGCGAGATCTCACAAAGTTAATTCAAGCATAAAAAGGCCCATTACGCCCATTGACCATTATTGCCAATCCGTTCGTCATCCAAGTTTTTCAATCTAATGCTTGTGTATGTGTTGATACTGAATTTGACTTTTGCTTCGAAAAAGACTTGCTCTCTTCGCCATAACCAGCTCTCACAGCTATAAAAGGTAAATTACGTCAATTAATCACAAAACAAATTGTATCAATCAGAAGTGCAAAGAGATTAATAAACAACAACGACAACATTACAAACAAAAAGGAAATCAAGGTAATAAATCAATTAAGATTAAATAGATCTAAATCGAGCGTTTGATCGAAATTAACGGAGCAAAATTATCTTAAATATTGTTGATGATTTTTTGACGTTAATCATTTTTATAGAAATATGTTTGAATGTTGCAGCAATAGAGTTTTAAAAATTTAACTGATGACTGACTAAGAAATTATAACTCAAACTTTTGAAAAGAAACACGTAAGGAAGTCTAAGTTCGGGTGGCACTGAACATTAAACATTTACCTAGTAGTGATCTTTTTGTCCAAATATTTTGCTTTTCATCCTGATCATTTTGATATATATGAGTCAATACCTATCTCGATTCCTTTATGCCGTTACACTCTACCGTTTGGCGAACGAAGTGAATATAAACAAGTAAGGAAGTCTAAGTTCGGGTGAACCGAACATTAAATACCCAGCGTTAGTTTTCAGAACGAGATACGAATACCATGACTTGGCAATTATATAGGCCCTAGAATCATATTTGAAATTTTCTATATCAAAAAAGGGGGCGTGGTTAGCATCAGATTTCTCCCATTTTAAACACCAGCCTGCTTTGGCCAGAAAGTTACCTGTGCACCAAATTTCATGCGAATATCTCAAGTTTTA
Organism: Sphenella marginata; assembly: GCA_951509765.1. Taxonomy (NCBI): domain Eukaryota; kingdom Metazoa; phylum Arthropoda; class Insecta; order Diptera; family Tephritidae; genus Sphenella; species Sphenella marginata. The sequence goes on from OX608082.1 coordinate 25,274,726, forward strand.
CTCAACTTATGTTAATTTAGGTGATTTTCGATATCGAAAAAGTGGGCATGGTTATCATCCGATTTCGACAATTTTCACAGCAGCTCACCTTGGCCAGAAAGTAGCCTGCTTAACAAATTCCATGCAAATATCTCAGTTTTTACGCAACTTATGTCAATTTATGTGATTTTCGAAACTTTCGATCTCGAAAAAGGGGGTGTGGTTATATCCGATATCGCCCATTTTCAATAGTAACCTACCTTGGCCAGAAAGTAGCCTGCATAACAAATTCCATGCAAATATCTCAATTTTTACTCAAGTTATCGTGTACACGGAGGGACAGACGGACGGGCATGCCTTAATCAATTCCTCTTTTCAACCTAAGAACTTTCATATATGGAACTCTATATCTAACTCGATTATTTTGCGCCGTTACATAGTACCGTTATGTGGACAAAATTATAACACCCTTGTACTAGTACTAGTACGCTGGGTATAGTTATGTGCCTAACACTACTAGGTATAACAATCCCACCAAGGAATTGAAGCGCCAACATTTATTCTCACTTGACTGCTCCAGTGGTTCGAAGATGTTTTTTTTAGAGAATTTACAATTTGTTTAGCTTGGTAACTGAGCCACTTTCTACTATTCACTTATGTACACCAACATCCTTTTGTGTTTGCAAGCCACAGTTTGTTGTTGAGAATTTTAGTGCCAAATAACAAATGAGCAACGTACATCCCGAGTGTGATAATTCTTCTTGAAACAACACCAAATTTCATCAATTAAAATTCCCTAAACTAAGCAGACGTTCAGCTAAATGTTGCTTCTCCATTGGGTACAAGCTTTTCCCTATCCGGAGTACCTGCATTCATGAAGATGCTGCTGTAGGTGTTGAAATGCGCACACAATCACCATGTGGCAAACATGAATCCAAAAATTTGGGTTTATCTTACTTTTTTTCTCTTTTTATCATACATACTTTTGTGCTATGCAGTTGTTGTACTTGCATGTAGTCGATGTTGCTAATCTTGTTTGCACATTAGCAGCACGTATATCTATGTATCAGCACGTAGTGGATAGGTTAGTTTGGCTAGACAGCTAGTAAACAGAAAAAGTATGGGATATTCATTGCTTGTTATGGGTAAAACGATTGACCATTATTGGTATTAATCTTCTCATACGAACACTTCCATGAGGACGACATTCCTGCAAAACTCACTCATTTCACCATACTTTGCTATGTATGTATGTATGTGTGTATGTATTAAAGCGATAGCTTACACAATAGCCAACTGCCGTCGAATATTCGATTAGCTGCCATTCGTTTTGCACTAAAATCGATTCAATCCAATTCGATCTTATGTGAGCCCTTTTGCAGGAGTCATACGCTTCAGCGCCCTCACAAAAACACACACACACACACGCTCAAGCACTTCAATTGGCAGCAAATTTCATTATCCATTAGTACTAATGATTAATCACGCGCTTGCTCATGCACTACAATACCCAGTAAACATAAAAAGAATAAACGAATTGGGGAATGCAGGATTTCTCCATGGCAATTTTTCGGACTTTTGAGAAAGATTGCAGAAATTAGGTTTCCTCAAAAGTATCGCACCGAAATTGTGATGGATTCCCCGATTTTTTTTTGGACACCTCCAAAGACTAACCTGGGAATTTGAGTTCATCTAGAACTCACTTCAAGTCCTGTGTGCTTATTGGTTATATTTATGTGTACTTTTGTATACGTGAAACTGGCATCTCTGTAGTCAAACCAACGAATTTGAAATTACTCCGAAAGTACTCCGAAACTACTATAACCTCCAAAACACAGATTTCTAGCAGTCTCAACTAGTTCAAAGATATCAAAAGAGCAATAACTCAATTCTAGTGGTGAAGCAACTCAAAAGTCTTCGTTAATGGCTGATAATTAATTTTGAAACCTGAAATGTGAGTATAACTTCTTCTACGACCTTCAGAAATCTTAGCACTTCAGCATTCTCAAAAAATTGCTAATTAATTTTGGCCTAGTTTGAGGTAAGTTATACGATTCTAGTTATTAATTAAGAGTTTTCTCACTAGTTGTGTGCTCCGCTGCGAGGATGATAAATATGTAATCGCTAGAAAAAATTTTAAGGAAAATTCATTTTGCATTTCTTTCTTTTATAGGAGAAGCCTTCTTCCAAAATTTGTTTACACCTTTATACCCAACTTTCCGGGAAACAGCTGTTAAAGATAATAACTTTTTTATGCTACGATTTAGAATATTTATAAGGTTTTTAGGAGAACCATTCACACCAAACACCTTTAGCCCTTTCCGACCTATAGCAAATCCAGCCAATGAATTTGTCTGTATTTTTGGACCCTATCAGTTTAGTTAGTGTAGAAAACAGCCAACAGGTTTTTTTTTTCAAATTGTTCATATATCCTTTGTTTTCAGGATACAAAAAAATATGTCATTTTAATATAACCTGCATATGCAATAATTTCTGGTACGGAAATACACTTGATTCCCCTTTTTCAATTTAAACTTTATTTGTTTTAATTGGAATAACACTTTTTTATATTAAATTTCACTGCTTACACAAGAAAAATAAAATGTCTTACTAACTCTTTCGACAAATTTTTGCAAATATTTTAATCAGCAACACTAAAACAGCAAAATTCGCGAACATTCATTAACACCACTAACTGCCCGTTGTGTTTTCTATCAAGAAATTAACTCGTACATATGTATACGTCAGTTTATTTTACTCTACCTCAAGTATTTGTGGAAATATTAAGACTTAAACCTACACGCACAATTGTGCGTATACGGTCGGAAAGGGTTAGAATGTTTTTTTTTTGTTGTAAATTCCAGTACTGCTTCATGCAATTGAAAGCCCTAAAATGTTGTACAAATTTTCGGCAGCCATTCCGACTTCCTTAAATAATTTTTCGCTAAGTAAACATGAAATTATATTTGCAAAACGGCATCAAACAAGTTGTCTAGCTTCATTTGCCAATCTGATGTATAAACACTGCATTGATTCCGACGATGTCATGAATGGCTGTGGATGATTGCATTTGGGTGCTATTGCTGCATCTTATGTGATGCCACGCTGAGAGTGTACACAAAATCGAAAATGTAAAGGATATGAATTCATCTGCATAGCAAACGGAGAATTATGGCAATCAGAGTACGGCGAGAGTGTTTAGTTCGCTGGAGCCTTAGTTTTTTATTTAAGGATCCACTGCGAGCTTTTGTCATTTTCAAGATGAAGTTGCTTTTCGAAACCAGTAAGTCATATGCTAGTGAATTTTCATTTAATCGGAATAACATGCCAAGTGCAATATACCTAACTCAGCTTTGATGTACTTCTGCATTACTCTGACTGGCATATCTATGCAGTTCTGTTAGCTGATGTGAGCATAGTCTATGAAATTCATTCAATGATAACAAATCAAATAACATACAAAATGTTTAGCCTCTTAGACGGAACATAATCCTACAGCCATAATCACATTTCAAAACAGGAAGCACACATTTAGCTAAGGAGGATGCAATACTAATTTCCCTGTAGACAAATATGAGTACAACATACATATGTAAGTATTAACGGATATGCTATGTTAGTATGTATGTACATATGTATGTATGTCCATAGGAAAATCACTTTTCAAGTTTTTGTTCTTCGGTATTGCTTTAATCTGGGTTTGGCGTGTTCTCGGTTTTCAGAACGATATCACTATCACTATCACTATCACTATCACTATCACTATCACTATCACTATCACTATCACTATCACTATCACTATCACTATCACTATCACTATCACTATCACTATCACTATCACTATCACTGTCACTATCACTATCACTATAACTATCACTCACTATAACTATCACTATCACTATCACTATCACTATCACTATCACTATCACTATCACTATCACTATCACTATCACTATCACTATCACTATCACTATCACTATCACTATCACTATCACTATCACTATCACTATCACTATCACTATCACTATCACTATCACTATCACTATCACTATCACTATCACTATCACTATCACTATCACTATCACTATCACTATCACTATCACTATCACTATCACTATCACTATCACTATCACTATCACTATCACTATCACTATCACTATCACTATCACTATCACTATCACTATCACTATCACTATCACTATCACTATCACTATCACTATCACTATCACTATCACTATCACTATCACTATCACTATCACTATCACTATCACTATCGCTATCACTATCACTATCACTATCACTATCACTATCACTATCACTATCAATATCACTATCACTATCACTATCACTATCACTATCACTATCACTATCACTATCACTAACACTATCACTATCACTATCACTATCACTATCACTATCACTCGGATTGATACCAGCGCCATCTGCCGATTAGATTTTTGGCAGAAACATTCCCCAGAACGTCAACGCATTCAAAAATATGAACCAAATCGGTAGTAGTTTGGTGGCATACAATGTACTGACAACTCAATAAAGTTGCGAAATCGTGACTTGTCAGATCTCTTAATTTTTCCGAATGAAAATTGAATTTTTTCCTTATTTACTTATTAGCATAATGGTGTTGAATACCAACAGTTCGAATAGGTTACTACTTACAAAATAATAATAATTATTTCATGCGACTACTTTTGTAGAAGCAGTACGTGCTCACAGTAATGAATACTCAGCAGTGTTGCCAAAGTGAAAATCTAAAAAAATTAAAAAAAAAAAACCATCCAACCAAATGTTAATATCGGGCATTAAGAGACGTTTCGGTGATGTGATTTTATCTATTTCGATTCCTCGATGCAGTAAAATGACAAAATGTTTTGCTTCAAAATAAACAATTCGGTAACTCTAGTACGTATCTACTAAGTACATGCTCGTACATACATATGTACATATACTCGTATAACCAAATATGTATACAATTATATATTTTCTTTTTTAATTTTCAAGCTGGCTGCTTTGAAGTTCTAATAGGCTTTCCGGCACACCATTTTTTTCTTTGTCGCATTTAATTTCCCGTTTTTTGACGCGCCATTTGAATACCAAAATTCGTGATATTTTTTGGTTGATTTATTGAATGAAAGAATGTATTTCTAGGAACATACTTTTATGTAACTAAGCAAATAATTTGCTTTTGTTGTTTGCGTGTTTTTGTCATCACTCTAGTTATTTGTTGAAAGCATTTGCACAATATCCAATATGGACCTGCGTATTGTTTAATGCATACAAATATTTTGCTGCTTTTAGCGGGGGTATTTTTGTGAGCACAAATTTGTCAACTTGGATGAAGAGAATTAAATTTTTTTGCATTTTAAAGAAATGTATATCAATGCATATGTTATAGAAAAGCATAACAGGAAACATTTGCTCATAATAACTTTGATAAGTTTTTAATTGAATTTTGTGTTTTTTAAATTGTATAGCTGAATTCATAGATGCGCAGGATATCAAAGCATTTAAAGACAATTTCTTTGAGACAGGTATATGTACCACACAATGTGCAGGCTGTTCTAACAGCAAACTGTTCTATCTCTTCTATCTCTCAATGTTCTATCTCTATTCAATTTTCTAGTTTCCTAGCCCCAACGTTAGAGCTGATTGATGACGATTCTAATGAATGGATTTGCCGACTGCTTCGGGCTATATCCTAAACAAAATTGGGCAAAATTATCTATCATGCCTACGGTATCTACTAGAAATATGTACAGTCCGAGCACAGAGAGATAGAAAAAAATATATGAAAAAACAAAAAAAGAGATGTGAAGATTTTTTTGAAATCAGTCAGTATAATTATTTCAGCACTTTCTGTTTGAACGTCGTGATCCTTCATAGCAATCTTATGTGGCAAGGTGACAGATACATATTAATGAAAGAAATATGGCATAACAAAGAGATCTTGTGAACCCACCCCTCTGATGTGACTTACCTCAGCGATTCTGATTGGAGTTTCAATGCTTTTTACTATACGTGAAAGAAAGCTTTATAAAATGTGTTAAATAAATAGATATCATATTTTTTCGATTTCCATTAGGCTCATTGTGCATGAGCAAAGAGTTGGTGCGAGTGGCACCTGAGTGCTTATATATGTATATGTATATACATATATGTATGTGTTTGCAACAATATAGTTTTTACTTAATATTCTGTCGACTGCCAATTGCTGTAAAGATAAAATGCAATAAAAGTAGACAAGAATAAAAATCAAAAAACGAAGAAGAAAAATTATGGTAATGTAACACAAAAGCACAAAGTGTTCAGTGGTAATGTAAATGCGTTGGTTTTATGAATCCATATTTCAATTCTACAAAGTGCACATTGTCAACTTGGCGTACCAGTGTGGGGATGTTGCCTGGCAACCCGAGAAATAACACCAACAGCAAGCAACATTGGTACGAACAACAAAACTTGGATGATTCATTTAGGTATCTTTTGAATGCTCAGAGTGAATTCTTTGGTATTTCATAAAAGCTCTTTGTAAGCGTATATCATGGATGTGCGGCACAAATGCATGCAAATCAGGAAATAAGGAAAGCTAAGTTCGGGTGAAGTAATATATACTCAGTTGCTGACACTAGCACTAGTAACGAGAAAACAGCGAATAACGTCCCAACAAGCATTTTTGTAAATCTTTTTAAAAATAATTTAAAGTAAACAGGATACGTAAGCTTTTAAAGTTTTATTTTATTTGAAAGCTTAAAGCGAACTTTTTATTAAATTCAAGAAAAAATTGCTAAAAATCATTTCATTTTAAAAGTAAAGTGCAAGCGTTTACAAAATACAAGAAAAAAACTATTGTCTTCTCAGCTTAAATGTTTCCAATTCTTTTCAAAAAAGATTTTACATGAGAATTTGCGCCAAAAAGTAAAAATCATGGCTGCAATTTAACAACATCTGCGCTCTGCCAATATAATATACAAAATATGGTCAAAACAACTAAAAAAAAAAATTCGTATAAAAAGCTTTCTTTGAAATTTATTATAGACTCGCATTAGTAAGCTTTTTATCAACGTGCCGTTTCAATTACAATACGGTTATTTTCAAAAGTTTTACAAACGAGAAATAAGAAATTTAAGAGCTTTATATTTATTACGGGGAGCTTTTTCAACGTTCATTTTATGTTTAAGTTGCTTATTGGGTATAAGAAACCGATGTTACTTTTTTTTGAAAATACACGGTATTCTTTTTTTCAGCAATAATTTAATTAAATAATATAAAATCCTATACAACCCTGATATATGTAAGCGTACTCTAGAGCCTATACGTCAGCACCAAGCTCGTTGTGCCAATGAGTTTCACCGCTTTAATAATTATAAAGGTAACCATAGGATGGACAGTCATTAATTATAATATTTAGCTCACATACCTAAACAAAATAAAATTTTCTAGCCAACCAGATTTACTGCATACTTGCATTTTATGGTAGAACTATGTAAACTGTACTATTGACCTGTCATACGCTTTATAAAACGTATGTACATATATACTTGATAAAGCTCATGGCATCCGCGGCTAATTTTTCCTTCCAACCTTATCACCCTAACGAAGCTACCAGCTGTTTGAATGCAAAGAATTTTATTACGAGCTTATAATAGTGACTCTGAATTTATTGGAGGCACCCTTTTTCATGACTGGAGATTATCGCTCCAAATCAATACCTTCAAACACACACATTTGTACATACATATGTATATCGACATTCGAACAGAAGCAACCAAACAAATGCATTTGCGGAATCAACATTACATTTGCAAATTGTTTGCTAATGAGCACTTTTCCTCACAGCACCACAAAATCTTCCGCACTTTTCATGCTATAAACCAAAAAACGTTTCCAAACGGAAATTGGAAATGTATAGTGCAAAAAGATTAAAAAAAAACAAACAAACAAGAAATCTCAAAGATAGTAAGTGCTTCAAAGCAAAAGGAATAAACTTAGTGTAGTATCAGCAGTAGGGACAACAGCAAAATGGGAAGGGAATGTGGTAAAGTAGTAAAAAAGGAGATGCTTAGTAACCAAGTGCTCAGTGTAGAAAAGCAATGCAATAACAATTGCAGTAAGCTGCAACAACAATGTTGCTTGGTAGTAGTGATTTGCAGAGCTTTGATTCCGATACGAAACTTCGGCACTTCCGACTTATGAAGACTTTTGATAACGATTTCACTTCGAATTATTTGAATTCGAAGTTATAAAGAAAGTCGATTAAGTCGGTAAGAAACTGCGCTAGATCTGGCATTTTTGACAGTTATGAGGTGAATATATTTTTACATATTCTTATGTTAGAATTAATAATTTTCTCACCACATTGAATGCTATACACACCATAGTACTTTGCTATAATTTGTAGGTGCCTTAAAATTGTTGGTTTTAATTTATCGAAAATTGTTGACACTTTGTGTGGTGAAAATATTCCTTAGGGTCCTTATATTTAATAAGTAGCTCTTGTACCCAATGTCGACTTCTTAGTCGAATTTGGTAAGCTTGGAGAAACTTCCGATGCAATTAAACTCAAAAGCGTAACAGTGCTACAATTGTTTTTTGACAGTTATGAGATGAATATAATCTTACTCTCGATATAGTTTTTTGACAGTTATGAGATAAATATACTTTTTCTTGCGGGAGTGTTATTTTTGAAGAAATATTAACAAATTCCTGAAAAGCTATGTCACCAACTAAACCGATTCTTATTCTAATTCCGCTCTACCTAACTAACTTCCGTAACAACACTACTCAATACCAAAATACTAGAATGCAATGATATCAAGAAGAAGAATACTATCATGAACAAATAGAATGAACTTGAAAAAAAGGAGGAAAAGAAAGCAAACGTTTAGCTGTAAGAAAAATGCGCTTATCGATTGCACTCAAATAAATTGGCGTAAATTTGTAAAAGGTGCTGACGACGCTGATGATGATCGCTGTTCATGTTACCCCAAACTGTTTCGTGTTGCCATTCGCTGTGTCGTAAGCGTTTTTACTTATATTTTATTTTCGTACAATGTCTGCTGCAATTCTTTAGCTTCCACATTTTTAATCTTTAATGCACGAAATGCAATAAATAAATGACAAATTTTCCCGTTTCTTCTGTTGCTTTGGCTGTTGCTGCTGCTGCTGCTGCTGCTGTTGGTGCCTGCTGATGCCTGTGCTTTAGGTGGCTGTTGTCAATGAAGCTGAAAATACCCTACTATTATTTGCTTGTTACGTTGGAAATGCTTTTTGCTTGTATTCGTAAAATTTATTATTCATTCTTATTTCATTTTGCCGTAAAACGCGTTTTCTCACCAAGAGATTTTATTTTATTAGCCGCCATCCGGTGGGTTATAGTGCTTAGTAAGTTTTTGGGTATATATACAATATTTCAAAAAAAAAAAATCACGCAGAGAGTTTTTCTTTATGAACAATAAAACTTCATAATATGTTAATATGCTCAACACGAGATCCATAAAAAAGCCACAACATGAGCTAACCACTACGAAGCATGTTAAACTTTGCTCATCAGCGGTATATGTTATTGAAAAATTTGGTTAGTTACTCTGTGAATACTCAATACTAGAAACAATAAAAAATGGATTGCTCATAAATTACACCAAACTGCTAAAATGATATATCTAACTCAAATCGTTGTTGGTGCATTAACAGCTAAATTTTATTTTCTGGCTCAGAATCACGACGCCCGGATGACAGCTATCGCTAATACAACTTTACAATTTTTTCTCTTGAAAACTTTTATAAAAAGTGATAAAAGCTGAAAATAAATAAAACATTTTGCTCTGTTTTAATATTTTAGTATTCATTTGAAAAGTGTTGTACCACTCGAGTGCATTACTGGTTCGTTAATGTCAGAGATTAGTAATCAATTGATTGGAAAAGCTCTTTCACGCAATAATAATTATTTTAATTGTTTTCAGATATACATTTCTAATTGCTAATTGAAAATGATTGAAAACAAATTCAAAATAGCATTAAAAAACGAAAAAAGTTATAGAGAAATAAATAAAAAAAAAGAAAATATGTGTTTTTTTTTTTGCCATATAACAAAGATTAGGAGCACTTTGCTTTTGTTATATTGGAGTACTCACAAAGCAACCCTTCGTAATGCATTAGGCATCAGTTTATTACAACAATATCTTAACGAAGGATATTAGACTGAGCAGCAAAGAAATATAAAATTCTTTGTCCATAAAATTTATATTTTGCACCGCTTATTTTAAAAGCTTAGTAATAATTATCTCTATTAACAATACCAAAAAAGTACTCATCTAATTATTATTTCTTATCACAACAAGCTTTCAATGACGTACCATGCTGCTTAGATGAAACCTTTCACTTTAGTGGTTTTATCGGACGTAAGTTTATATTCTCCACAAATTTATTAAACGTCTGCTTTGTTTATTTTTTTTAAATAAGACCTTACAAGGGAACATTAAACAAAATATTTTTTAATTTTTATATATTTGTATCAATAAGATAAAAACCGTTAAAGCCGTTTCCCTTATTTCTACAGTCCTATTTACAAGAAAAAAAGTTGACGAATCTGGTAGCACGATACCTGAATTTTCATATTCGTATTCAAAATTTAATTTTTTTTCTTCATTTTCCAATCGTATTCAATTTAATTTTTAACTTTTTTATCCCGGTCTAATAAATAAGTATAAAAGTTTCCTTCTCCAACTCAACATGCAGCCTTCAGTAAATACACATTGAGTAGATAATGATTCCAGTTCTCCTTTTTTCTTCTGCTTCTTAACACAATGCTACACACCTCCTCGTTTTGTCATTTCCGTTTTTATCTAGTGAATTTTTGGCACAAATGTTTTCTTACTTTTAAATTACAGTTTGACATTGTTTTTCCCATTTGAAAATTTGTCGCATTGATTATTGCTTTTATAGCTCCTTTAAACCATTTATAATGACTCCAATGCCGATTTAAATTATACTCACGTTTTTCCTTGTGCCATGAATATGTTTTCGTTCAGGTTTTTATAATTCTCTGGTGCATTTTTCAAAAGCTTTCACTTAAATGAAATTACATTTTATGTCAGTTGGAAAAATTGGCTGCCGAGTGATGTATCATTGAGCTATTTTTAACACAAAATTGGTAGACGTGTCAGTCTTGGCAACAACAGCTTTAAGATAATGCAGTACTTTGTCTATTTAGGCATTACCGGAAACCCCAAATTAAGAAAGACTAGAAGCTCAATCATCCTAAAGCCAACTTTTGGTCCCAGCTGACGACTAACTTGAGATGTATAATAGTTTTCCAAGGAGTAAGAATAGAACACATAAAGGTAACAGCACGAATGCCGCTACTAGAGAGTATTTAAATTATAGAGTCGGATCTCTTCTAACCTTTTTGTTTAGGTCCGATGACTAACATTTATTGGCTTGTTCGATTTTGGTCGTGGTGACGGTAGCTGCAATCATAGAGAGAGGTCAAATCTACCTCTATCTCAAAAGGATCCGAACTTTGTTTAAACGATGTTTTTCAAATAGGCGAGGACCCTCAAAGTTTAAAATTTGTATATGTCAACGGTGACGTGAACAGCTTCTACTGCGACTTCATGACAAGACCCATTTAGTAACCCGAAAAAAGGAATAAAGGTTGTAAATGTGATTAAGAATACTTGAGCATATTTCAAAACAGTGTATTCAAATTTAGACATGACATCAACGACCCATTTTGAACTAATAAACTCATCAGTCCAAAGCTATAACATCTCTTTACAGGTTATTTAAGTTCCTTAAAGAGAGCATCAAAATTACTATTTAACAAAATTTACTTAAAAAAACCTGAGCAAATAATTATCAATACCTGACCTTTTTTTCTTTTATTTATTTAATGCCTTGCATTCTGTACCATGCAACGACTTTAAAAGGATAAATGGATAAAACGTGTGGGCGGCCAAGCGATAAACCGAGAGCATGAATAATTGAAGAAGCCAATGAGCAAACAGCAGGTGTGTGTGTGTGTGTGTGTGCATACGAGTGAGAAAGTTAATAAGAGAATTCAAAAGTGAAAATGTTTGTATCCATACAAAACCAAATACAAAGCGCACGAAGAGAAGAGTGCGAAACAAGGACGACAGCATACATACATACACACGTACGAGTATTATGTACTAACAAGTGTGGCGTGGCTTTTATGATGGCTAAGTGGCCAAAGAGTTGAGTAGTATGGTGTGCTACAAGTTGAAATGCAAATTTCCGCACAACATGGAAAATATGCAATGAAGTTAAAAGCTAAACGAGCAGTGTGAATATACAACAAAACAACAAATTTTATTAAAAGCAAACCGAACAAAAAGTGTAACGCGAAGGACCGAATAACGAATACCGTAACTAGTGCCAAAGATTAGACGTGTAAATTCAAAAACCATTGCCACTTTAGTATTATAGCCAGTAGTGAAGGAATATTTCAATATCGCGTAGTAGTGTTGCTGGCTTAGCAAACCGAAAGTTTAAGGTTCGAGTACCGGGATAGGTAGCGTCAACAAATTGGAAGATTTCCCTTTGATTTTATCACAAATGAACTTTCGATATTATTTTACTACCAAAATTTTACATGTGAAAGACACTGTGTTATTTTTAAAAGACATTTAGATTAAGATTTACGCTCTCCAGCAACTCACTCCGCATTCCCGGCAATGAAGTTAGTTTTATATTTTACTTTATAGCCCAAATATTTTATTCAAAAATTCAAATATCGGGATCTAGTAGCTAGTCTTACTTATAGAAATGCCATCGTGCCAACAGCTAACCGCCAAGTATCCATACAGTTTTTCGCCCGTCAATTCGCCACGATAGTATTTCGGTGCAGTGAAATAACTCCCAAATGAAATAACTCCCATGAAATAACTCCCAATGAAATAAGTCCCAATAAAAATGAAATAATTCCCAACTTTAATAAATGAAATAACTCCCAAAGAAGGAAATGAAATAACTCCCAATATTTGGCAGTTATTTCACAATGAAACCACAAGTCCCCAAAAAAATGAAATAACTCCCAAATGAAATAAGTCCCAAAAAAATGAAATAAATCCCAAAATTAAATTTGGAATGGTATATTTTTACAATATAATCAGTTACAATGAAATTTGAAAAATACAGGACAGCTTTGGACATGCAAATTAATGTCATTGAGGCATTTGGGTTTGAGATTCGACGACGTAGTGCCGCAGGCGAAAATTTTACTTAGGTCAGATCCTCAATTCGGGGCGTGGTCCATGGTATTTATGTGCAGAACTCCTTTGCGCATTGGCGGCCTTCGGCCGCGCTTCAAAAAATAACCCTGGGCTACGCCATTCCAACTCCGGGTGTGTGCCATAGCCGTGGCTACCGCCACGGTGATGTCTTTCCGCGTGCCACGTTTCCCACTTTTTCACTTTTTGGGCTCAGCCTAATGTGCCATTACAACAACCACATGAAAATGACAGAAAATTGTGAACTTTAACTGCAAATAACTTTTGAACGGTTGAAAAAAATCTCATTTCAGATTCTAAATCTAGACGTGGTTAATCGTTTACGTGGGGTACCGAGCGCTAATACACAACCAAAAATGTTGAGATATGTATCAGGAGACGCGCTTTGGTCCCAGGAGCATGAATATAACTCCGCTGAACCAATATTTTTAGTAGTTTGCGAGATATTTGCAGTTAAAGTCATTTTCATGTGGTTGTTGTAATCACATTACCCTGTGAGAAAAGAATGGCACGCGGAAGGACATCACCGTGGCGGTAGCCACGGCTATGGCAACCACCCGGAGTTGGAATGGCGTAGCCCAGGGTTATTTTTTGAAGCGCGGCCGAAGGCCGCCAATGCGGAAAGGAGTTCTGCACATAAATACCATTGATCACGCCCCGAATCGGGGATCTGACCTAAGCCAATCTCAGATTCATGATCATAAGTCGAAGGTGATAATGAAAAATGAAAATTTGGAATATAAAAAAAATGTACTGACTTTAGTTCGCTTTCTTAATGCGAATTAATGTCAATGACGTTAGTTCGCTAAAAATATGCCCAACAAAAATGAAATAACTCCCATTAAAAATGAAATAACTTCCAATGACTGGATTACAAGCAATGAAGTAAGTCCCAAAAAATGAAATAACTCCCAATTTCCAAAAATTATGAAATAACTCCCAAAGATATTTTATTGGGGATTATTTGGGAGTTATTTCATTATGAAATAATTCCCAGTTAAAATTATGAAATAAGTCCCAATAAAATAATATAATAATATAATATAATAATATCATAATGAAATAAGTCCCAACTTGCATGGAAAATATTTGGGAGTTATTTCATTTTTTTGTTGGGAGTTATTTCATTTGGGAGTTATTTCACTGCACCTAGTATTTCTCCCAACTCTTTCAACTTTCGCAAAAAAAGTTTTTATCTGTCTCCATCTTCATCTCTTACTCCTTCTAAGCGCTTTAGAGTTTCATCATCCTTTTTCTTCCCACCTCCCCACTCCCCCTCTCACCCCTTTTTTCTATTTTCTTTTCTAGTCCTCACTCCAATCCCGCTCACTCTCAGCACCCTTCGACGTTCTCGCACTCTCAGTTTCTCATTCACCTCTCTCAACCTTGTTTTTGTTGTTTGTAGCTACGAAAGCTTTGTACAGTGCTATCGGTAGTAACAGTCCTTTCCCGATATGAAGAACTCCCTTGTGCTAAATTTTGGGACGGACGCGGTAGCGAATTGGTGTGACCAATATAAATTTCTAGGCAATGTACTTCTTACGAGAGGAGAATATATGTAATGAGAAGCGATCGATCCAGTTGCACGTCATAACCGGTTTGCAATTAACCCTCCGATGTTCATATGGGTCTGGCCAGACCCATTCGATCTTTAAATGTATGTAGATCTTTTATTTTTAATATCTGAGGCTTCTTAGTCCATGACTTCCTAAAATGTAGTGTGCTAAACAGAATGAAGTAGCAAAATTAAGATTTTTGCTATATTTGTTGAAAAAATAATAATTTTAAACTAATTTCGTTTATTAAGCTCACATGGGTCTGTGCAGACCCATATAAGTTTCTCATGTAAATTGGTTAACCGTTAGGTGTAAACAACTAAACTGTTAGCGGAGGCAGCGGCAGAGATAATTTTTTAGTTGACATTTGACAACTGAAGTGAACACGTGTTTTTTAAGTAGTGGGAAGTGTTTTTTTTTAAATAAAATGGAACTAGTAAATATGGATGAAGTTGATGTGTTGACGCGTTTGCTTCGTAAGCTAACTGCAGCAAATGTGAGTCCGGAAGAACGTCAGCGACTTCAGGCACAAATTGAAGAAATTATGGGACAGGAGTCCGATCCATTTGAAACATGTGGCGACGTAGAAGATGATGAATATTTTCCAGATGAAGATGACTTCGGTGAAGCATCAGATATAGAACTGGAAATCGAGTTAGAGGCTGTTCTGGATGAATACCATGATAACATTGAGGATTTGTATAGAGAAGCTATCGCCCTTGAGGCTTCAACTACAATGGAATCATGCAGCACATCTATTATCCCGGGCCTTATATACAGGTCGAAAGATGGTGAGATGTGGAATTCAAATCCTCCACCACCTGGAAGGCCTCGTTGTCACAATGTTACAACTTTTACTCGTAAAGGGCCACTACAAGGAGCGTCACCGAGTCATAAAGCCCTTTTCAAGCTATTGCTGTCTCCTGAATTCATAAGTATCATTGTGCGGGAAACCAGCAGAAAAGCCGTTGAAGCGTTTCGTCTATGGAATGAAAAGCATCCCAGTAATAAACAGCGTTCTTGGGTAATGACTGACCAAGACGAAATGTATGCTTTTTTTGGGATGCTACTTATTGCTGGTGTATTCCACTCGAATTCTCAGGCAGCGAAAGAATTGTGGGCCAGCTACAATATGCCAATTTATAAGGCCACTATGTCATTGAATTGGTTCAAGAGCTTAACTACTTTCATCCGTTTCGATAACAGTGGTACTCGTGCTGAGAGGTTGAAGCAAAGCAAATCTGCTGCCCTGGACGATGTATGGCTCATGCTGATGGCCAATTTAGAGAAAGCATACACTTCGGATTGTCATGTAACCGTCGATGAACAGTTATTTCCATATCGTGGGCGCACTCGATTCACCCAATATATTCCGAGTAAGCCGGCAAAATATGGCATGAAAGTGTGGTGGATATGTGACTCTGTTTCAAACTACCCTTTGAAAGGTATAATTTATACTGGAAAACCACCTATTCCGGTTTGGTCTCATTCATCATCTATGACGAGCTGAATCCGGCAAAGCAGAGTGATAAGAGGCGCTCATTTATCAATGAATTGGCACGGCGCTAGTTATTCCACATATGACGAAACGGGCGACTAACCCATTAGTATAAGACAAGCAAAGAATCTTTTCAATACCAAGGTGAGTATGAATTATATACACACCTACATATATCTCCGAGTATAAAGATATGTTTATGTATTCATGTCTCACTACTTTTAGGTACCGGTTCTTGTCCATCGACATCAGATGCAGCACAGCAACAATCATATGCTCAAGTTGCTTCAAAACGGTCATCGTGCTACCATTGTGCTGCTCCTTCTTCGAAAAAGCGACGTAAAACTCGTTATAACTGCAGCAAATGTAATCGTCCCATATGTCTTAATGAACATTCCATGCAACTATATAGTTGTAAACCCAATTGCTCTTCATAATTAATACTAATCCGTTCAAATAAATAGATAAAATTATTTTTAAAACGGTATTTCTTACATTATTTTTATGGGTCTGGGCAGACCCGTATGATGCACTTACCGCATCATAAGGCACCGAACATCGGAGGGTTAAGTCAGGCTGGTTCTCAATCTTTCAGTATCTTCTCTTCGTCTTTCTCACCACAGTTCAGTCGATATTTCCGCACCAGGTACCCACATGGGTAAAAGAATTGCTGCTTAAAATCATTAAGTCATCGTCAGTCTCTCTCCATGGATGTATTGATAAATCATGAGCACCCAACTTATCGCTGAAATTAAAGATAGGACGCAGTGTGCATCTTTGGATTGCTAATTAATACTTAAAACTTAGTCATACCTATCTATAACTTATAGGTTTTTCTCTGATTATTAAAAATAATTTTTCTTCCTAATAAATATTTTTAATATAACCCAAATCAAAATAACAGTATGTCAATATTTAGATACTGCTGGGTATATGCAGTGCATGCGCTCTTATTCGCTGCATGCGGCACATCGCTAATATCAGTTAGCTGAAGCGTATGATGCCAGCGAAAAGTTTTCTGCGAATTGGAACATCTTTTGAATATTAAGTGTAAAATCGCACTAAACTTGAATGTGTGTTTGTGTTTGTATGTGCGTGTGTTACGCATTTTTCAAAGCAAACATGAAACAGCGAGCGAAAGAAAGAATATCAACTCATTTGCGCCCAGACAATCTGTCAGTGCAATGATGTGGTAAATAGTATATATTTATTAAGTAAAGTTTTAAAACAACAACAATAATGCAAGTCACATTATTTACATATGTACATACATGCAACAATACTATACACACAAGTGCAAATGTTTGTTAAAAAAAAGTGCGAATAACATTTGGTTGAACTCCACCAAAAATGGCGTTGCGGTTAACTACCTTACCGCACACACACATAAACATATACACACACTCGCGCACCTAACTGTGAATTGTTTGAATACTTTGAGCTCATAAATGTTTATTGGTTAATGCAATGGAAAGAATGCGCAAATAGCAAAATAAGAAATGATTGCCAACAGCAATGGCGCCACCGGCTCACATTGTTGTTGGGTGAATGGCGTCAAAGTGGTAACTGTTTAATGAAGTCTCACTCTCTCTCTCTCAAACACCGTTAGTTGGTGAAATTCCTCTGGAATGGATTTTTGTGGATTATGTTGTTTGACTTTTTGTTGTTGCTGGCAAAAGAAGTACGCTTACTATCTGCTTTCTGCACTTAATATGCCCCTTACCTCTTCACTGAAATTTTCACTCGTATTTTTATTAGTTTTCGCAATTCGAATTTTGGTTGCAGTGTGCATTTTATGCAAATTAAATTAACTTAACTTCGAAAGAGCTAGCTACAATCAAAGTGTTGGCAAGTAAGCGTGAAAAGAATTTTGTTAGATTTTTAGATGTTTGCTTAGGATTTGCTTTTATTGGGTTAATTTTTAAATAATGCGGGCTTTTTCGATGTTGTAGATATTTGTGTGTTTACTGAATTAATTTATTGCTCATATGACTTGTATGTATGTATGGCGGCGCCATGACAGTGGAAATATCTTATTACTTTAAACGACTTATTCTTGTATATTTGTATATTTGAATATCCACTACTATCTCCCGAACGACTTCACCGATTTTAATGGAATTTGGTACACAGGTACTATGCATTGTTTTAAGATTTTCTACTTTGGTGTTGCCACTTGGGGTGGTCCTTAGAGTTGCCACCTATATCAATTTTTTAAATATTTAGCAATATATGGCAATATGGCTATCAAATGAAAGGTATTTTAGGCCGTATACCAACCAAAATATTTTCGAATAGGATTGTCACCTAGGGTTGCCACCGGAACGCATTTTATTTATTCCTTCAGATATCGACCACTATCTCGGGAAAGGCTAAACTGATTTCGATAAAATTTGGTAGATGGGTAGTATGCATCCTTCTTAGATTTCCTACTTGAATGTTGCCACTAAAGGAAGCTTAGAGGGTTGCCACCTATATCAATTTTTTAAATATTAAACAATATATGGCAATATGGGTATCAAATTAAAAGTTTTCTAGGCCGTATATCAACCAAAATATTTTCGAGTAGGATTGCCAGCTAGGGTTGCCACCTGAAAGCATTTTATTTATTCCTTCAGATATAGACCACTATCCCGGGAACGGCTAAACCGATTTCGATGAAATTTGGTAGATGGATAGTATGCTTCCTTCTTAGATTTTCTACTTGAATGTTGCCACTAATGGAAACTTAGAGGGTTGCCACCTTTCCGATTTTTTTTAAATATATAGCAATATGGGTATCAAATGAAAGGTATTTTAGGGCGTATACCAACCAGAATATTTAATACACAACAGGTGTCGCCAATGTATGTTAAGTGACTTTTTGTGGTTAGTGCTCGATATTTTGGAAATCTATTTTGGAAATTTATGCTCTTGGTAAGTAAGATTATGCGGCAAATTCGAAATACCGAACAAGTCTCGGTCACCCAGGTACTATTAGTTTAAATTACATTAAAAAACTTGAAGCAGTCATATGATAATGGAATAAATTGGCAGAATGGCACTTCTCTGGGCTACTAACGAATGACTTAAAATAAATTTTATTTCTACCAATTATACAGCACATCCTTTCCCTTTGAACAAAGTTATGCTGCGTCAACTGCTTGCCTTTTATACTTAATCATCAAGTACCAACTAGTAGTTAGATTTTCCTGCCGCATTATGAATATCGTGTGAATATTGGCTTATCATGTCCCACTATGACTCAATCACACAAAGTGGAAGTAGCCAATCACTCATATTGAATTGAATCTAATATAAAAAAATTGCTTACGCAAAATATAATCAAGCGTTGAGGTGAAGGAAGTAGGCAATCAAGCCGAAGCATCCTTTTCATGCTCATAAGCTTGTACAACCATTCATTTAATAAACGCAAAGTAAATCTAACTTGACTGCAACCTACCATGACCTGAATACGTGCGACGGTCAAAGCGGATTGAATTATCCCTATCAAGTGATGTGACGGGAAGATTGAATAGAAGGATTTTATCAATGCAAACTACCAAATGCAAACAAACAGCACAGCTAACATTGTTTGCATGAAAAAGCCACTGTGGATATGTCAACTTAACTCAACTAAAATAGCCACAAATGTCACATACTCGTACTTCCGCATTTTAATACCATTCAACAGTTCATAAAAAATTTAAAGAGGAATTAGCAACAACAGTAACAACTGACTCAACTGCTTACCAAAATATATGTACATGCATATTCAATGCACCTACATATATGCATATGCTATGTGTTGTTGCAAGTTGCCTCCTTGAGTGTCATACATGGCGTATACGTAACGTGATGCGGCTGCGCATTTGAATGTAATGAGACAATGACAAATGATTTCAAAAAACTTTAGCTCAATTTCAAAGTTTGCGCACAAAATGATGATAAGCAAAAATGCAAGCTTGTAAGTAGTGAACAAAGAGTGCAACAAAAAACAACAACAGCAAACTGCAGTACCGGAAGCTTACTTGACTCGTTGCCTGCTCTCAACCTAAGCCCGCCTGGTTGGTTAAATGCTAACTTAAATGTTTAGTTGACTGGATAGTTGGATGGATAGATGAATGAATGGATGAGCGCATAGATGGATGGATGGCTGAATGGCTGAATGAATGATCAGTTGAATGACGTAGCACGATTTCGGTGTGTAGCTTTGTTGTTGCCTTTGCATTCGTTGCATGTTTGCTAGCTCGTTTGTTGATGTTGTTGCTGTTGTTTGTTTGCTATCTTGTTTTGGTTTTCAAAGTGCTAAAATAAGTTGCGTCTATTTTGTGTGGCTTGGAGCTCTGTAAATAAACTCTCTTGTACACACACACACAAACACTTGGTACAGCTTCTGTAAATGAGTTGCAAACTTGCCACGAACTTTCCATCTAAACCTTGTGACATATAGGCCAGAAGTGCTGCAATGAAGTGTATAATTTAACATTCGAAAAAGATTTATCACTCTTGCAATGTTTCATTGCATTCAAGTCTCGTGCAACAAATTATGTTGGCATTCGTGTACTATTTGTTGTTGCATATTTTCCGCTTTTCTTTAGTTGAAGCGCTCTTTAGTAAACATTTTCAATGGTCAGTTGCCTTATCGGGATTTATGACGAGCAAAAGTTTGCATGATAAATGGTTGTTGCTTTAGCTAAATAAAAGAAGAAGTTGGCCGTCAAGTGTGGCAAGTGACAAAACTTTGTTACTTTTCTTTAGCTGGGGAGATACATTCTTATTTTTTTTTTTTTTTTTTGTTGAATTCTATTTTCTGCTTGGTTAGTTGTTGGTTGAAGTTAAGTTTTTTACACTAACAAGCGAATATAAAAACGAAAAATTGGCGCATAAACAAGAAATAGCAAAGATTTTGCTCGCTTTCACAAGGCAGCTAGAGAATCGTTTCTAGATAAAGAGCTCGTATCTTTGTGAGACGCTCGAAAAAGAACGAGGCTTAAGGCAAGGTAGATTAGGATTGTGCATTTTCTTTAACCTAAAGCAACTGCCAAAAAGTTAAACGGTATTCTGGCATTCGATTAACGGTTTTACAAAATGTACTCTCTTCCCTTCCTTCTACTGATTAACCCCTTCTTATCCTATTTAATCTGCGAGTACACAGTTTCGAAGATATATTTTATTATTTTATTCTGGCTTGAGTCATTTTACAGCGATAGACAATAAACTTACGATATGAATGAAAGAGAAACGACAAAAAAATTTAAATTTTGACTTCAGTCCAGATGAGCCCAAATATTAACATTAAATACGTTCACAGTTATATGAATTGAAATTTTATATAGCCTGGACCAATATCTTTTCCAAAAATGCAAAATTTTGCGAGGATAACTCGATTTTAAAAAGTTATTTAAAGGTGTTTCTTATTAATTTTTTTTCATATTTCATAAATATATACGCATTCGCCTTGGCAAAAATATAAAGCACAACAAATGGCAATCACCGCAAAATATGACAATCATTCATTTATTCATTCGATGCTTAATGCCAATGTGAAATGTCAGTACAATAGTAGTTGTAAATGTAACATTGGCAAAACCAACCTAAAACCAACACGAGCAACAAATAATGACAAAATAGGCCTGATTTATGTTTACAACGCGAACGTGACAATCTTAGAAGTACGTGCTGAAATGGCACTGACTGTTAGCTAGTTATGGCCGGTTGCTATTTGTCACTAGCTGGTAGATTTTGTTGTTCGTTATTGCTGTGGCTTCAAATGTATTTAGCGGAAATACAAAGTATATAAATAACTAAATATAAACATATTACTAACACTTCTATAGTTATATCCATTAGGGTGAACAAAGCTTTTTTTCGATTCATAAATAGATGTCTACAGTTGATATGGTTTTACCGAAAGTCCTACAAAAGTATTTCCAAGTATTTTATAATGTTTTTATTTTTTAGAGAGCTTTAGGTCCCTTTGGAACCGCAAAGTTAGTTGAAGCTTTAGCAAGATCATGACAGGAAGTAACGCAATTTTGTTAGTGCTATTACAGAATTATCTTTAACTTTATCTCGATAGTTTCACCCTTGAGTTACTCAAAAATGAATGGCACAGTACCAAGTTTATAAGAAAAAATTCCATAGATCTCGAAATGTGCACTACCCAACAGATGTTTCACTTTGATTGCATTGTCTAGAAGTTCCTGAGCTATGTTCCAAGTCTCAAGTATCTAGCTCAACAAGTTACCTAAAACAGCTTTGCAAGATTCCAAAAATATTAATTAATTTTGTATCACATAACAATTTTCGAAATGTGGTATGACGAAATACGAAAAAATATAGATCATGAGAAACGATTAAGAATATTCAAAGGTTTTGCCTTTTCGTTACGAAGAGTTGGCGTTTATATCGTATGAAAAGAAGTACCTATGTTTTTAAGGTCCTGAAAGCAAAGGAGCATCACCAAAATGTATCGCCTATGTGTCAAATTCGGCAGACATGTTTCCAGCCCTTGTAGCCTTTGAATCGAAATCGAGTTCAATAAATTGATAACTAAGTACTCACAGGTAACATAAAATACAATAAAGCAACAAGCAGAACCGAGCCTACTCTTCTAACACCCATATCCCTCTGGTCCTCCCCTGTTGAAGCCGCTAGGTTTTTAGGACTTCCGTTAGAAGAGTTCGATGACAATATTGGGTAAGGTTGATACTGACTACCTAGGCAGGGCAAAGTAGTGTTAAAACAACAACAACAGAGACGTGGATCTGTTCAAAAATATAGTTGACTTTTATATTAGAGCGATATTATTCTACCATCCCACCTTCCTTTTCTTCCGCTTAAACTGTTTCTTCTTTCTCATATAATTTATCTGTCATTCATTTTAACTTATTTTTTATGTTTTGCAGGGACGGCTATATCATTTCTCCAAACTTTACTAAACGAAGTGGGAGTGGCTCCTCCTAGTTTTTTCAAGAATTACTCAATTGCAAAAGGAGATGCACATATATTCAAGCACAAGCTATGGCTTCAAAATTTTCCCGATAGTTTAACTAAAAATAAGTGAAGCAAGAGGAGCTTAATTTGTGAAATATCATAAATATTGAACAGATAATGCATGCGATTACAAAGATGCATTAAGCTAATATACAAAGAATAAACGATAACTCCAAAAACATAGAGTTTTCAGTTGCCTTTAAAAGTTGTACTCGCATAAAAAGATATCAACTGCAGAAGCTCCACACAACAGGAAATCAGCAAAAAATTACTGAAAAATAAAATGATTCAACAAAAGCCAATCAAATCTTCTTTAGATCCTTCAATTTATTACCACACATTGCACTTTATCTGAAATATTGAAGTAAATTTTATTTATTTGCTTTTGGCTTTTTAAAATATTTCTTGGAACGTTAGTAAAAGAATGACTGTGGTAAATGGATGCGTCTGACCTTTTATTGCTTCTCTGCAGTTAAATTGCGAGCCAGTCCAAAAAGAAAATTGTTTTGAACCAAGTAGAAAGGTAATAGTTAAAAGGGATATCGATAATCACTCATTCAACAGCTGAACGAAACTATCCGATAAAAATGTTTTGCTATTTCCTATGGTCTGTAAGAGCTTTTGTAATGTTCATTGACTAATTAAATAAATAAATAAACCTTTGTCAATTCTCGGCCTTTTAATCTCAAAATCTAATAAAATTTTCTTCAGATCGCACCCTCCTATCAGAATTCTTATACAATGCGAAAAATCTGATTACATTCCCTTACCCGTGCATACGTGTTCCGCTCTACCTCATATCTGAGTTCTCACTAATAACCCAGCTGACTGGATATGTTGGTACGCATCAGAAGTGTCCAATTGGGTACTCCGCTAATATCATTTTCTGGTTGGGCCAACATGGTTGGAACGACAGCTTCCTTGGAATTAAAAGATTTTTTTGATGAAACATTGTTCATAATAATAACAACAACAACAACAACAAAAGCAATCTACATATTATAAGTCATATATTCCAAAATAATTCAATACAATTACACACTAAGCTTCATAAAAGCCTCACTAAAATATTTAACACGTGTTTGAAAAATGTTAAGCACAAAAAGCTTTTTTACTACCAAAAACAATTAAAGTTGCAAAAGTTGTGTAGCATTTCGAGTGGAAGCAAACCAAACGGACCTTTTAATTTGGTTTAAAGCACATCACGAAAAAAAGATTACATGAAAATGTCGAGAAAAAGCAAGCACTTTGGCACTTCATAGCAGCCAACAGCCAACAGCTTTACGGTCCACTCTTACAAAATAAAACGAAAACGTTTAACAACAAAATATGTCACAACAACAACAACAGCAACAACAACCAACAAACAAACAAATAACAATTGCACAAGAGGCCAAGTCAGAGCAAGTACCATGGATGCTTTCATACAAACACACACACATACATACATACATAAATACATAAACTTCGACACAGCTGCCAGTAAAATTATAAGAGAGAGACACTTTTAGGGGCTAACACAGCCACAGTTGAAATGCCACCACTTACCGCTTGCCACTGGCATACAAACACTCACCAACTCACACACACATACACACATACATACATACATACATACTTACTCGCAGTTGTTTACTCAAGTACTTGTTAAAAAGTGCGCGCATTTTATATGAACTATTAGATATACAACGCGGAGAGCAAAATGTAAAATAAGCTGAAGGAGATGTAAAATAACAAGAAGACGAAGTGGAAGAGGAGGAGTGAAGATGAGGCGAAAGTTGTGCGTGCAAAACAATCAAATGCCTACAATAAATGCCATTCGACATGACCGTTTGTTGATGTTGGCATTGTTGTTGGGTTTTGCAGTTGCTGCTACTGCTGCTGTGACAATTCTATTCTTTTGCTTATTGTAGCAGACGAAAAAGTCATGGCAGCTGTTGGCGCAACAACAATAACTAGAGCATTACAAAGTAAACGAAGCGATGGTATCCCGATGTTGTCTTTATAATTACATACACACGAGTACATACATACATACATAGTACATTCATGCGTACCATGGTCTACAAGTTGTTTTTATGGGAATGACCTGATGAACCTGAATTAAAATTAAAAATCAATTATATTGAACTGCTCGATTAATTTAGTTGATTAATGATTATAATTGAACAGTTTTAGAACAACTAATCGATAAATATTAAATTTTGAATACGATTAGTCAGGATTTATTTCGTTTTCAAATTTAATCGTAGGATTAATCAAATTAATCAAAATTTAAATTGATTTTAACGAGGATTAATAACAAATTTTAAATATTTCAATATTGATTAAAATTTAATTTTAAAAATTTTGCAATTTTGTCTTTTGTTTATAAATTCATCTAAAAAAAATTATATATTCCCAGCAAACCATAGGAGTCATACATGAGTCAGAGAGGAGCCCTAAATGGGAGCGTTTATGCTCTTTATGAGCTCGTTTATGAGTCCGAAATGAGGGTATTGCCCTTCTTGCGATAGTCGTCTGATATTAGCCTGATTCCATATATCATATGAGCTTTAATAAGAGACATATTCCTTTTTCCTCATAAACGGAACTTTTTAATCCTCATTAATCGCAATTAATCAAAAATTTTGTTTCATTTAATTTATCCTAGGATTAAATTTGAAAACGAAATAAAACTTTAATAAATTATCATACGCGATTATCATAACTAATCAATTATTACAAAAATAGCAAACAATTTTATTTGATTATCATTGATTAAAATAAATACGTCGAAAATACCTTAATTCAGCCACTACAGGTTTTCTAGTAATTTAATATGAAAATTTTTATCGATAAAAATTTCAATTGGACCATTGTACAAATTTATTTTGTGCAAAAGTCAAACCAAAACCTTCTACTTTGCTCCAAATGGACTAGCTTATATGAGTACATAACTTCAAAACAGAGTTTGGGAAATTTCTCTGATGGTTCCCCATGCTTTTGCCACATTGTGTGGCCTGCAGTCTTGTGAGTTTTAGTGCACGTAGTTAGAACCTAATTGCAAGTAAATAAATGGCCAAAGCAGCAGAAAGGCTGACAACGCCAAATTTTCGCAAGATGGACGCATAAATTTCTGGGCTATATAATTTGTCAAAATTAAAAAAGTGCCATTGAGTGATTTTTTGAAAGCCGAGACATGAATAATTTAAAACTCTTGAGAATCTTTTGGTTAAACCAAAGAATGGAGGATTAAAAGACAATTTATTTTCATCATAGTCGTAAACTAAATCTAAGACTTTCCCAAATTTGTTACCGGTAACATTTATTTGATTAAAGCAGGGATCGGATATACCTTACAAAAAGTTATTGGATGCATTCGAAAAAAATGTTTCCATCAAATATATTCCACGTAATAGGAGGTAGGATAAAATAGCCTCAAAAATTTGAAGCTGGGATGTAGCACAAAGAGAAGTTAATACAGACGTTCTCTGGCTGAATGCGGGTGAATTTTAACTCAGTTTAATGGATGATAGGTATATCAACCTTTTCTGAATGTATGACAAAATGACCGGCAAGTAGCAACTACCTCCGACTCTGTTCAACCGATAATTTCATTTGATATGCCTAACATAAAAACTCGAAATTGAAAATCGGGCTTTTTAGACACGTTACGGTTTAAACTTGAGGCCATAATAAGTTTTCTGCAGTGAAAATTATTGTTGTTTTGTTTTTTAATAATTTTTATTAACTAATACAAGTTTTTTTTTTAATTTAACTAACAGGAAAAGTTTAGAGACAACAGCCAAAGCTTTTCTAATATATCCATTTCGGAAGGTGCTAACTTCACTCATTAGAGAAATTTTGACACGCATTGCTAACCATTCAGCTAACAATACGCTTGTTTTCTTGTCTTCTAAACACCCTGTTCAACTCACTTTGTACCATATTCATGAGCAACACCGCCATCTGGCGGTAAGCTTTTTGATCATAATGGATTTTTCGCAAAATTTTTTTTAGTATTTGAAAAATATTTGATATACAAAAGCCAGCTATAATTAGTGGTTGTGGCTACTACCTGATTTCTTATATCAATGTGTAATGAAAGCCGTGGATTCATCAACCTTTCCTCCAACTCTGTTCAACTGATCATACATATCAATATCTGCCACGATTGGTTGTGAGCTATGATCAGTTGAGTATAAAAACGCTAACAAAAGCAAACTTATAAAAAATGTATGTAAAAAAAAAAATTTTCATGTGAACTGCTGACTTTATAAACTTTTGATTTTCAGCAATTTGTTTTTATTTTTTATTTTATTTTATTTTTATATATGTATGTTCCTCAGTTAGTTTGTGTGTAGCTTTTGCCTCTACGCTGACATTCATAATAGCCAAATAAATTTCAGCAACATGCCTTTTGAACAGCTAACAAAACTTTTGCAAGCGCACACATACACATAAAATTGTATAAAACAAAATATTGCATACAAAAAATATAAAAACAACAACAACAACAACAACAAAAAATATTTGTCAGAGCGATAAGACAAGTAACAGCAGTCTCAAATCCACTGCGGCCAAGTTGTTGCCAAAACGCCAACTCTCAAATTGTTACAGTCATTTATAATAAAAAATTTAACACCAACAGTAAAAACAACAACAACAGCAACAATAACAGCTGAAAAGAAGTAAAAGCTAAGAAAAAAGCAAAATATTGATAACAACAGCGAATGCGCGCAATCTTCCAAAAAAAAAAAACAAAATCAAAAAAGAAATATTTATTAAATTACACAAACAAAAAAGTTGTGAATTGCCATTTGCACAATATTTTTACACTATAAAAGTAAAAACTTTATGCAGCAAGAAAGTGAGCCAGCAATAAAATTTTACATTGAAAATATCATAAAAAATGCAGCCACAAGCATAACTAAAAGCCGAAAAGTAGAAGCTGCTACGCGTTACGAAAATGAAATGTGAAACAAATGAGTTGAGCGCATTACTTCAAGCTGGGGTGGAGTTTTTAAATGTTGGCGGCAGGCGTGTGGGTGGTAACCATTTTGTTGCAAACTGTTTGGAAAGCGTGAAAATTGAACTTTTTGATGTTCTCAGCACTGCTTATTTAGCATTTTTGGTGAAATTATTTCAAGTAAATATGTAATAAGTGATGATATTTATAAGGACGCTTTTTTTTACTTATAAAACCTGGACAGATTTGAAAATAGACGCAGTTCGATTTGCTTGAATATATGTATCTCCGAAAGCAATTGAGATAGTGGACAGCGTTAATTTCTGCAATATTCATCACCTTTCGTTTGATACTCATAATGTATTTACACATTTTGGGTTTCTCTGTTCTATACAGTATTTATCTATAATTCCACAACCGGCCCAGCTATTGAAAAAAAGGCTACCTTAAACTTTAATTAAGACCTCTAGTGATGCAGCGTTGGAAAGCGCTTTCAATATCATCCAACAATGGTTGCGTCATGCGCGAACAAACATACAGAAAAACAGACAAATATTTTAAAAGCTGCTTGTTGACCAAGCTACTGGTAAGCCATTGTTATTGATGTATGAGGAACGTTTATGCAGCATCAGTATTCGGTGGCCTTGCCCCTTAAATTCACTTAAATCCACTCGAGTTCGAGCTTTGCATTCATATGCTAGGAGATTACTCTCTACTTACAGCAGCTACGAATGGGATATTGATGAAAGTAAAAATGTTTAAAATATTTCAATTTTGTATTTATAAATATTAATGAGAAAATCCAAAAGCTTTCTCTCTAAAATGTGCACAAACATAAAAACATATATCTCGTACATAAACATTAAGCAAAAATATACGAGTATACCACTTTTTCAAATAAAAGAAAAAGCGTGAAAATTAAAAACAAAATTGGCCAGATAATTTCACGCCCACGTTAAAAATTGGTCATCAAATTTAATATACATTGGTAGGTGTGCGGAGACCTTTGCAATTTTTTGAGCATTAGACTGATGCATGAAAATATTTATTTCAGATTTTTTTTTTTTTCAAAGGGGAATATTAAAATATGAGCTGCTTTTGTCGATACGAGTATAAAATAAATTGGAATCATAGAATTTTTAAAGAAAAATCATACTAAGGTTAATTAAGATTCTTCTGCAGCAAACAACAAAAAGCACACCGCTACATATTGTCGCCTTAATTGAGATTTCTGTCGCCACTTATTTCTCTGGAGAAAATAGTAAATTAGTTTAATAATTTATTTATTTTGAAACAGTCTATCGTATAGTATATATGTATGTATGTACCTCATACCATTTCTGTATGAGTATATATATACATATATAAATAAGTTTGTGTTTATAAATTGAGTTCATAGTTAAAAAGCGCTTATGTTAATATTTTACGAACAAATTATTTTGATTTAATTTAGCAAAGCATTCATGGGTAAACATAGCAACTTTTTTTTAACACTTTACTCTTAATTAAAGTTTTCGCATAACAAATATTAATTGAAGTATGTTTTTGCAATATCATAGATACACATTGCCTTCATATATAGCTGTTAAATAAAAAATTATCTAAAGCAATTTCAATAAATTTAAGCGCTTTTTGTATTTTAAGTTTAAATTTGACGTCGTACACACACACACACACACACACACTACGTAAAGGCCTAAACATTTGCTTGTTTGACATTTTCACTGCTTGAAGATGACATGGAACTTAACAAAATGTCAGTTTGAAAATAATTTTTAAGTGTAACAGTAGTGTATTCATAGGCAAGGTGTGTGTCTAGAGATTTTTTTGTTTAGTCTGGAAGCTTTTATAATATAAAGTAAATTTAGCAGGCGCAATTTATAATTAGATACCCATGACTCTTTACAGTTTTTTTTTTTATTTATTAATTTTTTTACGCGTTTGTGTAATTGATACCTGGCCTTAAACACATTCGTACGCACGCTTTGGATAAAAAAAGGAAGCATTTAGTGGTCGTGAATGTGCGGTGAAGTGAATTTAAAATAAACAAGAAATTTTATTCATGCAGGTGTGCGCATATGGAATCCACACACCCGCGTAATTAATGCTCGTGTGCTCAAGGCCAATGGCTAAAACAATTAAGTGACTAATATGAAATTTTGTGTTATCTTTTCGATACAGTGGTGCATTTATTGCAAAATATTCTTTATTTTTTTTTAAAGAAATACTTTACAGATTTAGTAAGAAACAACCAAACTGAACAAGTCTCTTGAAATTATTGTGAATACATACAAATGTGTTGCATTATCATTCACAATAGAAAACAGCTCTTACAGCGTTAAAATTAAAATTTATAAAATGTGGCTACCCATGCGTTATAAATTATTTAAATTAATTTAAAGTATTTCTGACAGCTCATTGACTAAATTAAATAATAAATTAAAAATATTTTTGCCATGCACTCAACGGTAGGCGGCTTGCGTGGTGTGGTGGCAGTATGCTAGCAAGGTTCAACATTTAAATGTGTAGAAAATTTGTATTTCTGTCATTAAAAAGTTTCTCGACAAATATTTATCTGACTTCATATTGCCATGTCGGCATAAAACATGTGAGCTCCGCGAATTTGTTAAAAAAAAAAAAATATAATCAACCCACAACAAATTTAGAACATAAGCTTGGCCTTAAAAAGTTGTTATTTTCAAGGACAAAAACACGTCCTGTAGATTTTGGGGTGTGTTTTCGAAAGTGCCACTTCTTTGCCTGATAAGAACCCCGTACGTTCTGGTTCTCCCTTGGGCGCTACTTGCCACGACTACTGTCGTGGAACCGATTTGGTATAACCACTGCAACCTTGTAGGTCATTTTACCTTGTCCTTGGGTAAAAAAGGAGAAGATGGTAATGAGTGGTAAGAGTCATCATATTTTTAGACCAACCATCGAATTGCACATAATTACGTTTGTCCAATTTAGACCGCTCTTTCGACTGGTATACCTCTCTCTAGCATATTCTAAACCCCCAACTTACATAGGTTACGGCCTGAATTTCCCACGAGGTATATCGCTCCATATAATTGTTAAAACACTAATTTGGGGTGTTGTGATATGGGCTGATAACTTAGTATACTTACATACGTGTTTTCTAAATTATTCATGTCTGTACTTAAGTATTCGAGAACTCTTAAAACCAGGATACTTCCGAAATGTTCTTAAATTATCTAATTCTTGTATTTTGAGGAAATATTGTTGGAGAAGTGTCCGAATTTTTCATGTTTTTGTGAATATAGATATTAAAGAAAAATTATAAAGAAAACGATGATATGGGATTACATGTTTCAAAGTGTCCCCACTTATCATCAGATCCCTTGTCGGACACTGGATCTTGTATTTTATTTTTCAAATTGGTAAATACAGCCACTAATATTTCAGGTCATTAATAAATACAAAATTTAAATTTGCTCTAGTTTGGATAATTGCGATATGGTAAAAGTTTTTCAATTTAAATCAGGAGTCTTAAAAGTAGAAAAATCTTACAGAGGACTGTCTATCATTCAAAGTAAGCAACTGTTAGCTACATCAAAAAAGGAGTTGGATGCATGATAAGAGCAGAAAAGGGAAAACTTTCTTCACTTTTGATATAACATACATTTCCTGGTTCCGATTAACGAAGCATTATAATCCTTAAACCATAACAAAATTCCAAAAATTTAAATTACGCCTTTCTGGCATTAAAATTGGAAAACTAGAGTCTAGAAAGGGTGCCTGAACCTTCGTTTGAACATAGGATTTTTTAAATATGTAGATTTTAGTGGGAATTCTGTATAGATAAGGAATGTCTATGAACAATCCTATAAACGAAGCTTAAAAAAATCTATAACAGATTCGATGACGTAATACCAAGTGTGTTCAAATTAAAAATTTTGCAAAGCAATATATAATTATTTGTTTTAAAGCTTACTTGTAAATGAACGAGTGGCTCATAAGTTTGATCACACTGGAGTCATAGATGTGATCATATTTCTCTGTGGCTTACATTTCTTACATACTTTGGACTCCTAAATTATGAATACTCTGAGAAAGTTTGAACGGTTAGCTATACTTAGCAAGGTTTTATAGACTTTTTCAATGTGATGTTTTTGTCTTTTACTCTC
Source organism: Sphenella marginata (assembly GCA_951509765.1). Lineage (NCBI taxonomy): Eukaryota > Metazoa > Arthropoda > Insecta > Diptera > Tephritidae > Sphenella > Sphenella marginata. Next base: position 25,307,098 of record OX608082.1, read on the forward strand.
TTAAATACACAAGCAAGAACTCATATTACAATTATCTATATATATAAAATTCAAATTATGTAAATATATATGTATGTATGTAGGTATAGATCGACTTGCGTCCTAAACTTATAAACCGATCGTAACCAAATTTTACACACCCACTGTACATCTTCCAGGGATGGTCACAGGCTAAAAAATATTTTGATATATATAGGGGGCTTGGCACCTCCCATACAAATGGAATTTTCCATTGTCCGTATCTCTGGAAGTATTTAGGTTAGATCATTGAAACTTGGTTAGGGGTTATATGGAATCGATCCCTACCACCTCCAAAAAAAACTGGGGATAACGGAAAAGTGGGCGTGGCACCTCCCATACGAATGAAATACTTCTTAGTCGATATCTCTGAAACTATTTAGGTTAGACCACTGAAATTTGGTGAGAGATTATATTAGATCGATGCCTACCACCTTCGAAAAAAACTGGGGATAACGAAAAAGGGGGCGTGGCACCTCCCATACGAATGAAATACTTCTTAGTCGATATCTCTGGAAGTATTTAGGTTAGACCACTGAAATTTGGTGAGGGGTTTTATGGAATCGATCCCTACCACCTCCAAAAAAACTGGGGATAACGACAAAGTGGGCGCGGCACCTCCCATACGAATGAAATACTTCTTAGTCGATATCTCTGGAAGTATTTAGGTTAGACCACTGCAATTTGGTGAGAGATTATATGAGATCGATCCCTACCACCTCCAAAACAACTGGGTGTAACGAAAAAGTGGCCGTGGCACCTCCTATACAAATGGAATTTTTCATTGTCCGTATCTCTCTAAGTATTCGGGTTACACCACTGAAATTTGGTGACGGGTTATACGATTAATTAATTTAATTTTTCAAGCTAAATATCTCTAAAAGTATTTAAGGCAGGAACCTGGAAATTGGAAGGAGCTAAATGATATCAAAACAATTTATGCGCATAAAAGTGGGGTTATCGTAAAAGCGTTTAAAGTTAGGACCTGAAAATTGATCAGGAGATTAATGATATCAATAGTTCCCGTGTAGGAAAATTTTTTTCGCTATTTACTTACGCTCCGGGACAGAAAACTACAAATGTTGTGTATCGTGTAGCCTTAAACGGAATACTAAAATTTTATATATTTGAAGTTGTATGCACAATGAAGTAGTGAAAAATTAATAAAAAAAAATCTATTTTGGGAAGAAAGAAGTTTGCCGGGTCAGCTATATTATATAAATATGAAATCTTAAAGTATGTTATTGATTTTGAAAGGCCCCCTAACTACTTACATCCCGAGCAACGCCGGGTACCCTGCTAGTTATACATACATAAAATACAAACAAGCAAACATAAATCTGACTCTATTGGTATTTTGGCGCCGTCAACACGTTTACACTAGCAAAGAAGCAGAGGATCAAAAATAAATATAAAATCAAATAAACATACCAGCATCCAGACATATCCAAGTGGCTTGAAAATAAAACGCATTAATTTCACAAACCATTTCGCCTTTAACATTGTTAAGCGCACCTTATGCGCATCTCTATTTATGCAACTACCTGACGTATCCAAGTGTGCTACAACTACAAATATATGTATGTATGTATTTGCACACTAATTAACTCGCCTCTGTTGCACCAAGTAAAAGCTGACACAAGCTTAGCTCAAATATAGACACGTAAGCACGGTTACTAATTTTGTTTATTCTTGCACTCTAATTACAAACATATGCTCAGATTACATTAGTAAAGTGAATGTACATATGTCATAAAGAGCAACTAAAAGTGAGAGAGAGAAGTACATACATATGTATAAGAAACCAAAACTAGAAGAATGTGTTTCATTGGTGGTAAAGAAATACGAGCAGCAATTATGCAACTGAAAATTTCAATGTTCTGTTTGAATGCTCACTTTTACTTAGCATTTATCCACTGTCTACATACGATTTGCACATGTACATACATACATACATAGGTGTATGTGTATAAATTTGTAATACCACTATCCTATAAGGATCCTTAGTTACTGACTAAAACTTATATTTTAGTACACGTAGAAAAAGATGCAAAAACTGCCAAGTGCCATTTTGAAAACCTTTGTAGGTACATACATACATACAGATATACAAATGAGTTTGTATACGTAAAAATATCTAAATACCGTACATACTGTTTTGCTTTCTAATTGAGTTACTGAATATGAAAGCTTGTAATTAGGCAGACTATTCAGTGCAAATGCATTCATAAACGTCGTAGTGCATCTCTATATGTTTGTATGTATGTATGTATGTATATCAGTTTGACATTATAGCATTTGAGCTGTAAGTTATTCATGAATTTCTAAAATTCAGTTGTCGGGCTGGAGAGGTGATAAAATTTTATAAATTAATAACCAAGTTGCTGTTGGATGTTACGTATACGCCGTGGTGGCAATTAAATTTAAAGTGTCTATGTACATACATACTATGTATGTATAAGCATAGAAATGAGCGGCGAGGTAAGAGCCAACTATTTTATAAAATATAAACAAAAATCAAAACTAGTAATACACAACTTAGATCATATTAGCCCGTCAGTATGATAACGGCAACCGTCAGTAAAGTTTGGAAATTTCAATTAAATTTTGAAAAAATGTGAAAAATGTCATGCCACTTTCATGAAAAAAATTAAGTCCGAAATTATTCTAGGAAAATGCCCAGAAGAAGGCTTTGGCAGGGTATTATTGTAAAATCGATTGTTCTTGTAAGGCTGGTTTTAAGCAAAAATCTCTCCTTTCGAAAGTTAGTATCTTGATACAAATTTCATTACAGTATATATGTAATGCCTGGGTTAATCAAATTAATTATAATGGTAATATAGATCGAGATCTAAAACAGTTTCGGCAAATGACCAGCGCTAGTAATTTATCTCTTTTTTTATACCTTTCAGGAATGTGAAATGATATTATAATTTTGGTGAAAATCATTAAGATTGGATAGTAAATTTTTTCGATAAACGTAGTTTCAGCTATGTATCTTTAAATTAACAGGGTAAGACGGTCAAATTTTGCAGACTTTATTCTTACGCTAAGAAAAGATTGGACACTTGAAACAATGAAAGGTATGACGCATTAGAAACAAAAAGCGCTTTTAATTCTTTTAATCAATAAATTAATAGATAATTGAGATAATTATGAAAAAAAGTTAAACCAAGATTTGTTTGTGTTATCGCAAAAATATTTTCTGCGTTCTCCCCAACTGTTTACTACATTTCTCCATCATCAGCTTATTTGCGGTCATGATCACTATAGGCAGGCTCATGTTTATAGCTTCTGCCTTTGGGCGAGAACTGTTGAGTAATTGCTTTACCTACTTTAAAATCTTATAAAAAAAAAATTGAAAGAAATCCATGGAGTATTCACACACACAAACTCCACACTGTACTACTGCAAGTGCCATATTAAATATAATTTCAAATTCATGAAAATGCCATACCCCAAGTCATAATGGCGTTGCAGAGAAACAACGTAAATTCTATCCAGTTTTGTAAACTTTAGCTACACATCAACATATGAATGGGTAAACATGTGTGTGTGTGCAACATTACTGCATGATGCGTTTCACAGCAAAACGAGAAAACAGCTAACAGTTGCTCACTGTATCAACTCATTCTTGAACACTCGCACCCACCAAGCAAATGAGAAAGAAAACAAAAAAAAAGTACATAACACAAAAGCTGTGAAGGCAATTAACTATGACACGAAACGACTTCAATATGTAGCAAAACTAAAAAAAAAGATAACATAGATAAGAACGCAACTAATATATAAATAAGAAAAGTTAAAAGTTTGAAAAATGCATGAAAGCCATCAGACATTAAATACGACGCAGCTAAAATATTTGTCACAAAATACGCGGCATAGATAAACCTAGTTTGAACGTATGAACTGACAAAAGTATAGAAGGATGTGCATTAAACTTAGAAACTTTTAAATTTTTATGTGTCTAAGTATGCAAGTTTATGTTTAAAAATATATTTAAATATTGAACTGAGCCAAAAATTTATATCATTAGGCCTTAATATATTTTTTAAGAGGTCACTCATTCGTAGTTTCGTTATTCTTGGACAGATTACATCTTTAGTACAAAAAAACTTGCGCAGCCTAATGCACATGGTATATAACAATTTATTTAGATAGAAGAAGCATCCACTTGCCAAAGACACCCTTTAGCCATTTGTCTGTTGCCTTTTGACTTTGGGAACAGCTTTGTGCATAAGCGAGAAAATTTATTTATTTATTTACGTACGATAAGCTGAATGATGGAAACTGAAATGTTTGCACATAGTTATTACAATAATGATGTCGTTGTGCTCATTATCTATAAAAAATACCTACATCTTATACGTGAAACATAATTATTATATTCATGTAAATACAGTTTATTAAGTGTATATAGTATGCGCTTACTTTTATGCGCTGAACTACATATGTCACAGATCTGTCTTATCAGATGTTTGTTAGCTTTTAGGGTTTCGAAAAAGAATTATTTTCGTTTATCGAGAGAGAATATTTTCTGTGACTTATGTATGTATAGATTTAGGTGAAATAACCTATGGCTAATTTTGAGAAATACTATGTTCATAAATTTGTATGAAAGAAAACACGAAAGCTCTTCAGAAAAAAATCGCCAAAAATCAGAAAAATTTCTTACAGACTTGAGACCAACACTTCATCAGACTAAAATTGAATGCGCTACAAGTCTGCATTTTCAAAAAAATTCAAAAAATTCTAAGAATTTGCGAATTTCCCATACATATTTAAAATATAATTTATAGTTTTTGTATTAGATCTTGATAAGTTCTCTTACAGCAAATTAGTTAAAATTAATTTTCTGAAGCCCAAGTTGGTGAAAACATACAAAAAAAAGGGGGTACGCATAGTTTTGACGGCCACTGTAGCTGCGTTATCCTTGTACAGGTCGTCTACTACCTCAGTTGAGACAGAAGTTGGAGTTCGATTGTAATTTCGCATTTAAACCACTGGTACTGGAAAATATATCTTTGAGCACTCATAATTTAAAAAAAATCAGCTGTGGTATATATTCTTCTTCTATATTACGAAGCTATCAGCGACCAGTAAGCTCGACGTCCTTTGACAACTTGGCATATTTATTGCATGAACGTGTCACAATGCGTGCTGGTATAAAATATCTACGAACATACATAGGTGCAGATATATACGAGTATATACAACGCATGCAAATTTTTACATTTACCCAGTCAAAGGACCAAGCCTCAGGTATGCATGCGTATCTATGTATGTATATGCAGCAAAATGGCTTCATAATATTGGCAGGTAGATTAATTTAATTGGCAGTGCGATAATTTTAATTGAATTTACATCAAAATGAGTATCAATTCTGAAAGGAATTGACACACAAAAGAGCCGGAAGCCATTCATACGTTAAAAAAGCTACGTGAATGCACTTCAATAGAGTTAAAAAAAAACCCTTTTGCAAGAAAAATTAAAAACACTTTAAAATAAATGAAACACTTTAAAGAAATGATCTACAATTATTTAGAATTGTAACTTAAGTACATGTGCCAATCTGTTATTTATTTTGAAACTAATTTCAATTGTGTTGTATTTTGTTTAGGGGGATGGTTAAACAAATATTTAAAAAAAGATATATACAATCTGAATTCAACTTAACCGAATTATATAGAAATTACTTGCTCATCATAGCTGTTGGATTTTTAAACTAAAACATTGTAATTTAAAGTGTGAGAGAATAAAAAAAATTAAAAAATATTAATTATCACTGTGATTACAATCGATATGGAATAATCATTTGGTAACCTCTTCTTTTTTAAGTCACTTACTTACGCATCTTTCGTAGCGCACCTTTTTTACATATTAATCATTTTTAAAATCCATGAATAATACATGTGCTTAAAACTTTTTTTTTCTTTATTTATGGACAGCATATGAAATTTTGGTTTATAGGCCGTTAGCTATTTACATATATACCACTAACCCAGTTCTTTTTAATCAATTCAGGAATGAAGAATTTTGTTCTGCTTGGTGTTATAGATTTTTTCGATTTAAAAAAGATGAAGACCTTTTGATATCATCATTTTTTTACTCGATTGGGAAGTTTCCCCGTTGAAAAAATTTATATAAATTTTTGAAGCTGAGTTATTCAGAGTTGTAGAGAAAATATATTCCAAGAATATCTTTTACCCAGGTTATTTCCCCTAAAGTACTTATGACGAATAAGATGATCTATATAAATTGTAGGGATGGGGTAACACTGAGTATAGTTTTGAATTTGTGTGACAAAAATAGTAAAGCAATTATAATGGCTTGGAGTATTAAATTGGTTCAAACGAAATAAATTCTATTAACCTTGATAATGTGATGAGCGTTTTACCTGAAACTCATACAAGCAGCACAATCATCAACTCGTATAGCAAAAATTTATTGAGCTCTTATTTCCATTGAATGTTTCTTCACAGTTCAAAGTATGTAAAAATTCTTATAAATAATAAAAAATAAATTCTTTTTTTATTATTTCCAGAGCGAATCACCAAACGATCTACGAATTCAAAAACGAAATTTTGTATTAATTATATACAAAAGCAGTAATAAATAAGCACACGTAAACACACATATTAATAGATAAAAAAGTGTGAAAATACCATAAGTGAAACAATTGTTGATTGATATTTGGACTGCTAATAAATACTAAAAGCACGCTACAACACAAGTGATAACAATTTGAAAATAAAATCAAATATACATATATTTCAAAAACACAAGATTCTTCACTCACTCTCAAAACGGGAACGGACTTATTTACCGCCTTCGAATAAAAAAAAAAAACAATAAAAATTCTTCCGAGCAAATTTCCAGCTTTTACTTTCATACATCTTGTTGTTTGAATAATTTCCTTTCCTCTCGCATTATCATTATCATTTTCAAGCTTTTATTACTTTACAAATACGTTTCAGCTAATCAACATAAAGAAACTTATGTTTTACTTTATATCTCTATTTATTGTTTATACAATACTTTAACTACTTCAGTAATAGAAAACGCATATATCACTGTCATATTTAACAACTTCTAATTCATACAATTGCGATAATTTTTAATAACCAAAACACCGAATATTTTATCGCTACTTCAGTTTTACACGCTCAGCTCATTAAATAAATTACTTTTAAAGTAATAATTCTCCATAAGTTATTAAATCAAAGATAAAACAAAAAGAGTTATTATTACAATAAAAATGGCAGCCGTACAACGTAAATTAGTACACAAGCAATTCAACTCGCCCATGGGGCTTTACTCGCAGCAAAATGTCAAGGAGACATTGGACCGTGAACTGAAGGCTTTTGGTGCTGATGGGTAAGTTATTGGCTTGATCTTTAAAATATGGTTTCCAAATATGAAGACAAATATTTATTTATAAAACTGATGTGCCCATTATAATATAAGTACATAAACCTGATAAATATATATTATTTGCGCGCGAACCCATCAGTTTGAATAAATCTCAGCTTTAATTCATTTATAAATTATCTGAGATAAATGAGATTTGTCAGGATGCGATTTGTGTAACCCTTCAAATTTAAAAACCTTTCTTTTTCTAAGCCTTGAGCTCATCCATAATCATTGATACTTGAAAAACGTACAATATTTATGATAATTATGCTATCCTTCTACGGTTGCCAATTGCTAGTGCAATAGCAAGGATTGAGTAAGATATAAGCAATAACTAATTAGCAGCTAACTCGCCACTTACCTTTTAAAGTACACTCCTTCAACTTTGAAGTATGTACAGTGGTGGTCTTATAATTAGAAACGACTTTGCTGCTTATGATTTTGGTAATATATTTTTAAAATATGTTTCCTATATTAAAAAATATTTTAATCAGAAATAACAAAGTAACAAGTCATGTTTGAGTTTAACATAAGAAAATAATCGAAACTTTTATTCCTTTTTTAGTTAAATTCACATCGAATTTAGTTTGGTGATATTATTAGAAATGGTAGCGAGAATATAAGAAGTTAAACAAAATTTACAATATTTTTAATATTCTGTAATACGTCCTTATTTCGAGGTTTTTTGGTCTTGAGATATCGTTTCACAATTGTCCATAGGTTCTTGAATGGGTTGAGATTCGAAATTTACGTTAGCCAGTTCAAAACATCAATATTTCATTAACCCAGAAATATGATTTGGGTCATTATCCTGCTGGAAAACGTAATAGGCTGGCATATTCTAAAAGGAATAATGTTCCAATACATTCTCCAGAAAGTTTTTGTATTGGTCCTATATTGCTTGAATACTCACTATTGGTCCTACACCACACCATTTAAATGCCCCCTAACCATGAAAGATCTTTCACAGACTTGTTACTTTGTTACTTCTAATTAATAATCTACATCTTGGAAAAAAAATACATATTTAACAATATGATATGAAAATTATTTGCTGTAAAACTCGTTTCTAATTATAAGATCACCGCTGTATGAGTAATTAAAACTAAATAAACTGAAAAGACAAAACAATAAATAATTGAGTACTCGAATATACATACATATGTACATAAAATTGTATTCGAAACACAATTTAGTGCAACCTTGCTTTGGCCGCAAGAATGTCATAAAATATAAATATGCAAACCAATCTATAGATTTATTGCAATTGAAATACAATAGAAGCCAAATCAATCACAAAAAAATATGTATGTAATGCAAATACTTACCTTATAAGAGTACGACAAAATTTGTTTAACAAATCATGCACTCAAAGAAAGGCAATACTTTGACTCAGACAAAAGATGTACTTCAATCAAATAAACAAAATAATAAAACATATAAATATACAATATAATTTTGTGAAAGCAAAAGGATAGCCAGCCATCAACGAAACAAAGAAAAACATGAAACACAACAGCAATCACGACATTAACCGCAATAGAGACAAGCAAGAGAAAAAAAGACAAAAACCAATAAGAGAAAAAGAAACAAAACAAATGAACAATAATAAAACTTAAAGGGAAAATGTTGTAGCGCAGGAAGTGGAGAAATAAATGGTTTGTAAGTGACATGCACGAGCAAGACCAACTTGACATTGTGAAAAACGAAACTGCAAATAAATTGACCATTGAATTTATATTTCCATTTCTTCACAATCAACCCAGCAAACTATGCAACACATCGATGAGACGGTTTGTCATTGCGTATACGCCATGTACGTTCATATGAGAGATGGCAATTTTTTCGAGTTTCTCGGGATTTGATTTTTTAATACAGGATTTTGGGTATGCCTTATTTTGCAGCCGTTTTGATTAAAAATAACAACGAAAACGCTCGAGAAACTTTCTAATTTTAACTTCTATATATAGTAAATAATTTTAATTTCTTGTATGAATTTTTATTTAAAATAAAAGTTTTTGCCTAATCTTTTAAGCTTGAATTCTTAATATTCTTGATTTTTATCTGTAAAATGCTAGGGAGCATATTTCAAATTGCGAAAATCCCGATAGAAAATAGATCACAAGATTTTCGGGGCTTTATTGCTGCATGATATATATTTGTTACTACTTGTGTTACTCCAGCTTACCATGAAAATCTATAGAAGAAATATGTGAACGCATTTATTTTTTGATTTTCAATATCATCTACTATTGAACATTAACTTTATTGCGCACATCGTAGATATATTCTTATTTGTATATACATACATATACATATATACATACATATGAACATGTGTATGAAATTTAAAATGCAAACAAAACGTACGTACCTATACATTTTTGTATGAATTATCAGAAAGCACTTTTACTAAATATGTACATATAGGTACATATGGATGTCCTTAGGGTGTGCGAAAAAGCAAATTAGTAGTCCATACCAACGATAATTCGAATCACCACTCTGAGCTTTTGTTTGATGTAGAAGTTTAACGAGGTTGCGAGTGTTATTTCTCTCACTTCCATTTGATCATGGTTCGAGGCAATACCTACAGAGAGTATAATGTAACAGCCATGATAAGACGCCTTTTTCTTTCGGTTTATCCTTTAATATTTTGAGGTTATGTTGTCGGAGAACAGCTCAGTTGCAGATTTTGAGGTCCCTACACGGTATCAAGTTTTTTCATAAGAAATATTGTATATGTATAGGAACCACATCTTTGCAGTTCAGAGCGTAAGAGAAGCCTGCGGTAAACTATCATTTTATTTATTGGCTCACAAAGTAAGATACCCTAATGTGAGTAGATATTCGGCTGAATTGTAGTTTGCACATACATATATTTGTGTATATATTTGTGTATATATTTGTGTGACGCTACATACATACATACATACATATATTCAATTCCAGTATATCACAATGGCATATTGCCATTCAGTCAAGCCATTTCATGCGTCCCTGAAATATCCCTGTGCATGTGAACTATATGTATGTATGTAAGATGGGATAAGTGTCCAACAATAAATTCATGTGCACCGATGCATGCATGTGTGTGCAATTGTGAGTGTGTATGCATGTTTTGTCAATTGTTTGTTTATTTCGTGCGTACGCGTCCACTTGCAAAATACTATCCCTTTCCCCTCCAAACTTGCTCTTTTTCAAATTTTTCTACGTATTCAGCATTTATTTGAAAGATATCAAATCAAGTAATAAAAATGAATCGTTATATGCAGAAACACAGGTTGTTTGATAAGTCAGCGACCTTTTTGCAATTGATGAACAGCCATTTCAAAAACAAAAAAGATTTTATGGTCAGGTTTTTTGTATTAAAAACTAGCAGATTGACGGACCTTAAAGATATTTCTTGCCGTCGCCAAATAAATGTTTTCGTAAGACTTATAAAAGTACAAAGCTAATTAATTTATTTAATAGTGAAACTTAATTGAAAATTAATATAAAATTTCGATAATATCAGCTGAACTGTGGTAACAACTCGTATATAAAATAAGGTCAAATAGGTAGATGGCCCTAAGTGTCAGCTGAAGTGATTTCTCTATACTTTGAGAGAACGACAAAAACGCCATAAAACTACAGAAACAAAAGTATCTCCAAGCTAGAGCATATTCTTAAAAATAAAAGGAGAACGCACAAAGCACATAATCTTTGATGAAATATTTTTGATTTTGTGATAAATTTCTTCAAAATAATCCACAATGCGGCATGTGGATATACATAAACTACTTTCAACAAAACAAAATTGTATCTCTAAAACAGACAAAAAGGCAACAAATAAAATTTCAAATAAATAAACATGAAAGATAATAGTGTACAAAAGACTTAAGAAAAGAAAAGAAAATCAAATCAAATAAAAATCGCTGATACAAAGTAACCACACTCCTGCTGTTACTTTGTGTATGTATATAAATCTGGGTGTCTGTGCATGCAATAAATTTACAATACAAAAACAAATAAACATTGTTACATACAAAGTTGTTTGTGAGAAATCGCAATCAATCGTATTGAGCTCATATTATTATACTACAAGTGTAGGAAATAAAATACAAACAGCAAACATATACATACATACACTCACATCTGATGAATTTCACATCAAAATCTATGAAAAAAGGCACACTTTGAACCCGACCTTTACAAGGTTGATGAACTTTTGAACATACATAGGTAGGTAGATTTTTGTACCATCAGGAAGGTATATGTATATGTAAATCAGCTTTCGAAAACATACACTGTAAAATTTTTATATTGGAATGGAAATTTTGTTTGTTAAAAATAAAATGTTGAACTCGGAAAACATTTCAAAGGTCAAGTGTCTTAAAAAAGAAAAAATTGTTGCCCAATATCGACCAAATTTTTAAAAGCTTCGAGACTTGCACTTTGGGAAATTAGGTTATAGTGGAACGATTTTTAGTCATCGCTTGTCAAGTTTAGTTTTGTGACAAACCGGTTTCGGCGTTCTGCCATCTTCTATGCCTAGTTTCGTTTTGAATAGTTTGGAAACTCGTACCTCAAAAATTAAAAAATTCTAGCTTCGTATTTTGAGATTTTCAGAAATTTTTGCAAATTTTCCATAAACTTGTAAACACTATTTCAAAAGAAGAGAAATCTAGATATTCAAATGAAACTAACACCTAAATTTTATTTAGAATTTTTAAAATATATTAGGATCAATAAGTGGGTCATTTTAAGTGGTACTTACTGTACTTTAACTATTTCATGAAAAATAAATTTTAAAGTAAATCAATGCAGATATTTTCACTCATTTTGATACGTAGTTGCACACAAAAATAAAAAAAATATATATATTTTAAGCAAGGAGAAACGTTTCATAACTATTGATGCGAACTTACCTAGAAGGTGTATCGTAACATATCGGGTATTAGCTCGTATATGTACACATACCTAAAAAAATGAAATCTATTTCACAATCAATTCAATGCAGTTCTGTGACAGATGTTACTCTCCTATTCAATATACATAAAAAAAAAATAATAATAATAATAGCAACAAGCAAAAATGCATATATTCATATTGTAGTCGTACTCATAAAATCAATCGCCTAGCAACGTCTTCTAAGCAATATCTATTTCCTTTCGTATCAAAATATAAACTTTGTAAAGTCGCTTGATTTTTTTTTTTTTTTTTTTTTTGTCAACTTGAAATGTATAAATCTACATCAAATTACCCGTTTCCCTACCACATTCTATTTGCTCTCCTATTTTGTTGCATTTTCTTCTGCATTGTCCACACAAAATTGCACTTTATTGGCCACAAGTTTGAAAATAAGTAATAGAAACAATAGTTGTAGTAGCAGAGATTGATGATGATAACGATAATGATGATGGAACACTAATACCTTCAGCATGGCAAACAATTGCTGGACAATCAATTTGCGATTGTGTGACATTAAAGCTGGATAAACCTTTGTATGTCAATTGTCTCAGTTGTAATGCATGAAGAGAAATCTGCAGCAAGGGATCTTGGTAAATAAGATGGAATGTTTGTAATCATGAAGTTGGTAGGAATTGTTTACTGCTGCAGTCAAAACTAAATATGCTCAAGAAAAAATTGTTTTTATAAATTGTATGCTCTCTTTTCAAATCACATCTGCACACAAGTAAGCTAGGGTGCTTCGACAAAAGCTCCCCCAGCTTAATAATAATAATTTCCTGGAAATTAGATCCTGATGCAGCAGAGTGCTCGACCATCTCATAGTAGGTGCTGCAAAGTATCTTCGCTTCTATTTACCTCTGTAGAACGGCCGTCGCTTTCTTCTATTTTAAGCCTTGCTAAGAAAGAACTGAGAAATATGACCCTTGAGAGATGCATCGTGGTATCAACGAAACAGCTGTCGGTTTGCCCACCCGCTATCAATATGGATATTTCTTAACTACATATGCTTGTAGTTAGGTACGTAGTTCGACATACTTATCCAAAAAATACAACACAGTTTTAGATTTGAAGAGCAGTTTTCGTTATTGTTTTCAAGTTTTTGGATAGAGAGTTTTATTTAACCCTATGGGCGATACAAAATTTGTACCAAAACCGGTACACTTTTTTACTTGATCTACTAATCGAGATAATTGTGTTAAAGTTAGATTTTGGTTACTATAACATTTCAAACTCAGTATTTAGTTTAACCCTTAATACCCCATATGTGTCAAACTTTTGAGTAACTTTGTTTGAATAACAAAAATCATAAATTGTTCTCAGCAAAAACGATGAGTTCACTTAACCAATCGATACAGCCTCTTCTCATCACAGAAAGATCCATACAACTTCCAAAGAATTTTCATACCATACCGGCCTCGATTCCAAGTCGTATATAAGGTATCTTTTTTAAGAGAGTTATACATTTTTTTTTTGGCAGGGAGAATGAAATCATTCAGTTCTCTAGCCAATGCGAGGTAGTATTTATTTGCAAGGTAGGTGCACTATCTACAGTGACGTGGCAGTTGAGCTATTTCCTTATTCTCTGAAAGCAAATGCTTCGTTCCTGATAAAACCCATTTTCTTTGCATCACTATGCAGATAAAAAGGTATTGGATGCCCAGCTATTGATCACAGGGTTAAGTGTATACATTTATATATACGTCCGCCTAGGATTTTATGCATTTTATACTTTTTTCATTCGAACATGAATGTACTTAAAAACTTTAATCTTTTTTCAATTGCATATGTAGTATGTATGCTTCTAGGTACATATATTTCCTTTAATTCATGGAACTAATGCGATTTGATTTGAATTGGATTGAGAAAGTTAAAACTTTTGGTTTTGGTTGTATAAAAGTGAGTTAAGTTGAGTTGTTGGTCGACCGCAAGTAGCCAATACAGCAGAGTGTCTGCACTTAACAAAAGTTTACAAAAATGTTGTTCAATGTGGCGTTTCCAACGCTCTACTTATACTTTGGATAGGGGGCCCAAGGTTAGATAAAACGGCAGTACTTTATCCAGCAGTAGGAAGGTGGCCTTTTTTAGTGCTAGTGGCACAGTTCGATTTCCTTTTAAATTGCTTTCCTAGAGACAAGGAGAGTTTGAAATAAACTTTTAAAGCTGTGTAGGCTTAACATTCTTATGAATTGGGACCGTTGTACCGTCACCCTTTGGCTTATTTAATTTCGAAAATCTTCATATCAAAATATTAACAGGTGCTTTGGAAGTGGACAGTCCTTTTCTGACACTAACCCGAGTGACTACAGTAACAAGTTAAGGTGACTAACTAAAATTTTCTTACTCATCCTTCCCTTCGTTGTGAGTTTTCTTGTTGTTTGGATGGCATAACACTTCCCGTAGTTTTAGGGGGAGTGATATCTGTTAGTACGATAATTTCTAAAATGTCCGGTTCTAGTCCAATTGCTCACCGATTTTTTCAATTCGATGAAAACTAGTCCCAGTAAACATGGAACTCCCAAAGTGAGTAACACGGAATCCCATACATTTCGTCCTATTTTCCTGCGATTTGTGCTTAGAAGATACTATAACATCGATCTGAGGCCAGAAAACTTCCTCTGCACCCATTTCTTCTATAATGCGGTACATATACCTCTTCATGGATCCAATATCCAACGGAGATGCTACTATAGCTACGCTAAGCCTTTGGACTCTGCCAGCCGTTTTATGTGTGTTCTAAGAGACAAGTACTCACTAAGCTGTCGAGACCCTTCTATGTGAAGCTGTAAGGTGACCGCGTGTTCATGGTTTATTTAGGCTAAGCTAAAGAACATTTTAGTAGATATTATTGTTGTAACTAAAAATTATTTAGTTGTTCGCAAACTTTTCGATTTTGTATCCTCTTTGACAAAAGTTAAATGATGTTCATGTAAGAAACAAATCTGACATACAGAATTTCAGAGAGAGAGAAAAGATAAGAATCACAAACTATAAAGTTATACAAACACAAGACCGGCAAACTGCAGTATATATAAGTTATAAAATTGAACAACTCTTTACATTTAACTTAAACAATTGTTGGCAAAGGAGCTAGCGCAAAGGAATTAACTCTGGAATTAAGTAAATAAACCGAATTGATTAAATGCCAAACAAGCGTTGAAGTAAAGTTTGGCCTGATTAAAAATAACAGTACAAGTACTCGTACAATACATACAAGCAAAATCAAAATAAAGTTCAAATGAGTAACTACAAGCACAAACAGAGATTGAAAAAAGCCAAATAGAAACAAATAACTATTAGCAACAATTCGATTTAATGTTAAAGTTTAATATAAATACTAAAGCACCAATGAAGCATTAACGAAGCACTAAATGCCGATAAAGTGCATGCGAAGTAAAAACTTTTGTAATTATCAAATTTCCAAGAGATTAGCTGGATAAAGTAGAATCTGGTAAAAAAAAAAACAGGCTTTGTATATATGCAGATACAGCTGAGTATCCATAAAGTTGATATAAAGTCATAGATGTTTGTATTTTAGCAGAGCGCTGTTTATATTTTTTCAGTCTTGTTGTTGTGTGTAAGGTTAGAGGAAAATTACTATAGGAGATGCGAAAAGTAGAATAATTTTATATCAACATTGTAACGAAATGAAGCACATGCATAAGTTACTTCTGCCATATTTATTATATAGGAAAATAATAAAAAAAAAAATCAGCAGAGGACTTACACATACTACCACAATAATAAATTTGTTAAAAAAGCATTACAGATAAAGGATTCGATTTCAAGGCCATTTGACTTCCCACCCGTTATTGTATGTATATCATTTATCTATCTTCTAGCGTCATGCTACCTTTAAAATCTTTGAGTAATTTTGACCATGTCTTCGTTTTCCTTCGTCCCTGAAATCTTATTAAATTTTGAAATACAAACTACTCTTTTCTTTAGCTTTGATACCTATTTTTTTATTGTCATGTAAGACTTACAGATTGTTGGCCTAACACTACTGAGGTCTTTAGGTCTTTAGATATGTACATGTACGATGGTCATATTATACAGACCGTGGTTGAAATTCTTCGGGCACAGCAGCTGACACCGCGAATCGTAACCCTGCTAACCAGAAGTGCAAAAAAAAGACTTCCACCGAAGTAAGCTCTCTTTGGAGTCCTAATAGAGCGAGAAATCGTTCTACGCGGGCATCCCAAAAGGAATCATTCAAAAGAGTCCGATATGAGTCGGAATTCAATGAATTTGGAGCGTTTATTGATACTTTTCTAATGAACTTCGGGGCCTTTTTGGATTCGTTGCAGAGCTCTTTATTGTTCCTTTTTTAAAGATTTTATGGAGCCCTTTTTGACTCTTTTTCAGGCACATTTTTTGCTCCATTCTGATGGTTTTTGAAGCCTTTTCGGACTATTTTCGGAGCTCTTTATTGATGCTTTTTTAAAAAATTGTTGGGAAAAAATTTTGGAGGCTCCTATCGACATTTTTATAAAACTTTGAAAATGAAAAGTTAAGATGAATTTTAAAGGTTTATGCAGTTTGATTGACACAATTCTGAAAATATAAAATGTGCTATGTTAAAATATTTTTATAGGCGACTATTCAAGAAAAATGTGATCTTTACATTCTATTAGGTAAAATAAAATAAACTTAGAAAATGCTGTAAAACATTCACATATTTGAACGTTGCGGCTCATCCGCTCACAAACTTTTTTTTTTTTTCTAACAATTCTCTCTACGCCTAAAACTAAGGGGATCAGAAAATGCCCCAAATTGCTCATATAATTGAACCTTCCGGTTTTTGAGTTCTTAATATTCTTTTCTGCTCCTAACTCTCCGTGAATCTTTATAAAAAAAAGTGGTTTTTTGGTTTTTACTCCAAAAATGTTCCAACTACGGACTATTTCCGGCCGCTCCGACTTTGGTTTCCCAGCTTACTAAGCGATACTAAAGTTAAAAATTTTGAAAATTGAGCCCGTAAGTTTGAAAATCGCATACCAAGTAACAAAGCTAACGCAAACATTTTGCCTACTTTTGCGTGCTTTTTAGCCAGTCAAATCTTTACCCACACTCTTACAACATGTAATGAATGTCATCTTGCCATTTTCCGACGCCATTTTTCCTACAAAATATCAACTCATTACCAGTAGAATATAATGAAATATAATATAACGTCAATGCGGCGCCTGAGAAACTTAAACCGAGAAACTGGAAACCAACAATAACTCTAATTATCCCCAGTGATTTAACTTTCATTGTTGTGTTCTTTGTACTTTTGCTACGCAGGAAAGTACTAATTTGCATAATTTCCACTATTTTTGGTTGGCACCAAATGGTACATATTTAGAATTAACAAATTGCTGCGTTGTGCATATCAGCACAAATTAAAAGCTTATTAGTTGGCTACATACAATAGCTGTATTCTTTTGCAAAATGGGTTGAAAAAAAAAACTGTATTGCCCTCAATAGCAGATCGTCGACAAAGTCTTCCAACGCAGTTCTACCATTAAAAGCTTCTGAAAACAACTTTAGCTGCCTTAGCACGAATTTCAATATATATATTTCATAGAACTTTGTTTTTTTTTGCACCTCGGTTACGCCGCGTTGTTGCTATTATTTTCACTTAGATATTATTGGCGAAAATTACAAGTTTGTGCTATTCAGGCATGCTTACATTTATAGATGTATGTATGTATGTGTATTTAATGATGGCTGATAATGTATTGGCATTGTATGAGTACAATAGGGATTTGAGATTGTTACATTTAGGTAAATACAAACAATTAGCTTTATAATTAATAATAGAAACATACTTTTGAACAAAAGGCACAGATAGGATTACCAGGCATATAGCAAGAGTAGCAAATTTCAGATGGAATACATACATACATTTAACAATACATTTTAAGTTCTCATATCGAATATTTCGCATATATCTTGAAAACCTCAGCGACAAAAAGCAATAAGAAAGAATTGCATACAATAACATAGCTACAACAATAGACGCAAAAAAGGATATGCGATAAGCTCCGAAAGTATCATAGAGCATACAAAGGAGACATGTCTAGGAAGACATTTATGAAAACTTAAAACTAACACAACACTTGAAATATGACTTAACTTGAAGCATATATGTATGTACATGAACCAACACCATAAACGAAATAAAAACATAGGAAATAAAATTGGTTTAAAAAACCTTTTAAAATTACATTTACAGAGAAATTTTGAATTATGTATGAGGACTTTATAAAATCTTTTTTTTTTTTTTTTTTTTTTAAAATGAGGAATGCTTGTGCACCGCTTACCAGCGAATACCAACACATCTACATATATAGTATGACGATCGAACATAACTATTCACCACCATATATCAAAAAAAGTGTCGCATTCTTTATGTTTAAGAAAAAAGCCGACGAAATCTAAACACAAGTCTAGTTTAATAATATATGCACAAACAAAAACTGACTCAAACTTAGTATTTCATGAATATGCCAAACTCAGAATTCTATTTAATCATTACTTAAAGACTACTACACCAGACCTTATCCAGTAGAAATTTTTGACAGCCTACATTTAACAAATAGTACCTACCCTCGTCCTTTTCTATTTTACTTCTTGCTTTTCCCCACCCTCATTTTCGGTTACTTTTTCACTAGCCTCAATTAACTTGAACTTAAAGTTCCTACCTATGCTATAAACTTTATATAGGCTGGAGCTTTGCCAAGAACCGAACTATCCCATAATATAAGAATTTTGAAGCTATATTCATTTCCAAAATTTTTGACGAATACAGAAAATTTCTGAAGCTTTTTTTGATTACATAAATTTTTCGTAAGCATTAGAAATGTAGGAAAATTGCTAAATTATATTATTAAGGAAAGTATGAAGAACATTTGGGTACTTTATATCGTTGGGTACTTAAATCTGCATAAAGATGTTTCGACTTTTGGTTGTTAAGAATACTGCTAGATTACTTTGAATATAAATTCTAAATCGATGATATGAAAATAAGTTTTTGATGGCTTCATATACCCAAGTCGGTAGTTATAACCGATAGTTATTTGTCTACTCTTCAATAGTAGTTTTTCTTTTGCTTGGTGCTTTTGTTTGTGATCTAAATCATATTATAGTGTTACTGGTTTTTGAAAATATTGCAACTAGGGCTGTGCGATTAATTGATTAATCAAAATTTTGATTATTCATAATTTCGATTACTCAATTAATCGATTAATTATGATTTTTGATTAATCCAAAAGGGTGTTTACTCGATTAATCAAGATTTTGATTAATCAAAATGAAATTTAATTGATTAATCGCCTTTTTGATTAATCGTTTTTTGAATAAAATGATTAATCATATATTAAAACGGCTCAAATTTAGAAGTTCCTTAATACTTCAACCATTTGTTGCATCCAGGGACCCCCAATAACGATTAATTTTGGATTTTTAATGTCAAAACTCAAAGGCTTCCTCCTATCGTAGAACAGTTTCAAGTACACGAATGAGCATGTCTCTTCATGCTCAACCGAAATCTACAATGATTGTAAAAAGTTTGAGTAAATCCTATATAAATTACAACTTAATCATTACTTTTAAGTTTAATTTTTTTGGTCAAACATAAAACTTATTCCCTGAGTTTTATTATTTTGAGAGGAAATAAAACTTACCCTTGAGTTTTATATTTTTGCTCGACAGTAAGCGTTATTCTTTGAGTGATATTTTATCGTTCAAGGATAAAAATTAAGTTACGAGTTTTAAGTGTTTTTCGCAGATCAAAAAACTCATAAGTTCGCTGCGCCTTTAAGGAAATTTTTTGGTCATAAATATTGGTTGGTATAACCTCGTCAACATATGTACTCAATTATTTAAACATAGTTTTAGCCACATACATATCCTTGCCATAAAGGCAAAGCGGCCGTTTGAGTTTTTTGATCTACAAAAAAACTTAAAACTCGGAACTTAATTTTTATCCTTGAACGATAAAATATCTGTCAAAGAATAACGCTTACTGTCGAGCAAAAATATAAAACTCAAGGCTAAGTTTTATTTCCTCTCAAAAAAATAAAACTCAAAAAGTGATCATTACGCTTAATCAAAAAAATAAAACTTAAGCGTAACGATTATTGTTGATTTTTATTGAAAAAAATCAGAAAATAATGATAAAATGTCGAGTTCTATAATTAAACTTATAACAGTTACGGTCCCTGGTTGCATCTTCGACATTTTGCCCATTCGCGATCGGACAACATCTCAAAATTCTCAAAAATTTTTTTATTTTTTAATATTTTGAAGTATGTTTGGTTTTTAATTTTTTTTATTTTCAACTATTTCAAGGCAAACTTTCACATAAAAAAATGAGTAAATTAATCAGTTTTTGATTAACCATTTTTGAAAATACTCGAGTAACACTCGTTTTGATTATTCAGAATTTTGATTAATCAAGTAATCGATTAATTGAAAATTTGATTAATCAACTTACTCGATTAATCGAATAAAGGCACAGCCCTAATTGCAACAGCAAAAAAATACTTTCGGAAATACTATATGGAGTACCCCAAACTTGTTCATGACTCACTAAGGTATTTTGTCATCCAATGAGTTAAGAATACCTCACTGACATGACAAAGCGCAAACTTGATTATTGTATCCTGCAATGCGAAATATGTTTCCAGGAAGTATGAATTTGAGGGTTAATAACAGCGAGTACGAAGATATTTTTTTGTTATTTACCTCACTATGCATCACCTTCACCTTCACATTCTTATTTTATTTCTTTTATATTTTGAATACTTTTACTAGCCGAAAATATCCCTTTCTTCCCTCAACATTTTATAATTTCAGTCGGACAAAGTCATATATTTTAGTAAAGCACCCTAATGCAAAAATATAGCACTTTCTTGTGCTTTCCATTTATTTGTGGTTTCATGCAAATTCTTGATTAAAAGCTGTCAGCAACGGCAAGCTTTGTAATATTCTACGCTATTTCATCGTGACTTTTCCCCACTTTTCAACCACGAATGTTATGCATTTGACCCTGCAAAACAGATAACGTACAATGCAGCAGCCACCACATCCACAACTTACAACTTGCCCAGTCACAATGTACTTAATTAAACACTTCAATCATAAAATTATAAAATTATCGCACATTAAATTTTGCCTCCTTCACTTTTTACAACTTATCGTCTGAACGCTTCACTAATACTTCCTTCAGGACACAAGTCAACGTCGCTCCGCTGTACTTTTTGCAGCATCTTCAGTGTTGGTTTGCAAAGAAAACCGCAAAGGCAAAAAAATAACCGAGAATAAAAACAACGAATATCATTAAAAGTACAAATTTCACGAGAATGCGGTTGTAAAACTGTAAAACCAACACTCTTCAACAATCTCAAACAATTTGTGCTCTCCACTTCGAGTCGTCGTAACCGCTATGTGTCCGCCTACAATGACTCCTGCGGCTTTTCTTTGGCAATTGCAACTTTGTGACTTTTGTGGTTGTATTTGGTTGAGTAGCATGAGGGGGGGTGTGCGTGCGTTGTGGCAGTAGTGACCAATTATTTTTCTTCTTTCAGTGGCGATGACAACACCAGCAAAATCAGCAGTTGAAAGCATTAGAAATCGTGGACAGTTGCCAACATAAACTACTTTTCATTGCCAACTGACATTTTGTGTGGGTTTCCCAATTTTAATGAGGGTGCGGCGTGAAAATGCGGTCTTCAGCATGTTAAATATTTTGATAGATACTTCAAAATTATAGTTACATTTAGACAATAGCATTTATGCTCTCATCTCTTTCTACTTAACTATTTAGCAGAAGTGTTGCGCATTTTCAGCCGCTGGGTACGTGTAGAAGAACTTTTGAAATCAAGCATTTAAATTGAATTTGTAAGCGCAATAATTTTAACCAGAGGCATATACATACATATGTACATACACTGAAAGAATATGTGTTGGTTGTTTTGTACACCATTCTATCTAAGATTTTTTTTTAGTGTAGTGAGAAGAAAATTGGTTTTCTTGGGCAAGAAAGTTTTCTTTAGCCGGCATTTTACTTCCCATCTATTCCGGCTTCGAAAGCGCTATAAGGAGCAAATTTCAATAAGAACTCTGAAAATATTCTTAAGTTATAGTGACCAAATACCGACAGAAGCGTGTGATATTTCTTTCTGAAAACTTATATTTATGTCTATATCTCCCTCAATTCCATTATGTGATTGCACAAATAGTATGGCGCGTGGGCGGACTACATAGCAACTTTCCCAAATATGAAGTGAAGTGAAGAATTGAAATTCAACAAAACCTCTGAAAAAAGACAACCCACCAAAATAAAATACAATAAAATAAAATAAAATAAAATAAAATAAAATAAAATAAAATAAAATAAAATAAAATAAAATAAAATAAAATAAAATAAAATAAAATAAAATAAAATAAAATAAAATAAAATAAAATAAAATAAAATAAAATAAAATAAAATAAAATAAAATAAAATAAAATAAAATAAAATAAAATAAAATAAAATAAAATAAAATAAAATAAAATAAAATAAAATAAAATAAAATAAAATAAAATAAAATAAAATAAAATAAAATAAAATAAAATAAAATAAAATAAAACTGTGAAAGTTGTATTGTATGTGCATGTCTCCAATTACTAAGAGTATTCTTAGCGGACGTGGTTTTGTCGAAAAACTTGCTTGACTGCATCATTAAAATTTGATTTTCCCCTATCAGTCAATATCTAAAAAAGTGGTTCTCCCATGAGACAAAAAATCATTCTTCATTAAAACCATCACCACCAACTTTTATTTAATACCCACATTGTACAAGCACCTTCTAGGTCCACATCTGGACCACATTTTGGTCAATAACTCGAAACCGACGGTGAATTTGAAAAAAAAAGTACCTTCTATGGGAATAAAAGAATAACTGTAAAAAATTTCACGTCGTTCCCGATTGTAGTTCCGACATTGTGGGTAAACATAACGAAAATCGTTTGTTATTTATAGATAAGATATGTTCAAAAATAAGTAAAGAGAGGGCGGCCTTCAGAACTTATACATTTCATGTCTATCTCTCTTCTTATAAAAATATATCGTTAGGTGATATCCAAAAAAATGTTAAGTGTTAAAATGCATTAAAATCACTGCTGCCTTGATATTTATAAATTATTTGCATTAACTATATGTCATAAAATGGTATTACTATAAATAATAAATTGAATATGAATTTCCGCACATGATTATTGTACATCAACGCAAATTGCATTATAAAAATGTGTATATTAGCCTCATGAGAATAATCACATACACATACACATTTCTATCTTCAATCAGCTATATCTACTTATGCAATATTTTCATTTTATTTGCGAGATTTCCGGCCACAAGCAGTGTGTTTTCTATTGTATGAGCTAAAAACTATGCATACGGAATCCATTAGCAATTCAATGCTAATAATTTATGCGCTGGAATATGATGATTTTTCTTTTGTTATTATTCATCTTTTCACATGTGCACATGTGTATTAATGTCGATTCATAAAGATATATTAATCATAACTACGCATACATACATATATGTACATATGTATGTATTTATGTATGAGAGAGATGGATTGGTTGTTCAATAATGGCGCAATGAAATGGCTGTGGAGTAGACAATAACTGAAATGCTGAACGAATGCTTTCACAAATAAAATCAGTTGTTTGTATGTATGTATGTTCGTATATAAGTAGGGACGTAGCCAGGTTTACTTTTGGAGTGAAATTTTTTTTAATATTTTTTTTGTGTCTTTTCATTTAAGTATTTAAGTTTTTTTAAAAACTGATTTAAATTAAATATTTGGTACAAACAGCGAAGCAAAAAAAAACGGCGGGGATAAGAAAAAAAAAGCATTGTTGTTTTAAAATTAACTAAATTAAATTAAATAAATAAGAAAAAGCTGCTAATGCGTGAATCTGATTTTTTAACTTTTTAAAAGTTATTCTAAATGTAATTTCTTCCTCAAAATGCCATTCATCTAACACTTCTATGGTGATAGCGCTTAAAATTATCGAGTTCAACATGAAGATTGAAAAAGTGTATTCTGCGGTATACATACGCGAATGGAAAATCTTTGCGAAGAGTTGACATTGACATTGATTTAGGGTTTTCATTGCAGTTATTGATGGATAATCGACGTATTTCAAAAGTGGCTTTTGTCGAAAAATCGCGCACTCCTCCCACTAAACGCGATCCAGCATATATTAGTATCCCGTCAATCGAACCAACTCGTCCCAAACTCGGAGGCACTTTGAGACAGCTTGTGTTTGTTGTTCTGTTTATTGTATATGTATGTACATTAAAGCGTATCACGGTGTATGGAGGAAAAAAAAGTTGAAAATGTTCCCCCCCAGTTTGAACACTTACCTTATGAGGTTTTCAAAAATTTTTTTTTTAATTTTTTTGTCACCCTGTAAAAACAGCGAAACTTGATTTTTTTTCTATAATTTGTATATTTTACGTTCGATTTTCAAAAATAATACATTTTTGGAAAGGTATTGACTAATGCAATATTTCATCCATAGAAACTATTACTCCATCATGCCAAGTTCAGCTTTTATTTTAGTTTTACTAAAACCAACACCCTGTATTTGAAAAAAAAAAATAGTTTTCTGAAAACTAAAAAACAAAGAATACTTACCTGCATATATATGGACGAAATCTGACACGGGTTAAACCCTTTACAACGATACATCGTTCTTTGAAATCAAGGCTCAATTGGAAAAGTTATAAGCAAAAAACGAATTTCGCTGTTTTTACAGGGTGCCGAAAAAAAATTTTTTTCCATTTTTGCAATCACCAACAAGTAAGCATTCGAACCAGGGGGGAACATTTCAAACTTTTTTTGGCGATACGCTCTAATGTATGTACATACTTCAGTGAAATGGCGTTGACATTATACATACACAATTCTAGTTGAAACCCATGTCTAACTATCTAATTAATATTTTATTGGTAAAAAATTATTTTAAGTTAGCGAATGGAACAAAATGCAAGCACCCTAGTGAACACACGTACATACATACACTCATTTTAATTTCTAATTTCATGTATTGAAAAGGAACAAAAATCTATAAATATGGTAAAATGTTAATAAAGTCTGCGGTAAGAGCATTTAATATTAAATTGCAAAGTACTTTCAACATAAAAGATGTTAGATTGTAGACTTTTGAAGAAAACTTTCCTGCCACCACTCCCAATAGAAATACAAAAGAAATATACTAAAATTAGATGTAATACCTACATAGGTGGTAATCCTAAAATGAAATATTTTTTCTGAAATTCCTCATAAAATACGACAAACAAATATTACATCAGAACAGCAGCACCCTACTTTAACTCTGATTTCATGCAGCCATAATAAATAAAATTAATAAAATAAAATTATTAAAATGTGTAGTACAAATCCAACATTGATTAGGAAATAGCAAAGTATTTTCTATAGAATAGATTTTCTATTTCATACTCGTATGTATTACAGTGTTTTTCTAAACTTGAAATTGTATGTCATCTTTATATGTATGACTGTATTTGTATTGTAATCAATTGCAACAACCTTGACATCGTGTGAAGGAAACAATGATATAGCTTTCAATTAACGCTAATGCACTTTAACTCTTTCCGTCACGCTCTTTACTGCGACATAAAAAAATTATTTTTTGTTGTTAATTGGTGAATATAGAATAAAAGTAACACATAAATGCAAAAAAAAAAAAAAATTTTTTTTTTTATTTTTTATTTTTTTTTTTAATTTTCTCAACATGTGGTGGGTGTATTTCTAGCTATTAGTGTCCTCTTCACTTAAAAGAAAATAATAATCAATATTTGTGCAAAATTAAAAACATAGATTTCGCCAACCGTCGTAAAAACAATAAAAAGTAGGTGGTTACCAACGCTAACCACCGTGACGTAAAGAGTTAATGCACAACAGTTACTATGAAGAACATATATACACACACACATACATATAAACGAAGGAAATTTGAACGCATAGCATTTGTCATCTAATTCATTGTAGAATTGTCGAATTGTGACAGAAGTCACTCGCGATTTCTGTTTAACAGTACTTACGTAAATTGCACTCAGAGCAATAAAATAAGAGTTGAGAGATCAAGCGGCGCTTTTATTCAATGAATATCAAACGAATAGAACATTAGCAGCCGCGTTCCAAGAAAATGTTGTTTGATTCATGCGATGTCATCGGTATGTCATGTGATAGATAAATATCACACGTGACATAAGTAAAAGTGCAATAATGTCATAAATACTTTATTTCACATTTATTGTGGAATAATGGATGTCATTATTTCATCTATTACCTGGATGTAAGGATGATATGAAAAAATGCAACAAACTAATTCAGTTTTAGTAATATTTAGTTAGCAATAACAAAGTACACAAAACAATAGTTCACAAAATTTTACTGATAATTACTTCATTATACGCTATTTGTTTATCATTATCAGAGTATTCCAAATACAAAGCAAACATATTGTACTAAGATGTAGCTATTAAAAAATTGCAGCAATTATTATTATTTTCAAGTAGTTTTAATTGTATTGTTGTAAGGCGATATTCGCTTCCGAGCTCGAACGCAGTCACATTGATGTATAACAAACAAAAAATTCGGTACAAGATTACCTCGCATTCAGGCATGTCTGACTTCTTCTGTGTTTCCTAGGTGACCAATAAAACGATTTTCATCTTAGAGAACGGGAGACTTACACCCCTATTGCGAGTGTTGACTTGCAGTCGAATAGAAATTTTTCGATTGAGTCGATCGTATTTTATTTTGGTATTGTGTAACTTGATCGAACAAAAACTGCACGTTTTTAATGTTTTTAAATTAGTTTGCCAATAATTTACTTTTTATTCATTTTATTAGCGCTTTTCAAATCAATCGACACGCCAACGATCGCCAAAATGCGTTCGATTGAGCATTCACAGTCGCTCGTTGATCGATCGGGTCGACAATTGCAATTGCTCGATGATCGCTAATCGCTTAGTAGTCGATTATCTATTCGTGTTCGACACTCGCAATGGGGGTGTTAAACTTTTTGTCAATGAAAAGAAGATGTGAATGGTAAAGTGACTAGTCGATCCATCAAGGTCCTGGAAAACTATAGTAAAAGCTTCAACCGATTTGTACAAAAAGCATGGTCGGCACTGGTTTCTGCGTCTTCCAAGTGTACTTCTTGCAAGAAAATGACTTGGGAACAGCTGATAGTAACTCATTACAAACTAGAGAGAATCTCAGCCCAAATCTGCACATTAGCTCAAATTATTTATTTGTGTATTTATAACTAGCTTTTCCAACTAATTTTAGGCCATGCGCTATAATCAGTTTGATTTTATAAAATAAGCCACATATAATGAGTACATTTTTGCTTTGATAATGCTTACAATAGCACTATTATATGTATATACATAAATGCAAATAAATAGTTGTATGTAAATGTATTGTTTTGTTTACTGATCAGTCAATCAACAAGCAGAAATTCGTAATAAAGCAAAGGCAACGGAAACGGAAACAATTATATTGAAACAAAAGGCTACAGGAACCGGCTAAGAGATTATTTCATTTCTGTAAATACTATTATTACTATTGGCATTCGCAAACACGACCGATTATTATATTGTTACAGTGCTTATCTATATCCGTGTTTTGATATTCAGCAAAGCATGGCTGACTAAGGGTAGGCCGTGACGGCATAATGGAAGCGAGATAGATATACATATACTTGTGCATAGCAAAATTTGTATAAGGACAAAATAAATTTATTTAGTTCTAGCTCTCTCTCCATTTTATAACCTGAGCAGTTTTTGTGGCACCGTATTCTAATTTGTTATGTCATTTCATTTTCTTGCATCTCCAATTACTTTTTCAAATGAGCAAAATTGGATATACATAAGTTCAAGCCTATTCCTTATACATGGATTATTTTGAAAAACATAAAAAAAAAATCTTCTTTACTGCATAATGAGGTGTGTAGATTGAGGTTAAGGCACCTATTATGAAATAATTTTGTTTAATATTATTTATAAAAAGCGTTTTACATTTTCTTAATACAAAAATTTAATACAAATTTATAAGCTCTCTCAGCTGGCTACAGTTTAACCACTATACATAAAATTAATCAAGGTAACTCCGACATCAGCAGGGATTATACTCACATACCTATGAGTATATTTTTACCGAATTTTAGTACGTGAGATACTTCCAGAGTGATGCACTCTTATCCGAAACAACATTTTGGAATTAGTTTTAATCTATTCACATGCCTGTAGGGTTTCCAGTGAGTTCTCGAAATTAAGTTAAGGTGGATGTACGATATTTGATTTATAGTTACGCACATATCTACATAAATAAAAGGTGAATTTTTTAAACAGACTAGAAGGGCCGGCAAAAGTTTGCCTTACAGGAAAATGACTTGTGCGGATGTAAAACCGTTTCACGTGTCGCTTTCCTTTACTCTTACCCTTGCTCTTAGTCTGCCTCTCAATCTCTTTATTTTTTTATTTTAATTCTTCTCCCAATATCTCTCCCGCTACGATGATGTTCCCTCACCGCTAACACTTGTTTTTTCTATTCGATGAACAATAGCATTACTATTTCTTTCCTTTGCTAGTACTCCCTTCCAATTCTCTCTTCTTATCACCACCACAGGCACTTCTACCTCTACCACTACCTGTATCTTTACCTCTACCTCTATAGGGCAAATCGTTTATAAACTGCTCCCACTTTTTATAATAGGGTCATAAAAGTGACTCCGTAAAACCGAAATCGCTGGAACCGAAAGCGTTTTAATTTTTAAAATTCCGGTTTTTAATTGCCAAACGTAATAAAAATTAGCTTATGTATATTGTAACTATAATAATTAGTATATCACAAACTAAACTCTATAAGCAAATGTACACCACAAATAAATCTAACGTCATTTACCATCAAATGCCATCACAATTTTAATACGAGTCATACAAGCTCAACTTTGTGAGCGCACGTACCGAAAAACAGATCGCCAAAAAAATATTTTTTGTGACTAACCAATTGCCATTAACTGAATGCTTCAATATACACTCATGGGAATATTTGTGCAAAAAAATTTGAAAACGAAAAATTTGCCCCCAATGGAAAAACTAAATGAATAATAGCTTTTAAGAGCTTATTATTGATGAGCCATATTGAGTTTAAAACATTGAAGCAATGAATAGAGGGAAGTGGGTAGCTACGGGTATAAATACAAACAAACATATATCAGCGAGTGAGAGCATAGGCACATACCGAGCAATAGGGAGGTGAAACTGATGAGGATAGTCGGATAGTTTGGAAGCCTCATACCTTTTATAGGCATAAGATTACTACATGCATAAATAGAAACTGAAAGGATTTTTGATAAATGGGTAGTGAAGCGAAATGAAGTATATGCAAAATTATTGAATTTCATGATTAGCAATTTAGTGTCTTTGCAGATTAAGTTAAATTTCGTCATCGAATCCAACTTTTATTCGATACACTCCGTAATGCATAAATGTGCTCTGCACTTCGACTGATGTGTCATGTTTATTGGTTAAATTAAAAAATACCATTTCAAATTCATGAATGGTATACAAAAGATAGTGAACAAGACAACGGAAAATTTCAACTGTAAGCCGAACGAAATAAATACTCACGAGTAAGCGATGATTAGGCTAATGGATAAAGTTTGTTTCACTTAATAACGGTATGATTCACTAAACATTGCTTAATTTCCGCTTTTTGTTTCTTTTTTTTTCGGTGTGTAGAATTGGCATTTTGTGATATTGTTTGTTTGTTTTGATTCAATTGTAAATTTGATGGGATAACAGAGAACGTGCATTGAAGTTTCCAAAAGCCTACTTCGCTTCGTGACAAATATTCTTAAATTTAAATATATTTCTTTTTTGAGTCAATCTTAAACAATACGATAATCAACTTCAATTTAAAGCGAAACTTTGTTGGCGAGCCCGTATTCCCAAATTGATTAAAATAAGAAACTGCGAAATCGAATAAAGAATCGAAATGCTGTAACAAACCAAATAAATAAGATTATCTTATTATGGTTACAGGTTCTCGTGAAACTCATAAAATGTATTAAAATAAGTTTATTTCCTCTGAAACTCAATTGAAAAAATTGTATTATAATGTAAAATAAAATAAAATAAAATAACTTAAAATAAACTAAAATAAAATAAAATAAAATAAAATAAAATAAAATAATAATATAATAATAAATAATAAATAATAAATAATAAATAATAAATAAATAAAATAAAATAAAATAACTTAAAATAAACTAAACTAAAATTAAATATAATAAAATAAAATAAAATAAAATAAAATAAAATAAAATAAACTAAAATAAAATAAAATAAAATAAAATAAAATAAAATAAAACAAAATAAAATAAAATAAAATAAAATAAAATAAAATAAAATAAAATAAAATAAAATAAAATAAAATACAATACAATACAATACAATACAATAAAATAAAATTAAATTAAATTAAATTAAATTATGTTAATAAAATCAAATAAAAAGAAATAAAATATAATATAATTATTATAGAACGTTATGAAAATATTTTAAAATCGAGTGATGTTCCACGCAGCCGTGGAATAATTCAACTTGTTTGTTCCTAAAGCTCTCAATTGGGTATATAACATTACCTAACACCTGAGCTTAAACGCCCTTACTCCTTATTAGTACTTTTTTCGAACGCCAATTTATTGCTTTCCTGTACACTTCACAAGTCCAGGGAAAAGCCCAGCAAATCACAAAAAAATTAGAACTAGATCGAAGTTATACTTTTGAGACGAAATCTAACCGTACCTTCGGTCTGCTAATGGGCAGCTATAGGTGTACTCTTTCGACGATGTATCAAACAACAAACACTATTACTATTTTTTGAAAATACCCCAAGCAAACCGAATACGAAAATACTGCAGCTCAATCCATTGAGCTCTAATACTCACTACATAGAATACATCCTTACACACAATAAACACAACTCATTATTATTTCTACCATAACAGAGGGAAAGCTACATTTGCTTTAAACTGCATCACCAACACCAAGTTACCTACTTTGTTGCTAGAACTTTGTGTCCGCCTCCGTATTTTCTCACTTTCATTTCGTTCCGTAGCCATTGGGCTGTTAAGGATAATGGCAAAATAATGTGTCTACGTAACATAAATTTAAAATTTTTTTCGCAATTTTTTCTTGGAACTGCTTCATTTTTCTCTGTTATTTTTTTAAATTCTTTTTTTTTTTTTGTTCTGTCAACATATTTTCCCAGATGCACCCTAAGCCAAAGCTATTGTGTGTTGATAGCAACTTTATTATGGTTATTTAAGAAAATTGTTATTGTTAAATTGCATTCATATATTCATAAACGATTGGTAACGAAGGTGAAGGTAGAATCAATGGAAAGGAAAAGATTTAAATTTTAATAGAATTGATTTTCGAGCTCATTAAATTGTAAATAAAGAGCGTAATTTGTTTTTAACGTAATTTTGTATAAATATGTTTGCTTTTGTTGTAGTCGCAGACATATTTCCTAAAGATTTGTATAGTGTCGCAGTTAGTGGGAGCCGCGTGAAATATGGCTGGCGGTGGTGAGTACTGAAGAGGGTTATTTAATGCTGAGCTAGTAGTAGTTGTGTCTTCAACTGGTTTAGCTTTTTAATATTTCTCTGGTAGTCCAATTCTCTGCAGGGAAGAGTTCACACGGGTGCTAAGTCCAACCAGAAAATACCACTTTTTTTTAAATCATACATTCCATATTATATAGTATGTATGTACATATATGGATACTTCCTAAAATATTTTTAATAGAGATCTCACTTGAAAACAAAGTTTAACTTTATTCTAATATATATAAAAATCTCTTATCTTTTCAGGTACGTATCGGGTGCATAAGATACCACTCCGCACAGGTAGTTGTCGTAAAATGTGATACTAACTGTTTAGATATGTCTCTTAATCTCTGGTCGGATATCTCCTTATCGAATGGTTTAGTCCCCAACGGTCCCAATCTTATAGCGAACAATAAAATAAAATGGAAGTCCAGTAGGTAAAGAGTTATGTAAATAAAAGGAAGTTAAGACATAGGAATAGGAACAGGCTGAAATGAGATTTTTTCTTCCGTTTCGTTTCGTACGTTTAAAATTTAAAATGTCCTTCTAACGTTATTGCTGATGCAGTAAATATTAATCGAATTACCGGATAACAGTGAGAAATTTCTATTATGTCTTGTTGTTGTCAATCCTGTAGGGAATTAATGCAACACACTTGTTGTATGTTTGTAAGTTATTGGTATTATTGCAATTCAGCATCAGCTGCAACAGTTGCTAAATCGATTGAAACAAACGCAAACAAAACGTGTCCATACATTTACAATCATACTAATACTCTTCTAAGTTGGAAACTAAACTGCATGGGTTCACACATTTGACCATCACAGGTACCCTCACAATTATCCATTGGCAGACATGCTATTAGCTTTACAATTGTTTATACCGTGGTCATATGTGATGATTATTGTAGAGCAGCGGTTAATAGCGGTCGCATTTGTTGTGGTTGTCTCATTTGTGGATAATTTTCCTGCCAACTAACAACGGATAAAAATCTAAATAAACTCTAATAGCGAGCAAAAAAATTAAGTGGATAAAATAGTGAATAATAATAAGAGAGGTTTACTTTGTTAAAATGTTGAAATTGCTACTCAATGTAGGTATGGGGTCCTTCACCTAGACAGAAGTGATTTATGTATATCTTACATATAAAATTCTCGTGTCACAGTTTTCGTTACCATACTCCTCCGAAACGTCTAGACCGATTCTCATTAAATTTTGTGAGCATATTTAGTAGGTCTGAGAATCGGAAGTTATCTATTTTTCATTATTCCGGGAAGTGGACCAGGGACCGATATATTCCAAACTTTTTTGTTTATGGTGCGATTTTGTTCAAATTTGGTACAAAGGTACCACTTTACTTTTTTTAAAATATGGGGTTTCCTTTTTTCCGGGAAGTGGACCAGAGACCAAAATATTCCAAACTTTTTTGTTTATGGTGCGATTTTGTTCAAATTTGGTACAAAGGTACCACTTTACTTTTTTTAAAATATGGGGTTTCGTTTTTCCGGGAAGTGAACCAGGGACCAACATATTCCAAACTTTTTTGTTTATCTCGCGATTTTGTTCAAATATGGTACAAAGGTAGCACTTTACTTTTCTTAAAATATGGGGTTTGTTTTTCCGGGAAGTGGACCAGAGACCAAAGGTAGTCCTTTACTCTTGTTAAAATTCGAGGTTTCTTTTTTCCGGGAAGTGGACCAGGGACCAACATATTCCAAACTTTTTTAAAATATGGGGTTTGTTTTTTCCGGGAAGTGGACCAGGGACCAAAGGTAGTCCTTTACTTTTGTTCAAATTCGGGGTTTCTTTTTTTCTGGGAAGTGGACCAGAGACCAAAATATTCCAAACTTTTTTGTTTATCTCGCGATTTTGTTCAAATTTGGTACAAAGGTACCACTTTACTTTTTTTAAAATATGGGGTTTCCTTTTTTCCGGGAAGTGGACCAGGGACCAAAATATTCCAAACTTTTTTGTTTATCTCGCGATTTTGTTCAAATTTTACACAAAGGTAGTCCTTTACTTTTGTTAAAATTCTGGGTTTCTTTTTTTCCGGGAAGTGGACCAGGGACCGAATTTGTAGTGGCAAAACAGCCAAAGTGAGATGTCACTTACGCGTTTTTTGCAGCATCACTGACGATATATGTATGTATACATAAATATATTTAGACAAATGTTATCTTTATTCTGCTGCCCATTTGTATTCATTCTTCTTTCTAACCTAATTATATCTACAATAATTTTTGCCCATACACTAGTTAGGCTTAGTGATTGTTATTGCTTTTGGTTTGTTGCCTTTTGTGTATTTGCTCAACATAACAATGGAAATTCATTCATTACAGTTAGAATGTGATAGCAAGAATTAATCTTGCAGAAAATCACTCAATTATTTATGTTTATAATTAGGCTAATTTACCAATGGTCATTGTTGCAACATTACAATTTTGTGTGCCTAAACCACGGAGCATATGCTTTGTATAACTGAATGACCTAACCTACCTACCTGTCAGGCGTTTAGCTATTAGCAATGATTATTCGTATTCGGACAACGCAATTGCTAAAAGCATTATAATCATTGCAATTTTGTTGTTTGTGCAAGGTGTTTGTGTTTTTGTTGACATTGTTGCTGCTTGCTTTCACTTAATTCCATATGTTTTGTTAGTCCAGGAATTGAGGTAGATAGATATGTACATACATATTTGCAATGTACACTCATATCTGTTATTATTGTTTATGTACAAAGTATGAGTATTTAGCCAACATGTTGCTTGTATTTATTATTGTCATTATTGATGGTTGAAGTTGATCACAATCATAATTAATATTGCATTTGCAGCCTATATCTATGTACATAAATATGTATTTATATCATTGGTGACACTGCGGAATTTTCAAAAACTTTCATTGGCCTCTACTAATTTATCTTCAAGTAGAATACACGTTGGCTAGGAAAATAATTAAGAAAAATAAATAAAGAAATTGTAGTTGCAAAATAGCCAAACTGATATATCACGCTGTTTTGCATTGTCGCCGACGATAGGTATGTCTTTCCTTTTTTAACAATAAATTTCATTTTCTCAAGATATTGAAATGAAGTAACAAACACTTGATGTTTCTGGAATATGACTTACAGTCACTCACATAAATAAGTACACACAGGCTACAAATCTGCATACTCAAAAAAATTCTAAAAATTCTGAGAAAAAATTTGAAAATTTCTATGAAAATTCGTTAGATCATGAGAAGCTGTCTCAAAAGAAATTAGTTAAAATAAATTTGTTGTAGCCAAAGATGGTGAAACCTGCCAAAAAGAGGTGTGTGCTTAGTTATGTGAGTGACTGTATGTTTCTTTTAAATTTTCTGCTGAATCGGATATAGAATTCGGGTAAAGGCGTAATTATTTCTTGAATTTTTAGGCTAAAAATTTTGTTGTTCCTAAACGCGTTCCATAGTTCATAGTTGAATAAGAGTAGAAGAAGATATGAACAGACCGTATTAACAAGCAAATCCTTTCGATTACAGTCCACGCTTCCTACGTAGTAGCTATCCATACTAACCAAACTGAACAAACTAAGAAGGGAAGCTCAGCTTGGAAAATTAATCAAAGAAAAATTCGTATAAAACCTAAAATTGCGATTATGCGTATGAAAACACATTTTGCGATATAAATAGGGAGTTTTGCGTAAAGGTCCCATCCCGTCTGAGGTCTTTGCAAGTTAAAGAATTTCACACCTACAGTGAACACGTGCCAAGAACAAAACTTCTTTGACACGCTTAAATCTTATGACAAAAAATATATTATCTAAATTGCGATTGCTGAACCTTTACTGATTGCACAAAATCTAATCAAATCAGGCAAAGAAAGAAAACGAACAAAAAAAGAAGCAAAAAGAATCACTTGTCGCAATTGTCCAATTTGTAACCATCAAATCCTGAAAAGTCACCATTTTTTGCTGACCAAGTGCTTACACAAGTGGCGCACAATTTTGTTTGTACTTATCAGCAGTTTGTGTCCACGAAATCTTTATTTTCCCTACTTTTTTTAACGTCTAGATTTTATAACATCTTGTTTGTTAACACCCCACAAATTTTCCATGCAACCTCGCCTTTCTTTCACCTCGCGGCCATTGCAATTTAGATAAATAGTTCACGTACACAAGTTGGGTTGTATCAAAAAATGAGTAGACTTTGCGAACGATGCTCGTCTTTTGTAGACGGAATGTCGTATAGAAAAAATGTTCATAAAAAAGGCAGAGAATGCAAAATTCATCGCAACCCTGCCCTCCTAACTGTGTACACCTGTAGAGTGCCAACTTGGATTAAATGTTTAAAATTTGCATTCAGCTGTAAAAGTTTTTCTTCTATTTTGCATTTCGTATTGAACATTGTTTAATATTTTATCCGTTACGCGCAAATCGGAAAGAAAAATATTTAAAATAAACATGTAAGGAAGTCTAAGTTCGGGTGAAGCAGGGTATTATATTTCGCAGAGTTCTAAATGACATGGAAAAGCGTGCTAAAAATAAGCCCAAGCAAATTCTTTATTTTAACACAGCCGAGGCCGCACCGCTCCTCTGCTCTCTAAGCGGGATGTTGATAGTATTAATAATCTTCTTTATGCGATGTCAGATAGTATTTCCTGTGACCGTCCTCCTGCAAGCAGAGTGTAGGGTGTCAAGCATAAAAGAATTTTCTTCGTAAAAGAGGCGACAATGCCTTAGAACGCGACATACATATATGTATGTATGGAGCGCTTACAGCAAACCCCTTCTAAGAGCCATTCCTTCGGAAGCGAAAACGCAATGCCTCGCAATTTGACCAAATATAACGAATTTATCCAGTTGGTAAGGTCCTGAATACTCCAGCAAAGAGCGTCCTTTCTTTATCAACTGGATATTCATAAAACACTTTTCCGAACTTCAGCCTAGCGTGAGTACTTGTTCGGCTTATCTTTTTACAAATTTCGGAAGCAAAATCCCATTTGTAGGGCTGGTTCAATACCTTCCACACAAGGCCTATAACCATCCTTGTAACGTTTTCAATTTGTGCTCTAAAATAAGTTTATGCTCCGTCAATTTATTTAGGGCATTAACTGACTTATACCTACATAACAAGGATATATGTATAATAACGTAATATTATCGTTTAACGAAAAGAAATTATTTTGGTAATCATTGCCAAAAACTTCTTCCCGGTAAAAGCTCCTAAAGCTCATATTCTTAACATGAGAGAAACACGAAATTGGTCGATAAGGATAGGAATTTACAATACAGCAACAATAATGATCTGTTATCTAAGAATACCAATAACGTATCAATAACTTGAGCTTAACCAAATCAAGTTCGTAATGTCAAAACACTGAACTTTATGTTGTTATTGAGCTGGCAGTGCCGTCAAGAGCAGTCGGCTGATTAAAGGTTTTTCACAACGTTAAGTTTTTGCTATTACAGCAAACCGATAGTTTATTTTTAAAAATGTTTAAGTAACTTATTTACATAAATTTTTTTTTTTGGAATTCTTCTAGATTTTCAAATAATATATTTGGTTGAAATGTTACCAAATATTTACACGATTTGATTTGCTTTAACCTAGAGCAGTGAATGCGCCTCACGAAAGTATTGCCAGCGCAGTTTAAATCAGATCCTTTCATTGATTTATTACTTCTTAACGTTATCGTTATCGTTCTCATTTTGATAACTTAGTTTTTTGAATTACTGAAACCTATTTTATTAAATAAATTTTGTTTAGTAAACTAACAAAAGGAAATAATATTTTAAGTATTGTTCTAGTTAAGGTACACATATATTTCTTGTCCAATGCTGGTCATTTTAATACACGGAAATCATAATCTACATATACATATCACGCTTTCAGCTCGATACCAATAACTGCTGCACGCAACTAGGTATAAAAAAGATGGTTACAATATGCAAAGAGCGTTTGTTTCTTGTGAAGGCAGCACTACCTTTTCTGAAATCAATTAATGCACACTTTTTAATCATTTTCCCTAAGATTTCCAATTTGTATGAAAATTAGATAAAGAAATTGCAAAAACGGCTATGACTAATTTTTTTTTGTGAAGCCAATGTGAATGCACTAAGTGAGAGAGCGGGTGGTGATATTGTGCGAAAGATATAATTGAAGGAATTATAAAAGCATTCAATACATTTCAATTAAACATTTCTCTTCCACTGCTTACATTCTGTGACAAAAATATGGAACTCAATGCATAAATAAGAAGAAAGATTTGCTAAATAACAAAAAATGGCAAACTTAATTAGTTAGAAATTTTTGCTCAAAAAATGGAGAAAGGTGAGGTGTAAGCTGATGAAATTTTTCTCATGGTAAACTGCTAAGTACGCTTCTACATAGTAGATAGCTATTAGAGTTGAGAAGCGCTGGATGAAGAGAAAACGCTAGCTAGGCGCTACAAAGCGAAATAGGAGTCACCCCCAGTATTGCTGATAAATTCAAACATAAATAAAGCTTTTAAAGACCTTTCTTAATATAAGTGATCCGTCGGCTGATCACACATGGAAATGAAGAATTTTATGCACTTCACTGAGGAAATCGTACTAATTCTAAAAAAGCTCGATCCAATCGATATTCCTTCGTGACGCTGCTTAGCATCCGTTACGAAGACACTCAAATGATCAGACAGCTTCACCGGTCTATTCTACTCTGGGGTAAATGTCTTTATTGAAATAGGAGTAAGTCACCTGCATACTCACTGAAGTGACGAGTGACCTTGACGATAGCACAGCTATTACCGATTACTGCGACGAAGCTTTAAAAGACGACCTAAACTTATATTCCATCACACTATACTGAAGGCAAGAATCTTTTATCTACACGTGAAAGATTAATTGAAAAAGTGTATGGATCTGCCCTCCTACATTTTAACAACACTTTAAAACATGTGCCTTTAAATGCTTTCACGTCCATCTATTGGCCACTCCACTGTTTCTAGAATTTTTGTCTGCGCTGGCGTTGATCACAAATTGTTGTCGTGTGAATCATGCATTTTGTAAAGTTCTTTAAAAAAAAATAGAAACGCAAGACATAAAATATACGCGAATACATTTGAGTGTTAAAAAAAGCGAGCAAACTTTGGCACGAACAACGCCAACACCGCGAGCTCGCTGATGCTATTCTCGGCAGCTAAAGACGCGACATGGCGCTGTGATTTAGCTAAACAAAGGGAGCTTGCGATCAAAATAAGTGACTTAAAAAAGTGCAAAAAAAAAAGATTAACAGATGCATCTATATGTAGCTATACATAAACACATACATACAAACATATTCTTAGAACGCCTGCAGCACTTACTCATCCATTAGGTTAAGTGACAATTTGCTGGCGTGAAAACTGAAAGCGTAACAACATAAACATAGACAATGTGAAAAGTGGTAGTTGTTGTTGTTGCTGCTATAGTTGATGCCAGCAGGTGTAAGTTATGTATAATCTTTGTTGTTGTTTGTTAGTAACAAACGGTAAAGTGATTTGTAAGCTCATAGCGTATTCGCCAAAGTGTTCGCCATTGCGTTGATATGCGATAATCTGTGTTGGTGTTGTTGTTGTTGTTGTTTTTGTTCTTTTGCAACAACAGTAAGTTAAGATGCAACAAAAAAAAAAAACAAAACAAATAAAAAAAGTAAAATATAACAATGACAACATTCACTACTGCCATTGACGCTTCTGATACTTTTCTTTACGCGTTAACAACATGCGCTTGGCTAACTTTCAACACAGTACGCTTTCAGAGGTTATTCTTTTCTGTCATCACGCAAAAGTCACACGAACTAAGAAAGTGGAGATACACAAAACTACGTTCTAAATATATATACATAAGTATATAGTTTGAAGCGAAAATGAATAAGAAGATAGAAGTTCAAGTGGAACGGCACATAGCGTACCCAGTAGCTAGCTTTGATAGTATATAGAGATATCAATTCTGATGGAAAAAACAGCTAACGAAAGACGTGGCCTCTCCTTAAGACGATGTTCAGTTCTTCTGCTCCAGTTTTCTTATCCATTGTTTTGGATTTACCACAAATCAAGCATCAAATTGCACAAAACAAAAACAGCAAGCCCCTCATAAAACTCGTCCTGAATACTTAGCCAACTAAAAAGTTATCCACTACGGGGTATTAAAATATCTACAAATCCACATTTACAAACTAATGACAACCCAAAGATTCTGGCAGCAATGACCAAACAGTGAAAACTTTCTACCAAAAGCAACTGTTAAGTTAAGCGCAAAATATCCAAAGAACACCTCACGCGACGAAGCCAATGGCAGCGGGGACAAACAATTTATGACTGCACTTTGTGTTATCCGCAAAAAGATGTCATGCAATGCCTCATGTTGGTTCACGTTTAGCGCGTGTGGCACGAATACCGGCAGCACTGCAAGATTGTACGACCACAGCGAAGTGCAGCTAACCACGCAATGACCGACCAAGCGACTAAACGAACCGCCATTCACACTTTGTCACAGCGCTTTTCTCCATTCATTCATTTACTCTCGCTCTTCGACTACCTTTCGTTTTGTTTTGTCTACTTAAATATTTTGATTTTTTTTTATGTTTTGGATTAACGAATCTGCCACCTCACACACAATGAGTCAGGCACCTATTATCGTTTAATACACTCAGCACTGTTGACGTTGGCGATGAGTGGGTGTGAAAGCATATGTCGAATAGTTGAACAAAAAGAAACAAATGAAACTCACACACTTTAAGGTCATCGATAAAGATGTGATGAAGGATGAACAAAAAAAAAAAAAAATTGCATTGAAGTGCGAAATTCAAGTTGAGCCAAAAAAATTTATGTCACGCATGACCTTGTTACGTACTCCGAGTTTTTTTGTGATTTTAACTGACAAATTTGTATTATTTACTAGCAGGGTACCCAGCGTTGCTCGGGTTGTACATAAGTAGTTCATAAATTCCTACTAACCTCAATTGCGAAGACAATTTACCGGCTGAGAAGGTTCAGAACAATATTTATTTTCCCACATTATATAACGTTCATATCTACGGTAACCAACTAAAGTAAAGGCGTTTTTTAATAGTAATAATAATAATAACTTAATAGTTTTGAATAGATCGGTCCCGAGTCCACTTCCTGGAAGAAAAATTATCGGGCCACATATGAAATGGTTTTGAATAGGTCGGTCCCGAGTCCACTTCCGGAAGAAAAATTACCCCATCTTTTAACGTGGGCTAAGCGCTGCCCACATACCAAATTTCAACCAAGTCGGGCTACATATAAAATGGTTTTGAATAGGTCGGTCCGGAGTCCACTTCCGGAGAAAAATTACCCCATCTTTTAACGTGGGCTAAGCGCTGCCCACATACCAAATTTCAACCAAATCGGGCCACATATGAAATGGTTTTGAATAGGTCGGTCCCGGTAGCACTTAGGCACATAAAAAATAGATAACAATCGCACAGACCTAACGAATATACATACAAAATTTCATTAAAATAGGTCAAGCCGTTTCGGAGGAGTATGGCATCGTACACCGTGACAGGAGAATTTTATATATACAGAGATTTTTTTTTTTATTAATGAACGTTCTGCTTTTTCAAACTATTTAACACAATGAGATACGAAGTTGAGTTAGATGAAGATTGCCGACGGGTCTGAAATACATGTTGTTTTTGTTGTTGTTGTTTTAGCAACAAAATCACTCCCCGAAGGTTTTGGGGAGTGTGTCGAAATAACAGTCCTTGGCCGGATATGAATCCGGTACGCTCCGGTACTCCCTTGCGGTACTGCCCGACTGTCGTGGTAGCGATTTGGGTCTGGAATACATCTTTGTTGTCATTGATAGTACGCGAAGCCTAATGTTCTGAAAATCATTTTCAAATTCTTTGAATAAAAATTTAATGAAATTAGTAATTTCAATTGGGCTGGACTGAACCCAAATTATATTAAGAAGAGTAGGTTCTATTCGACAGTTGAAAAGATGTTTGGTGTCATTAAGGATATGCGAGTTATCACGGGTTATTAAGGCTCGATAGATATCAAGAAGAGTACTGATCCATTTCATTTTGTATTAAACTTGATTTCGAATCACAAAAGGAAAAATCTCTTGAAGTAAAATCTATATCACGAATCTTTATAACACTCACAGCTAACTACGAAAGCTAGAGGCTAAACAAAAATCTTGTTTGTTGTACTGTTGATGTGCTTTAAGAGACCTTGTTTTTAAGTCAGAAACACTTTACTAAACTAACTTAAGCGATTCCAGGCTTTAAAGATAAAGGTAAATAGAAGAAAGAGAAGATAAACTGTTTTTCACTACTTTGGAGCTCAACAAGTACAAAAAACAAGAAACTCACAGTTAAAGGCTTTACCACTATTTTGAAATCCGATACGTGAAGATTAGAAAGGCGCTACAAAGAGCTGAAAAAGAATACGAAAGATGTAGCACCAAATTTGTTTCAGTTTCTTTCACTGCTATTTTCATGTTTTCTGTAAATCAATTCACTCCATGAACATAATTGGTATATGAAATTTTAAACCTTTTCAAAGTTTGTGGCATTCACAGCTGGAGCGCATGTCTCTGTAGTCTTCAATGAATGAATGTATGTACCTACGTATGAGCGTATATAGCTAGCCATTATTTCTTGAGTAAGGAAATTGGAGAAAAAGTGCGCTCCCCATGAATGTACAACTCAATTTACATTTACGTGGCGTAGCAAAAAAAAACGAGAAAGAGGTGGAAAAAGTATCGCCCAACATTGCGGCGTTATTACAACTCTGCGCTGTCGGAGCTGTCATTCTCTTTGGCGTTGCTATGAGTATCATGTTGCGGCTATGTGGCAACTACAAGCGTACAAGAAACTTTTATGCGGACGTGAAAATCGTAGCTATTCTTCTTATGCCAACAAAAGAAAGTAAAAAAAAAACAGTGGCAAAAAAGTAACAAAAAAGTAACAAAAAAAGGTAACAAAAGCATGAAAAAGAAAACCAAAACTACCGTTGAAAAACTTATATCTCGAGCATGTGCGAGTGTAGAGCTATGTATGCGTTTATTTGTGTGGGTAATATTTGCAAGTGACTGCACTAAAGGCATTGCGCGTTGTTGGCAACACTAGACGTTTCTAGTTGGAGAAAAAAAAAGAAAATATCAAGCATTTGCAGCTGGACAAAGTTTTGCAAATAAAAAAATAATTACACGTGCGTATATTTACGAGGTTAGCGCTTGCCAGCAATGTGTTGCGCTTTGATCGTATTAAGATGGTGCACAGTGGAACGATTTTATATTAAACTTCAAGTTGAAGACTCTGCAACGCATTTCTAGTTTTATTCAATACTGGATTGTTGCATCTGTAGTGGAATTGACTAACTTATAGCGATTCGATTCGGTTCGATTTTTCGAAATTTTCAATAGCGATTCCGTCGCTTGCACTATCGAATATGCGATTCACTAACTTATCTATAACGATGCGGGCAAAGGATTTCTCATCTCGCTATATAACATACTCTATGTTCTCAAATGCCATTTTTTAATGATAATAATATGGATATAGTTAGTATTATTTTTCCAATTTTTATTA
The DNA here is from genome assembly GCA_951509765.1 of Sphenella marginata. Lineage (NCBI taxonomy): Eukaryota > Metazoa > Arthropoda > Insecta > Diptera > Tephritidae > Sphenella > Sphenella marginata. The sequence continues at coordinate 25,350,751 of OX608082.1, forward strand.
AAAAATTAAAATTATGTGCATTTTATTTAACGACATAGAAAACAACTGCAAATTATGTGTCGTTTAGTTTGCGAAACAGCTGATTGCGAATAAGCGAAAATCGAGAAAAAATAGTGAATACCAAATATCGTGAAAAATATTGGTATGACAAAATGTCGATTGCGAATGTCGTAGTCGAAGTTAGTGAATTCCACTACTGGACAGGTACTGAATAGGATTTCTTCGAAAGATATACATATGTATATAGAGATCTATGTTAGTACTTTTGATGGTTAGACAATGTTACGCTTATGTCGCTTATTACCACAAAAATTCAAATTTCTGAAAAGGTCAATTATTTATTGGAAATATTCATGCTTTTTCTGAATTTTTTTATTTAAAAAGTTTTGATATTTCAAACTAGCATAGGATTCACAAAACGTGATACTCTTCCGCTCTTTCTTTTAGCTGTTGGTCAGTGATTGTTAAAAATACGATTATTTACGATTCAACCGAAGAGATTGCGGCTTCCAGGAAAGTATTTGGCGTTCATTGATTAACATCAAGTTAGAGGAAAGCTCACATAAATATACATGTATAAACAAATTAATCTAATTGGAATGTAAACTAGAATTTTTATTCTTTAATTCTAATATTTGCCCTACTCTCTTTGATACCCTCTCTGCAAACGCGCCAACCCACTGTATAAGGAATAGGTAAACTCCTCTTAATGATTTTCTACATTACATTTTTTACTATTTCTTTTATTATTTATTTGTTTGGCTCACATTTTTGCATAGACTATTTTCTTCTACACTACATTCACTACATCCTTCACAGATCTACACACTCTTGGCACTCAGAATATGCACAGCTGCTTGTAATAACCAGCGAGCGTAACAAAAGTAAATGCCAAAGATCACAATGACATTAGAAGTCAACTTGGAGAAAGACGATGTCAGCGGAACACTTGAAGCACACTCGGTAGCATTAAGTGGGTTCCTTGGTCGGTTAGGCAGTCACCTACATATACATATGCGCTATAGCAATCAGCATGACAGTTAGTTACTTGTTCACCACACTACACTTCACTTCTGACCTCTTTTTTTTTTATTTTGACTTGATGTGTGGCTTAGTTCGGTGCCTGTTTAACTGCTTGCTTGGCAAGGATGAAATTTTTCTATCATTTGGCAAATATTTGCAAAACGTGTTTGCAACGAAAATGGACGCAATGAATTCTATTTGATGACTATGACATAGTCATTACATAAAATACGCGAAACACTTAAAGTGAGGTGTGAGGATGCGGTATATTGCTTCTGGGGTAACTTTAGAAATTTTGTACTGGACAATTTGTGTGTTTCAATTAGTGGTGCATACGAGTTCAATCTTGACTAAGCGCTGTGTGATTTCCCGATTTAATGACTAGTGGAACTGAGAAAATACTTGTGCTTTAAAATTTTAATGAACTCAGGTTACGGGTCCTTAAAAACTTGTTGATACATATACTTTCATTGCGACAAGCTACCGGACTAGCTGTATGGACTGGCCAGTTGAAAGGCTGTGGGTTTCAATATCTTACTTCGACTATTTAAAACCTCCCTTGTTCTATCTCTCGAAGTTTAGCATCTGAATGATATGGAAATTTCTTCATTTCCTGCATAAGCCCATGTACTTCCGGCTTTTTCCGGTTTTTCTACAGCAGTTGCATTTTACGAGCTGCCCTGGCTAGATCGATAAAAAGCATTATATTCACGGTCTCGTTTTGAATCTTTTTTCGATTAAAGTAGATCAAAAGAAAGGATTTCGGAAAAAGCGAGTATGGGGTTCTAACATTTCTCTACAAATGATCCATTATATCAACTGCACTTAATTTTAAGCAACAAACTATCTAAAAAGTTGCTCATTTTCCCAAAATTGTATTTTCTTCCCTTCTTTCTAGAGCTGTAGTACAGCCAACCGTAACTCCCAATCACGCATTCGCACATCCTCTTCTCGCATCGGCAGTGATATTCTTTTGATCTCTTTCGTTTCAGTTATCACCTTTGTAACTTAACACTCTCCTTGACTTTGCACCCTTAAGTAATAATTTATAGGACTTGGTTGTTGTTGCATTCCACATGTGAACCATAATAACTGTAAGTTAGAATAACGTGCTTAAAAGTTGGAGATAACGATAATGCTAACAGCATTTCCTCAAAATACGATTCAGCAAAAGCGCACAACAGTCAACCGTAGGTAATCCCGCAGAGTCCCAGGGTTTGTTAGCATCAGACCAAACCAATGCTTGCAGCCCAATGTAAACACTTATCTACGTACAATGTGCATGTTTACTGCAATGCTGATTTTAATACAAAATAAGTGAGGAAAATAAAGTCGCGTGAGATGAGAACTTACATAACCAGCTGTGGGCTTTGTCATCAGCAATGAACTAAGATCGGATAGTTCTAGTTTGAATGATAGTGATAGTGATAGTAATAGTAAGAGTGATAGTGATAGTGATAGTGATAGTGATAGTGATAGTGATAGTGATATTGATAGTGATAGCGATGGTGATAGTGATAGTGATAGTGATAGTGATAGTGATAGTGATAGTGATAGTGATAGTGATAGTGATAGTGATAGTGATAGTGATAGTGATAGTGATAGTGATAGTGATAGTGATAGTGATAGTTATAGTGAAAGTGATAGTGATAGTGATAGTGATAGTGATAGTGATAGTGATAGTGATAGTGATAGTGATAGTGATAGTGATAGTGATAGTGATAGTGATAGTGATAGTGATAGTGATAGTGATAGTGATAGTGATAGTGATAGTGATAGTGATAGTGATAGTGATAGTGATAGTGATAGTGATAGTGATAGTGATAGTGATAGTGATATTGATATTGATAGTGATAGTGATAGTGATAGTGATAGTGATAGTGATAGTGATAGTGATAGTGATAGTGATAGTGATAGTGATAGTGATAGTGATAGTGATAGTGATAGTGATAGTGATAGTGATAGTGATAGTGATAGTGATAGTGATAGTGATAGTGATAGTGATAGTGATAGTGATAGTGATAGTGATAGTGATAGTGATAGTGATAGTGATAGTGATGGTGATGGTGATGGTGATGGTGATGGTGATGGTGATAGTGATAGTGATAGTGATAGTGATAGTGATAGTGATAGTGATAGTGATAGTGATAGTGATAGTGATAGTGATAGTGATAGTGATAGTGATAGTGATAGTGATAGTGATAGTGATAGTGATAGTGATAGTGATAGTGATAGTGATAGTGATAGTGATAGTGATGGTGATGGTGATGGTGATGGTGATGGTGATAGTGATGGTGATGGTGATGGTGATGGTGATGGTGATGGTGATGGTGATAGTGATAGTGATACTATGTTTCGTGGGGTAATTAGCATCTGTCAAAATTCAAACCGCACCTAAACATACCCAGAAATGTCATTAAACGCTTTTTTACTACAGCAGCTGGGTATATAAAAATATGCACACAACGAACATTATCATACAAAGCTAGATACATACATACATAAGTATATGAGTATACCCGCCATACACCTGGAGCCAATGCGTGGCGGCATGCAATCAGTGTGCTGCACGTTTCACCGCAACTTTACAATTTTCTACCCAGTGACCTGGTTATAAATTATGTTATGAGCCAGGCCGCATTATTTTCCTAGCCCTTACTGGTTACGGATTTTCACGCATTTGCCGTTGTTGCAACAGCATATGTCTATACATAAACATTGATACACAGTCGCATACAAACATAACTTTATTACATTACTGCGGAATGCCGCAACGCATTGGCCACTGTTTGGTTGCTTTGTGATCCACCTTGCTCTTTCAGTATCTATGTATGTATGTACCTACCTTCCAATAGCATAATCTCCACTACTACTGTTGGCTTTCGAGACTTTTCTTTTTATTTTGTGGTGTTTCACTTTTAAGTTTTGTCCAGGTCTGCAATTTTTTGTATGTTTCTTTGTTGTATTATTCATGTAGCGAAAAGCTAAAGTAAAAAGTGAAATAAAATAAAGTATGTGGCAAAAAGAAGCAGGTGCTACCTACAGCTAGTCAATGTGAAACACACACGCCATCTCTACGTGAAAACGCATTCATTGCATGTATGTATGTACATATATATGAGTGTGCTTTCTTGTAATATTATGACGGCGAATGTGGCATAGCGATTACATGACAACGTCAGCGCCTCTTGAAACAGGAGTAAAAGTATGAAATGTATTTGTATGTGTATGTTATTGGTATGTGCGTGTGTGTGTGTATTTGACTAAAAGCCACAAAGCGGTAAGAATTACAACAATCGCTGTATTAACAACATGCTGTGTAGTTACAATAACAACAACAACAACCATAATAATAGTCATGTAATTCTTAGGTACTAAAATATATATAAATTTGTACAAAAAAAAAGTCATGAAACACTTGAAAAGTGGTCATAACAGAGTTCACAAGACGCAAGTGCATGCCAGCAGTTTTCGGCAGTAGTGCCGTTTGCTTGATTCTTGGAGCCATTAAACGATCGAAGTTTGCGAGCCAATATACGCAGAGCTTGGCAGTGAAGTTTTTAATTGTGGTTGGCGTAGTTACGCGATTAAAGTATTTTTTGAATTCCAAGATTATTGCAAGGAATTGAAAAGTTTTTAAATATTCAATAACACCTTCCATCACTTCGTTTCAATATTAAAATAATGAACTCCCTTTTGATTATTGGCGCAGATAGTCGGAAATCAGAAAAGCTTACGAATATTGATTAAAAATAATTTCAAAAAACAGTTATTTGAGCAATGTTTTGATTATAAATTGGATTTCTTGAACTATACTGACAGGTTTGGTAAACAAACATTCTCCTTGAGGCTATATTTGTAATCTATTTCTGATGTATAGACGACTAAAACAAAATTTGGCTTAAACTGTAAGGCATTCTAATTTTCAAGTAAGTGAGATTGATTGGTTACAATATTAAACATCAATAATAAAATAAAAATAATAAGGTATGTATGGATGCTTTCAGGTTTCGAATCAAGGCCCAGAGGGCCCTACTAATTCAGTCAGACCGGTTAAATCTGGATTCTCTTCTTCTTTAAATGGCCATCTAACCGCCTGAGCGATTTTGACCGAAATCTGGATTAAAATGAAAAATAAATTTTATTCAACTGTCCTATAATTTAATTGATTATTTATGAAAATCTAACATGTTTAGAATTATTTATTAATCGATTAGGATTAAATTTTGTGTTCGATTAATGAGGATTTATTTCGTTTTGAAATTTAATCTTAGGATTAATCAAATTAATCAAAATTTCAGTTTGATTAAATTTTTTGATTAGTCGCAATTAACGCAATTAATAATTTAAAATAAATTTTAAATATTTCAATACTGATTAAAATTTAATTTTAAAAATTTGGCAATTAAATTTTGATTAATCCTAGGATTAAATTTGAAAACGGAACAAATCCTCATTAATCGAACACAACATTTAATGCTAATCGATTAACTATTCTAAAAATGTTGGATTATCATAATTAGTCAACTATTACAAAAATAACAGAAAATTTAATTTGAATATCAATGATTAAAATCAATAATCATTATTTAACAGGTCTGAATTCAGTAACACTATGCCAAAAAACACAAATTTTCACGAATACAAGAAATACTCTTGGGAAAAATGGGCGAAATGGGTTAAGGTCCACACCCACTTCTATATGAAAGATTTTGAAAAGGACCACGAGATATTTCCAATTTATATCAAAACTTGTACAGCCGTTTTTCGTCATTATCAAAAATAGTTTATGTACAACTTAAAAAATTGTATTTTCTTGTGGCCCAGTCTAATAATTATGTTTAGTGTTGAATTACTGTTTTGGTGAGGACAACTCAATTGGACACTAAAGCAAACACAGCAAAGTCAACTTGCTAAAATGGTGTTAAACTACAAAACTGCATTAAATCAAATAAACGATAAAGCAAAAGTGTAATGACATAGCAAAAACAATAACAACAAAGTAAACAGCCAACAATCTCATAACTGCTAATACAACGAGCAATATTTATAACATATCTACATACATATATACAAACAATGCACTCATTACGCAGATGATAATGCCATGATCCCGAAAATTTCGGGATTGCTTTTTGACAAACTTAATATAAATCTGTACGTCCGCTATTAACTAAGTACTAAAATTATTTATGTTGATGAAACCCGAATGTATGATATAAAACACTGGGAGTATTAAAAGAGTTCCTAAAACAAGGAAAGAAAAACAATTAAAAATTATAAAATGAAAATAATGAGTTAACTACTTCAAGGGTAAATATTTTTTCAATTAATTTCTTTTCTTTTTTTGATGGAGAGTAGTGAATTTCTAATTCGTAAGATACTGGAATAATAAAATCAGATCCCAAAAATTTCGGGATTGTAAAAATGCCAAAAAATTGGCATCCCTAATTCATTCCAACTCATTCAGCCAGTCATCAAACAGACATATATACGAATATAAGTGGCAATGAAAACAAATTAAATACATTTAAAGTACAATGCAACAACTACAATGTGTTTCTACCACATTTGTGGTTACAATAAAAAACGAAAACGTTCGAAAAGATAACAAGAATAATTACAATAATAACAACAATGTAATTACATGAAAATATACAGACACACAAACACTCTACTGTCGATTGCATGTTGCAAGCAATAAATGTGCAACAAACAGCGTGTGGCAAGTGGCAAGTGGCAAAAAGTAAGTGGTCAACAAGCGAGTCAGTTGAGAGCAGGCTAACGCACGATTGGATAATTGGGTGATTGGGCAAAACAATTTACGACGTTGAGGGTGGGGAGAATGTTGGCATAAGCCATGACTAATTTATGTGTGGATAATTTTAGCAATATAGCTGTACATAAATGCATGTCTGTATGTGTATATAAATATCTATGTATGTATATCTACATATGTAAATAAGTACATTAGACAGTCTAATAAAAGTATGGATCTTTTATCTGAACAATCAGTCGACTGAAACTAGCATTGTGGCAATGAGCAAGAAAAACCAAACCGTGTGTTTATTGTTGGGTCCAGCTTTTCTTATTCTTTCGCTTAGAAACATCTCATCAAACTTAATTATTAGACCATATTATGCTCCAAAAAATTTCTTATGTAGTCTAATGTATAATATGTATTTAAGTATGTGTGTATGTGTGTGTTATTGCTAGCAAACAAGCTAAGAATTAGAAAGTAGAAAACGCTAAGCATTTAAAAAACAAAAAAAAAAGAATTTCAAAGTTTTCCCCCCGTTCCACGTTGTGACACTTTGTAAATTTATGAGCAAGCAACAACATTGAACAAAAAATTAGATTATACAAATCCGTTTAATATGTATTTATACATACATGTTGCTAAGTATTAATGTATATGTGCATATGTATGTATGTATCTGAATGTTCTACCTGTGTTTAAAAAAACTCCAAGCGAAATTAGTATTCTACTCTCCAAGCTAGAGCTAGAGGAACAATGGAAACTGGTCTATCAAAATAATAATTTCAAAAAGCTGAGGTTTTAATTATATCTTTGGTAATTTTTTCTCGTATATCCAATTAGTAAAAAAATTAAATATATTAAAATTAGGTGGCAATGCTAGATGGTTAGCCAATTTAGCTGCTTGTATTTTTAAAGGTAGCGCAACTTTATATTGGTTGAGAAAAAAATTGAAGTAACACATATTTCTTTACAACAATCAAAGTATCCTTCAGATACATAATTACAATGCTAAAGTTTTTACAAACTTCTAAATGGCAGTGTTTATTTTCAATGGCTGAATGAAGCGCACCTTATAGTGCTATTGTTGTAAAAACGTTCCATCGGATATCTGACGGTATATACTCAACAAATTTACTACTAAAAAGATATTTCATTACAAAAACGAAGAATCTCAGAATTCAGTTGATAAAAGTATGACCTTGGCATTCAGATGATGATACTTTTGGCATACTTTTGAAATCGCAAGCTAAATAGAGTATGCTTCGAAATTACGGAAATCTTTTAATTTTTCTATGAATTCCAAATATTATCCTTCGCTGTTATTAATTGTTGCCAAAGAAAAAGTTCAACGCTCATTGACAACGAGTCTTATCAAATCTAGTTCAGCTAAAATGGGGTTGACTGTAGCAAATACCGTATTTACATACATATGTATACACACACATTCCTTTAGTATAGATAACAATATATATTAAGCAACAACATAAAGCAATCATCTCATAAACATGTCTAGCTCTTGCTCTTCTCTTAGCAACATGTTGCTGTATTTTCAATTAAACATAAAACAAAAATGTTTTTGATGTGTGCTAACTCAATAAGTTAATTCAGCGCATAGCTCTCAATGTAGTGAGAGAAAATATGAATTCAAATATTTTCCAACTGAGTTGTCGTGAGATATTTAAAAATTGTGTATTTCACCTGTGGAACAAATAATTAAGAGTACCTATGCATGTTGGTATGTATGGATATGCAAACGAAAGCAAAGAAAGATGAATGCATGCTTACCCATATGTATATCTTCATATATATTTATTTGCATAAGTATGAGTGTACATATGTATGTATGTATGTAGATGATGCACAGAAAAAATAAGCGTACAACTTTAAAAATATATTAATGGATTAAAAAGCTATAATTTATTTTTGTTTTATGAACATGAAAAAAGTATTTATAAATTTCTTAAAAATTCAAATGAGCTAAATAATCTCATATATTTACTAAGGGGTAGGTATTTTCGAGATCGATTATTCGCGATATATTTTTTTTTTTATTTATATTTTTTTTTTTTTTAGAACAAATCGACTTTTTAAGAAAATAATTGATGACTGTTCACAACACGTTATTTTATAGGAGAAATGTAAGCAACTATGTAGGTGGCAATACTTATACCTGATTAGTTGGTAGATTTATTATATAAAGTAGAAACCAGCTGGGTCCAAATGCAATGCATTAGGAAATATCCTACATTTCAAGCTGTCCTTCTCAAGCGTTGCTACTCGTATACTTTAACAGGGTTGCCACCTATTGGAAATATTCAACAAATTAAGTGAGATATGCTAATATGGCTATCAGCTAACAAGTACTTTTCGTCGTATTTTAATTAGAAAATTTTTTAACTTAACCAACCGAATTTTTATAAACATTCCTGATAAGTATCAAAAAAATACTACATTATATGGCAACCTCGAAAAAAGTCGAGTAAAGCTCGGTTGTACAGGTTTCACGATAATATTTGATATGTGGATGGTATTCCATTCTTGGGCTTCCTTATTAGCTGTTACCACCAAAAAAGTAAGATATACAATATGACCAACACACTTTTCGAGGCTTGGTATTTCATAACAAATATTCCTAGAGTTATTTTAAATGAAATATGGCGCATACATATTTACAAAACGAAAAGTATTTACGTGGTATTTCAACTAAAATATTTCATGGTGTTCACTGTTGTAGTTTTTTAAACTTGTTTCATCCGACAGGCAAACGATGCATAGGTCATTTTCATATTATTCGGTTACGCTGAATCCCCTTGAGACTTTGGTGATTTCATATATAGATACATATTCGGAATTTTAAAACCTATTTTAGATCAAAATCTATAATATTGGGAATTTTAAGTTTAAAACAATCTTGACTTCTCAAAAATATTTGATAAGCATATTATTCACGATATGCTTTAAATCAATTTAAAAATTCAACCAAAAAATCGTTCATCTTTCACAAATATCGCGCAAAAATTCTTATTCAAACATTAACGTGGAATAAACTGAGACACACAAGCTTATATTCCTAAGTGTATTAATTCACCTTCAAACTTGTGAGTATATGGAATGCAGCCACACACACATATTTATATCGGTTTGTATTTTGAATACCCATACCTGAGTACTGACACTCCGAACAACAAATTTACATCTTATGAAAGGCTTATTAAATTTCATACAAATAATTAGATTGGAGAAAGACGTTCCTTAAAGAAAATGTTCCTAGTTATACCAGATTTTGGCAGCGTAGAAATGGAAGTCTAACAAAGAGGAGGTGGCAAGTACGTTGCCAATTTGATTGTTATTTTTTCGGGAAGTACACTTTTATTTTTATTTATAACCAAATTTCAAGTATATTATGAGGCAAAGCCTAATTATTTATAGGGGAATTATTATTGTTTTTATATATTAATAATTTGCTTTTTAATTGTTAAAAGTGTTTAGTTGCACAGAAAAGGAAAATTTATGCAGCTTTTCTTATAAATTCATTTTCGAAGAATTGTATTACGTTCTGTTAACCATGGGGCTATCAGAACGGTGGTTTGTTTTTCAGTTTAATACGAATTTATACTGACTTTTATTACCCATTCCATCTAACATCTGTTGGCACAAACATTTTCTATTAAAGCTTACAATAATTTTTTATGGGTATATAATTACATATTTCTTTGTATTAAATACATAGGTACATATATACATACATATGTACGTTTATATTATCTTGCAGATTATTTGCTTGAAAACTTTAATTGTAGCTACGAAAAGTGCTGTCGACGCTATTAAATACTAACAGCAACAATAACAAAACAACAACAATGCCAGCATGCTATCACACAAAAAACAAAAAAAAATAAAAAATAGCGCGCCATCACTGACAGCAAATGCTTGGCAGATGCAGCAACAACATCAACAGCAGCAGCAGCAGCATCAACAGCCAACAAATTGCAACAACAATTCAAATATAGCACGTTTTGCGGCATCCAACATTGGGCTCAGTTAGCTTTTTTAGTAGTTGCACATTGTTGTTAGCTGCTATATATTGCGTTTAAAATTTTGCGGCCTTTACATTGGCAAAACGGCGACAGATTTTTTAGTCTTTTGTTGTTTCGGTGTGGAAAACGTTTGGCGGTGACAATCAGTGTGCGCTTAAAGCAAAACCAAACAAATCATATACAAACGTACATACATATGTACATAAGAATATCTATTTTTTTATTTTTGAACAATAGATAACCAGCAAACGAGATAATAACCTAACAACTTAACTAAGGCATTCAGTTAGTTGATCAAGTCAAGTGGCTAGTTGAAACTAGCGCAAAAAAAAAAAAAAATAGTGTTGAAAAAAATTACTTCATGAGAGTTAACAAGTGCTTGTTGTTGAAGACCTTAAAAGTGTTTTGAAAATCTGTACAAAAATTTAAGGCAGTTAAAAATATCGATTATTAAAGTAGGTAACTGTTATGAAAAGAGTCCAAAATTGTACGGTTACACACTGAAACGAAAAAAGTGAAATTTTACTAATAAATAGAACGCGATCACAAAAAAAAATACAACAAAGAAAAATAAATTGTATTGTCACTCATAAGCGCGATTCATAATTAAGTATTAGAACTTGAACTAAATATTTTTCCAACGTTAATTATAAATACGCTAGAGAAGACAACCATAACAACAACACCAAATATTTGCTGCTAGCTGCTGCCTTGAAAATTACCAACAAAGCAAATATGTACGTATGAAATATGAACATTAGACTGTTTGAACTTGGGTTTTGGTTTTGAGAATTATAAAACTTTGATAGTTTGCTGGAGACACAAAACTTCACTATTTATTTATATATCTATCTTAGCTTCAACCGGTTAACACGAATTATTTTCATACTACAAAATAACCTTTGTATATCAAGTTTATAAGGGATATTTCATGTATGAAAACAAATTGAAGCGAAGTTGAAACTGTATCGAATTTTTAATAAACCCTCGATAAATGTGGAGCAGAAAGTCCTATAGAATGATTAAAGTGTTCAAAGTATTTGTGGTACCTACTGTCTGACCTTTTCTAGAATTATAATATTGTTATATACATATATATATATGGCGCGATATACAACAGTTATATCATCAACCTCCTAGGAAATTTTTGCGCCGAGCTTCTCTTCCACTTTGTGGTGTGCCGCTTTGAAATTTTTCTTACAAATTGATGGGCCCTACGGTTTTTCGCCGACTCCGAACGGCATCTACAAAGCAGATGAATTTTTGCTGAGAAGCCGTTCATGGAGGAAATACACTCGGAGAGTTTGCCAAACCACTGCCGAGGGGCGACCCAGTTTTGAAAAAACTTTTTCAAATCACTTTTTGATGTAACCTGTACCAGGGCTCGAACCCGGACCTTCGGTGTGGTAGGCCGACAACACTACCTCCACACCACGGTGGCCAATAATAATATTGTTATGGTCAATCAAATAATCTGCAAAATATTTAAATGTTTAGATACAGTCCTGACCCAACAAACATTTAGGCTCGAGTTACTCTAGATATCAAGTGAAGAACTAACATATTTCTCAAAACTCAAAGGTATTTCTCAGCACCGGATACATTTTAGAATCATTGCGTTCTCAATAAAAAGGGTTTTTTTTAATATGGGAAAAAAGCTCTTTCTCAAAAGGTTTGTTCTCAACTTGTACTCGCATGGGATTAGAGAATAGTTGGGAAAATGATGTTGAATATCAACTTGAGAACTATACAGTTTTTCAAAGGTTTGAAAAATAGCTGAACGATGTTTGTTGAGGAAGATAACTTTAGAATGAAGTTGATAAAAAAGATCGACGAACATATACATATGTGTTTACATATATGAAAGTTCTAGTGTTTCTATTTACATAAGTATACATTAAAAAATTCCGGATTATTTATATAAAGTTGGGCGGCTTACCTGGAAAATCGGTACCCTTCACATGGTGCGCCACCCTAGTATTCACATTAATATAACTCCACATGATTGCATGCAAAAGAAAAGCGACAGACAAAAAATTCCATTGTTTTTATGTTATGATTATTTATTTGTTTGGCAGAATTTTGAGTATGGTGGGTGTCATAGAGAAAGTCTGAGGTACGAATTTAAATTACGTGGGCAACCCTTCCAGTATATTTTTGTGCATGAAAAGTAGCTCTTGAAAAATGGTTCTGGCTGAAAACTGCCACTGATTTTTAAGAATATTTTTGCCTTATTTTAACACATTTTTTCTTATACTTATAGTATATGGCAGATAATGAAGATTTACAAGTCATTATGAACCACTTTAAACTATTTCTATATAAACGACAAGCAGATATTCATATTTTTCATGAAATGTCATTCTCAATTTCGTGTTATTTTTTTACTCGCCACTGTATATGACTACAAACAAACATACGAAAGCAAATTGCACATGTTGCAAGCAATAAAAATTATTAATAAAATTATTGAGTCCATTCTGTATGATTTCTCTTAAGATGTCAGCGAAATAGCTTGCGTGCATTTTGCCAAAAAACATTTAGTAATTAAATCGTATATTTATTTAGTTTTGATAATTGTGATGGCATTTAATGTCAAATTATTGTATACAAAATAGTGATTTTTGGCAAGGTTGTTTTGTTAATATGACTTTCGAGATGACAAAAAAATAATATGTTGCTAAGTGTGGGAGAGCCTCCTGTTGGTACAATGGCATTTTCTAGCAAAAAATTGTATACCAACTTCCAAACAAAATGATTTACCCGCTGAGTGATTCAGAATATTTTTGAATAACTCAGCGGGTCAGAATCTCGTCAATAACTGGAAGATTACACAGCCTTCAATATCAATTTCTCCAATGCTACTTTTAATTATTGAGAGACAGCGAGAGAGTTATAACGGCTCAAAGAAACAGAGATAGATGTACAGTTCTATCGGTCTTACAATGAATATAGAGCTTTGTCGGTACTTCAGGGTGTTCTATGATGAGAATTGTTATAGATTTATGTTGAACTTGTAAACTTGACCTAAGCAAGACATTTTTTAGTAGTAAGTCAAACAAGTAACCTCTATCTTTTGCTCTAGCTCTTTTTTGTTTTTGATTAGAAAAAACATACAAATGATAGAAATTATTATAATCAACATCAGATATCGCGTTTTTAATAAGTAAGGTCGTACACGCATGATGACCGCAGTTTGTCTCAATTGTAGTTCATAATAAATATTGCTATATCACAAATACATTTGCAACACTCTCAAACGCATAGTTACTCATACGTGAATGACACACTCATGCACCTGTTCAAAAGAATATACGATAAGCTCAAGGATATATTCGACCATGAAACATGACAATAATACAAAAACGATAAGACAATACAATGAATTTTATAAAACCGAATAGCAACTTGCCATAAACTTACAGTTTTCTAAACAAAAAAAAAAAAAACAGAAATAAAAACCATTTTGAAATCAACTAATGCAACCGATGATCGATTTGGCCATTTCTGCTTGCTTATTCATCTACCTGTTGACAAATGGGAAACCACTGAAAAGCTAGACAGCGTACATTTGTACGATTTTCTTTCTTTTTGATTTGTATGAATGTAGATCTGTACATATGTATGTATGCTTGTATGTACAAGAATCTAGACTACTTACGCGACTAATTTTGTAGTTGTGTATGTGCAAATGATTAATTTATATGTTTGGTTCATGTTGTTTGCAGTGCTGATTCACTCATTCTAAAAAAAGTTTATGCCGCTTTTCATTTGTCAGGTATATCTACTGTTAATGTAGTAGATACAAATACACAAAGTTTTTATTCTGTGATTTTTCTTGTAGTTTTTCATTTACTTTTCAATTAACTTTTTTTTTAGTGGCTTTGTATTTTGCCTTTGCATAAATTTTTGCTATTTGTTTTATATATTTGTACACATTTGTTTGCTGTTCAGGTAAGCTGTCACTTTGAATTACACTATGCGGATTGCCACCTAGGGTTGCCACCTGAACAGATTTTATTTATTCCTTCAGATATCGACCACTATCTCGGGAACTGCTAAACCGATTTCGATAAAATTTCGTAGATGGATAGTATGCTTCGTTCTTAGATTTTCTACTTGGATGTTGCCACTAATGGAAACTTAGAGGGTTGCCACCTTTCCGATTTTTTTTTGAAATATATAGCAATATGGGTATCAAATGAAAGGTATTTTAGGGCGTATACCAACCAGCGTATACAACAGGTGTCGCCAATGTATGTTAAGTGACGTTTTGTGGTTAGTGTTCGATATTTTGTAAATCAATTTTGGAAATTTATGCTCTTGGTAAGTAAGATTATGTGGCAAATTCGAAAAATACCGAGCAAGTCTCGGTCACCCAGGTACTTTTTCATTATAAAGCATATACATATGTACACACATTAGGATGAGCCAAAAAATCTATTTTAAGAAATCCAAATTGTTGAGAGAAGTAGCGATGTGTTATGACAGCACCTACGCGGTTTCTGTTGTTTCTGAGTACCCACACCATGGAACACCTTGAGTAGAGTAGTTCTAAAATTGTTACGCTATAGTGAAAGTTATATGAATATTATATTTAATAAAACTTGATTACAAAAGCACGTCGTTCACGGTTTCCCTTCGAATTTTGTGGTGTCTTCAATGTTCTCCTGTGAGGAATTTTCAACGAAGACAAGGTGTTTTTTTTTATTAATTTTTATTCAATTCTAATCAATGAGTAATTGCGAATTTGTTGCGATGGTATAGTTACTCCTCATTTCTTCTAGTGAAGCGAACCCAAGTACCAAAGCCGCTGTTCGAGATAATTATCTAATAACTCGGTTAGTTATGTACCCGAGTCCGGGATAGGGTCTGATGTAAAATATATTCAAATGGTATTGATTTCGGGAAACTGAAAAGAAGTATTATTTTCGATATTTTATTAGAAAAATTAAAAACGCAACAAGAAAATACTTATACCAATCATAACCACAATTTCTCGGCAGACTCTCAAATGCAAGTTCAACCTTTTCCAGCTCAACCAAGCATATTTTGCTATTTGAAATATTTACTAACAGTCTTTCCCAAATGCACAAGCTACAAAAAGAATTCGTATGTAAATACACCCATATGCGTTTGAAAGATTGACACTTGACACAACCGGAAGTGGCGTACGAAAATTTGCAAAATGTCAAAAGACAGATTTAAGTACGTGCAAACTAGGTGATAACGAATAAAACTCAAGCCAAGAACAATAATTGCATGTCCCGCGATGAAATGGAATGTGTTATAAAATGATATTAGGTTCGAGATTAGAGTTTTTATATAAAATCAAATAGTTTAAAAGTGGTGATTACGCAAGTGGCAATACACAAAAAAAGTAGGAAACACCACCCCGAAGGCGCCAAAGAAAAAGGAATGTTATTGCAAGCAATTAAGCGAAGGATAAGCAAAGTAGTTTTTCAAGTATTTGTATGCGAATCCATAGCACAAAGCAATAGGAAAAGCATTCCCACATCTGATAAGCTTGGCACACCAAAGACATTACGATATGAGTATGACGAACATGTGTCACTCTAGCGCTGTATTTCCCTTAGCAAGCGACGACTATAGCATATTTGACATTCTTCTAACAGCACTTTGTAGATTGTAGAGATTGTGTCATTACGTTGTAACGAAAGCCACTATACGAAAAGTGAAAAAATAGTTAAAAGAAAAAAAACGATATCTGCAAAAAAAAAACCCACTCACATAACGATCAAACAAGGAATGTGTAACAAACATATAAAAGC
The DNA here is from genome assembly GCA_951509765.1 of Sphenella marginata. Lineage (NCBI taxonomy): Eukaryota > Metazoa > Arthropoda > Insecta > Diptera > Tephritidae > Sphenella > Sphenella marginata. The sequence continues at coordinate 25,367,364 of OX608082.1, forward strand.
ACGATTCACTGAAAAATTGAAGAAGACACTTTTGTTTGACGACAAACAGCAAGCGACAAGCACAAGACGACTAGCTAAATAACTATACGCTCGAATGTGGATAGAACGTTTCTCATACAGCCAACAGCGGCATCCTTAAATCCGTCGCGTAATGACGACAAAAGATGACAGCAACGCACATAACCACAATGAGGTTAGAGCATTTAGAAGAACGTGAATTGCTCTGGAGCACAATGGTGAATCGCTGTGCTAAGCTGCCAGCCAAAACACCTTTAGTGCTGCAATTCGCGCGCTGATGTTGCACGTGATACGCATAAGCAAGTAGTAAGTTGTTCTGTTGTTCTTATGCTCGTATAGCAGAAGATAGAAGATGGAAAGAGTTGTTACGTTTGTGACGATGTGTGTGTGCATTAGACAGGCCAAACATTTTTTTTTTTGTTCTTTGTGAAAAATATCGCTAACGTTATAGTAACCACCGCAAGTCCCGAAATGCTTGTAACATGTGATTTCAAATCGAGAGACAGACACTCGGAAGTGTGTCCAAATTTGGCTACGGCGAATGAATTTCTGTTCGAGTTATGGCATAAAAAGATTTTTGGGTTTTTCCACGCCCATTTTTGAAAACATATTTCAAATTTCTTCGTATATGGATATCTGGAAATTAGCAAAATATATAGCGCTATAATGCTTTGAAAAATCTTGTATGTAAAAATGGGCATGGCTATTACCTAATTTCGCTAATTTTCTCTCGTAAAAAGGGTGACATGAGCACCGAATTTCATAATGTTGCCCTGTTTTTATTTACATTTAAGAGTCTTGTGAAATAAACTTAATCAAGGGTGGGTAACGCCACGCCCATTTTCAGAAATTTCCAAAGTAGAACGCCAAATTTGATCCTTAAAAGTATGTAAGCCTAAAATATTCTGACTAATCACATAAAAATTGAACTTTTCTATCATTAAATTTCCAATTTCGCCTACCTTAAATAGCGGGAGAAAAGAGGCAAAAAGCCAAATAAAAAGTTTGAAAAATATCTAGAAAATTACTTCAGATGTCCACATAGTTCAAAGGAAATTTATAAAAAAAAATTTTTTTTGGCTCAGTCTAGTTTGCACCCCACAGTGAAATTTCAAGCTAGGCAGACTAATATTAAATTATAACTAAAACTTTCTGACTGTATTCGATTTAACCCAAAAAAGATTGTAGACATGTATGTATAGCTTTTTGGTAAAATTTCGAGTAAACATACATTCGCTTAAGTTATTATTATGAGCTGATAACTTAACCATTTTTATATTTTAAACTGGTATGAGACTATTATTTTTCGCTGCAGAACTTCATCTCTTAGGATATTCCCATGTTAAAAAAGTCATATGATTGTATGTAAGAAGGACAATTGGCTGAATAATTGTGCTTGCTATGCTCACTAGTTGTAAGCTAGTTTGCAACTAGTTAGTTTGTCGGCAGTGTCAAGTACTCTACATGGCTGTAAGCTACATATATGCTAGATAGCGTTGATGGGTGTCACCTACGATTTTATAAGCATTTATATATTTATGTATCTATGCATGTATGTGTGTGTTTCTATGAAAGTTGGTAAGTCATAGAGTATTTTGCAGCGATTTTTTGTCATTCAAGTCAAGTGCTGTCATCAAAGACAAATAGACAATGAGGCATTTATAGAATGCATTGACTACATACATACGTCTGTTACTGTTTGACATTTTGTGTGCGTATGTATGTATGTTTTTTTTTGCAAGTGTGGTGCTATTCTTTTTTAATTTTTTATTTCTGTATGAACTTTACCTTGTACTAAGTTCTTAATATTTGTAGGCTTTGAAGCAAATTTAAGCATGTTGAATGTATGTAAACATATAAAATGGATAGCACTTTATCTTCGTAGATCATTTCTAATAGCATGGTAGAATGAATAACTTCGATATTAAGGAAGACATAAAACGTTGAGCTTCAATTTTCATACTCTTTCTGGAATGTGATGGTTAGATTAGGTTGGGTTCTGTGGCTGGTAGCTTTGGGAAGAGAAGTGCATTTTTACAATGGACGGTCTGTTGTCATATGACATTTATAAAATTTTAAGTTTAACTTGATTTTCACGGCCGTGTGAAAAGGTCCCTAAGGGCCTTTTTTTGCAAATCATGTTTTTTTGATATAAAAAATTTTTTTTTTGTTTTTTTTTGTTTTTATTGTTTATAACTAAATTCTACGTACAAAAATAATTTTTGAATTTTTTGTAATTTTTTTTACAAGCATTTATTAGTGAAATTCAGTACAAGATCCATACGGACCTATTCACACGTCCGCGTAGTATTCTCACTAAAACCTCAATAACTCCTATAGTAATGATCCGGTCGGCTTGATTTGATGCGCAACGAAATACTCTTGGAATACAAAGTAACTATCGGAGGGTTAAGAGTTGGTGGCTTACAACTTTATAGTTGTGAAGTTGTGTGGCACTTACGTTAAGAGTGATCAGCGCGAAGTTGAGAGCTTTGAGAGGAACTTCAATCAGTACTGCCATATATGCACTACTCTGAGCTTGTGTTACAATCATTTTACTTCTTGAACTCACCAGAAGTGGAGTTATGGTATCTGCCTATATGGATAAGTACTTTTAAGTGTCTGATCTGTACCGTAGCCAGATCAGAGTGATCATGTAGAGAGCTAAGTTGAACATACTCTGAATGTTAACTAATGAGATTAAGGTCGATAATCGACTAATTTTTAAACTATGACTGCGGATTCGTTTCCAGCTCAAAACTCTGCTCTCTAAATTATCTAGCAAATTTATTTCCTAGATTCGTTTTTTTAATTTAATTTCCAAATTTGATTACTCTGAAGCAGTGGCGGACCCAGGATTTTATGAAATTTTTAGAACATGTTTTATCCACATTTTCTAAGCCAGTCTAATCTACATGCTTTCAACACATTTATTCATGTTTTGTTAGCAATGCACCTCTTTCAATTGTCCACAATTATAGATCTCTTAAAAAGCTTTCGAGCTTATAGGCTTTACCAAGCCCACAGTTTGTCCTTATGCTTTGCTGTGAAATGTTAATGATAAACTTGTTGGATTTAGCAGCAACTACTCCCCTCTATATATGCAAATACTTCTTGTACGAGTGTGTGCAACACCGTTTGAAAACATATCTCTTTTAACACTGAGTTCACTTCTATGACACGCATCGGTGATAACGTCAGCGGCCCATGACATTTGGCATGCGGTGGCAAAGTAATAAATTTGTAAGCCCTGCACCCTACCAACTTACATACATATATAACTAAGGCACGCCACGGAGAAAGCATTCATGCAAAGCGGACTCCAAAAACAGCAAAAATATATTTGTAAAAAATGGAAGCACTGCGAATAGGCAAAACAAAAAAAGTACGCGAAAGAGCTACAACCCAATGTAAAGCTTAACTCTTTCTCATATGCTTATGCGTTCGCTGAGTCACATGTAACAACCATGGCATGTAGGGATTTAGATTTTGGTATTGCTAGAAATAAATAAACCTACTATAGCAACAACAACATATTGTAACTGATTTATTGTAGGAATGGTTGTATTTTTGCGCTTTTATCCACTTCAAAACAAATTCTTTTATCACTGTTTTGCTTTTATTTAAATATTTAGCTTAATATTTTTGAAGTGTGTGTTTTTAGAATTACGTTAGGGTTACCTTCGAATCTACTAAATGGAATTTTTGTTTAACTGTACATGGTTTGCAAAAGGTTTCACTTCCGTTGCGAGCAGACTCGATGGCCAAGCATTTTAGGCTTCTATCATTTTTGGTTTTTTTTCTTCAGATTTATATCACATTAGGCCATCAGAGAGTAATTTTTTTTTGGTAATTCTTTGCTTTTCTTGAGGAACAAAATATAAGATTTTTGGAAATAATTGACAGCACAGTCAGGGGAGTAGAAATAAGACACCAGTTGTATCGCCAAAAAAGACCACTACAACGCGATTGCAAAATCTTCCCAGTAATTACTGAAACATATACTATGTGAAGCGCTCTTTACAACAAAAAAACTTTTTTGAACTGTCTACCATCCTTACACTCTTTTACTATCCATCATACCAGCTGCTAGCGCATGTCATGCAACATTAGCTGAGCAATCACTTTGTTGTTTTGTTTGGCATCAAACTTATTCCTTTTTACCAAACTTGGTAATATTTATATTTGCACTCAGAAGTAACCCTTGCCAAGCTGTTGTAAATGTACCACACTGGTATACAAATTTTACAATTTTCCCTCCCAACTCCCAGCACACCACTTCAACTTATTTGCCATCGAGCTTTGACAAAATTCAGTCTGTTGATTTCGTGTACAAACAGGCAAAACGTGCACAGTAATAAAATCCATAAAATAAATAATCGTATGAGTCTAAAATTATACAAATATAAATATTCGATGTATGTAGAATTCCGTATGTAAAACCCCACTGAAGACTACTTCAGAACTAGTATTAAACTGAAGCTTTCTACTCAGCTAAATCTATTTTAAGCGTATGATGAATTTCATAGCAATACTGATGTGCATTGAACCCGACCCATTAGATTGTGGTGTATACAGTTACATTTTAAATATACGAACACAACCTCATTTTTAAAAACTGCATTTTCGAAAAAATTGTGGTCGGTGCCACGCCCCCGAACTATACAAATTTTCATTTAAAAATAGCTCTGAACGTATTTGGTCTTAATAAATGATTTTTGATTTGATTTATGTGTGGCCTTTAGTCCCGTTTTTTATAATTTTGGAAATAGGGCGTTGCCACGCCCACATTTTTTGTGTTTTGTTTGTGCTTCAATAATGTCCAAATTTTATGGTCGATCTCTATTAAACTTTCCCAACACATTCAAAAGTTTGGAGTGTACGACATAGGGTATATATTTTTGGAAAAGTGGTCGATGCCACGCCCGTAGGCTATATACAATTTTAACCCGCCAAAACTCTTTTTGGATATTTGTATCCTTTAGTCAAGATTCTCTAATATCAATTTTTCCACAAAAATCGAAAATAATAATTTACCAAAAATTATTATTATCTGGTCTTGAGCTCGCAAAACTTACAAATATGTCAAGATTTTTATAATTTTTAAAAGGTGTATACTTTCAAAAGGTTTTTCAAATATCTTTCTAATTGTATACAGATTTTTGAGCCGTTCCGTAGTAAGGTCCCTGATGTGGAAAACAAACAAAAAAAAAAAACGATTTATTATTTCTAGACATTTTAGTCTATCGTACTTAACCCTGAACTTCCACTAGCGCAAGCTCAGTCTTCTTCGCACTAGTTCGGTTACAGTCACATATTCTAGTTATATGCTTTACTTGATTCAGTGTAAGAGTTCATCGCTGTTTACAAAACAAAAATATATTATTTACACTAAAAGGGGATTTTGCTAGTTTTTGTTGTTTGCAAATAGTAGCTATGTGAATTTTTTTTAGGTTGATCCTTTGGTAATCGGCATGTTGTACCATTGAACTTTCGTATATGAAATAAAAACCTTTTTTGCCATATTTTAATTCTTTGTCAGCTATTTTGATTCAAAATATGTATGTATGTAAAAACTAATCCTTCTCAGCGAAAGATGCTTAGCTGATTTGGCCATATTTTACAGTTATTGTACAAGCACTTGATGAATATGAGCTTAAGATAAATGCTAACGGTAAGCATAAATTCCATAAGCTTGCCATAAAATGCTTTATAGCAATACATTTTTAGCCACTTTGTAAGGCTTCGAAACCAATATTAGCTTCAATGACATAATCGGCTTGTGGAATCGCAATGTAATCGTTTATATCCTAGCGTTTTATCTTTGAGTGAGGTCGCAAATTGCATCTAAATAAAATACTATAAAATATTTATAGCAGAGATGAATCTTGTTAGGGGTGCTGGAGTGCTATGTATTTTAATTTTTTGGTATGGGCTGAAGAAATCGAACTATAGCCAGCATTATGAAAACTTGAAATTTTTTGTACGGGATGATGGTGATTTTTCCAACTTTTAAAAATGCTTGTAAATTATTTTAATACACTTTTACTGACCCTAGAATATTTTTAGGACCTTCGTAATTTATACAATTTTTATTTTGCAGATTAAGACTCAAAGGAAGGAATATTTAGATGAACTACTAAGAGGAGCTCTGCAAAATTAATCATTGCTGAATATTTATTGGCAGGAGTTATAGCACAAGTCATTTGCTTAGTTAATATTTTAATAAATAATAAATAACTTGTATAATTATTTGACTTCCAACAGCCGAAGCTGGGGCTAAATCGACTAATCTGAACATCCTAAACATTTCGATAAACGAATTAAGAATCGCGTCCACGCTATGCACCACAGTTTTCGTATAGAGCAAAAAATGAATAAAACAAAAATAATGTAACCCAATGCTCAATGGCAGAGACGAGCAACCAAAGTTATGCAAGAGCGTATGTACCCAAACAAACCCACAAAAAGTTATGTATAAGCGAACAAAAAGACGTGGAACATGAGAAGCTAACGGAAATTCAACGACAACCGACAACTGACAACTACCATGGAATTTGACAAAAGACAGAGACGAGTGAAGATGGACGTGTGGTGAGGTTAGAAGAAAGTGCAAAGGACATTTTAGACTCAGATTTTTCCATATAGTCAATTTCCCATGTATGTTCCCATTGATCAGAGCGCAACAAAGCGGAATTTTGTTTTCTTAAAAATAGATTGCCATCATTCAGCATCGCAGTTCATCTCTTTCCATCTCTGGACCCGAATGTTTCGGTCCTATTCCCTTTGGAGCTTTCGAGATACACGAGTGACTGAGAGCGGTGTATGGGATCTATTTTCGCCTGGGGGATTATATTAAGCCCATCACTGACACACCATCTCTTCTTGTTGTTGTAAAGACAAAAATACCTCCCGAAGGTTTTGGGCAGTGTTACCGATATAACAGTCCTCTCCCGGACGTGAACCCAGTACACTTTGGTACTCCCCGACGATCGTGGTAGAGATTTGGAATAACCAGTGCAACCAAAAGGAAGGAGAAGTTTTGTAATAAATACAAGGTGAGATTCATCATATCCGTAGATCAAGCATCGAGTTGCAATTTCAATTAAAATTTCTTTTCCATCAATATTCTCACAAAAAATACATACTTTATTTTTGCAACTCTAATAGGCGAGCTTAGCTTTGACAAGTATCAATTTCTGCCGAACTTTATATATGTAATTCAACCATGGTCTCAACTACGAGTATTGGCAAAGTTTCAAGTCCTAGGAAGCTGGAGAAATTATTTTTTCCACTTTAATAATTTCAGGTCTAGCTCGATTCTATCCAAAAAGTTTAAGCTGCAATCTGGTATGCGTGAAATCTAGGAGATAAATGACATTGAGCGTGTTGAGTTTCATAGGAAGTTGTCACGAATATTCCGCATTTTTTCCACCATACACGACGAGGTTGCAGTGTTGATAGCAAAAGTTAGTACATCGTAAATTTCATTTTGTTTTTGTGATACCGTTAAACGTACGCTGCTTTGCTTTGCACCAACGCCTCACTCCTGTGTGCAAAAAATATTTCTTTTTTTTTTCTTTTCAACAAATTTCACTGATTTAATACGTCTCTAAACCCCTGTACTAGTGCAGATGTTTAGTAGAGGATGCGTATCGTGATTTTAATTAATTTTTTCTTTGATGCTTTACTTTGCTGGGCTTCAGTTTGCTGTGCTTCAGTTTGTTTTGCTTCGACTACAATATTTGTGTACACAAACATTTTTTTATTCTTTGCCAAAGCATATTAATAAGTTTTGCGTTTCGGCTGCTTTGAAAGTTTAGCGTTTGATAGCAAACAAACTACGAAAAATATAGAAAAGGACTTTGGTTTATGTGGAAAAAACTTGCTTGTCACTCGGTTTTTTTCTTTCTTTTTTTTTTTTTTGTGCACACCTAGACTTCTTACTTTTTCGTTACAATCAAACTTTGGTATATTGGAGCAAAAACGTTGATTGTTTATTTTTGGCTTTGGAAAGATGTGAAAAGTTTAGTGATGGACAAGTGTATAAACTAGTTTTTCTGTACAAAAATTATGCAGTGAATAAAGCTGAATGAAGAAATTTTTGAAACAAAAAAATTGGTTTCTGCTGACGAAGAAGGAGAAGCGGTTCTTTTGTGGCACTTTAAGCACTTCGTTCAATGTGCATATGTTCTAGAAATTGCTTTAAGAGTCAAGAATATGAGATTAAGACATAGCTTATGAAGGCGAATACCGTAGCGTACGTAACGCTTACGAAATGTTACTTCACTTTCTAGGCAACCATACCTATAGTTCGAGCCAAAGTAAAGAGTGAGATAATTCTCTGAGATATATCTAGAATACATTTCAATTATTTCCAATCAAAATTTGTTTCCGCTTTTGTGTGTATACCCAGCAGTTACAATTCTATATTTGCACTCAAAATTTCCTTAAAATTTCATTTGATACTTCATTTAAATGTTCACGTACTCAATGCAAAAACTTTAAGGATACTTACAAATACAAAACAACTGCCGTGTATACATACATGGTTGGTTGGTTGGTTGGAGTGGCGAGTCCCAGTGACTCCAATTAGCGCTAGCGCGCCGTTTTGATACCACAGCTCGTGAACTAACCAATGAAGATTACGACAGAAAACTTGCGTGGTGGGACTCTCACCCCTCTATCCTAACTACATCCATCCCGTTGAGTCCAGAAATTTTAGAAGTTCCCCAAGCTTAACATCGTTGAGCTCAGAAAGACTCCCGAACAAAGGTTTACCCAGAAATTTTGTTCTGCTCCTGCAGTGCGCAGGACAGCCGCACAGTAGGTACTCCACCGTCTCTTCCATCCCCGGAAGGTTGCAACTGCGGCACGTAGTATTGTGCTCCATGCCCATCCTTGCCGCGTGCGCCCCGATAGTCCAATGTCCAGTGAGGGCTGAGACTAATCTGAAAAGGTCCCTTCTGTTGTTCCTTAGAAGGGTCGAAGTTCGTGCTTCATTATACGACGGCCAAAAACTCCTTGAAACTCTGCAGGACTGCAAACGCTTCCATCTATCCGTAGCCTCACCACGCCAGTGCCGAGAGATCCGACCCTTGAGCAGTCCCAGCGGTGCAAGGACCTCCTGCGCTTCTGAGACGTCAAGAGCCGACCCACGCCGTGCCAGCTCATCGGCACACTCGTTTCCCTGTATGTTACGATGCCCCGGCACCCATATTAGAGAAACGGCATGTCGACTTGCCAGGTTCATGGTCCTCTCCCTGCACTGACCTACGAGGCTCGAAGTGATCGTCGCTGATCCGAGAGCCCGAAGAGCCGCCTGGCTGTCCGAGAAGATAGCTATCCGATTACCTGTTATATTTGTATCCAGTAATGCCCTGCATGCTTCCTGGATAGCATAAATTTCTCATTGAAATACACTCGCAGAGTCTGGAAGACGCACTGATAAGGACACGTCTGGGAGAATTCCGAAAACTCCCGCTCCCACTCCACAATCCATTTTAGATCCGTCCGTGAAAATTGATATGTCGAAGTTTTGTGGTAGTTCCCCTGTTTTCCAGTCCTTTCTGGATGGGAAAATAACCTCAAAATTTGTGTCGAAAACTGTCCTGGGACAGATGTAGTCCGTTTTGTTCTTAATATAGGGGTCGGTTATATTTAACAGAATACGGCTGTGACCGTATCCACGCTCTTTCCAGAGTCCCAACTCCCGAAGCCTGAGTGCACCATTAGATGCTATTTCCTTACATACATAATAATGCAAACATAGTTTGCCTCCCAGCGAAATATACCAAATATCTAACATAGAAACTTCCTGCTGAAGCTAAACACTTAGTTATCAATAAATCATATCATCTAGCGCATTTGCAAAAGTGAATTTCTAAAGTTTCGTTGCTTTTACAGTTTCAGTCTACAACAACAAATATTTTCAAAGTAAGCACCTAATTGGCAACGTGGTAAATGTTGAACACAGCAGACAATTTTACATATTTACACACCAACTTGTAAAATGCAATCAAATATTGAATTATTTTCGAAGATATAGCGTAGGTAGTGGCAATGATGTACTCGTAGTAAGTTTGAAAGAGCTCTACAGCAAAGAGGTTGTGAGTTCGACAATTAATTAAAATGAAATTCCAGAAATATATGCGCAATCTCAGGGCTCACTCAACGAGCGCTTTGTTTTTGTAAGGCATGCCTTTTTGTGGCGAACTTCACTGCGAATATGTAACGAAGTGTGGCCTATGTTTCCTTGAGCTAAGATAAGCGGTAAATGAAGTTAATTTTCACAAGTAATACAGGTATACTCGTACATGTTTACGCAAATTCAAAGATACATTTATGTTATTAGGAAGTACACTAAAGGCAATTAAGTTAGCTAAAAGTGAAGAGTGCATTTACATAAGAATATAGGTACACACCAGCGATGCCAATCCCAAGATACTGGAATTCCAGAAAAGTGGTCCGAAAATTTATGATTTTTTAAAACGTTATTTATGAAAGTTATAATTAGTTTTTAGAGATGGGTTTTTTCATTTTGGTTTTCCTTGTCGACTTTTTTATTCATTCATTTATAATTTGAAAAAGTAAAGCTTTCAAAAAGCACATTCCGGAATCAAATATGTTGTTCAAACAACTTTCGTTTTATACAAAAAACATCAGAAATAAATTTTTTCCTTTAATATTTTAAAGCTTGATGATTTTTCAATCCAAACAGGTTTGAGGTTAGTAAGCTGCCCATTCTCGGCACTAATTAGCTGAGTGCGGGATTGCAAAAGTTAAAGAAATGTTGCATCCTTACCGCATACATACCGACAGCGTTAGTAATGCTTCTACAATCTTTTACTGCTAGTTCGCTTATGCTCAAATAAAGCGATAAATTCTGAAAACTTCAAAATCGAAGAACTTTCTCTTAACGCAATTCAAGTCAAGCAAACGAAGTTCAAATGAAACCAAACACATACATATCTATACTTAGTTGTTAGTTTTAGTGGCAGCTTATAAGTAAACGAGAGACTTCTCCAAGCAAACACTAGACTGATACAACCTTCAACGATGTTTTTTAGCGCAGTGGCCAAGTTAAAAAACCGGCATAGTAGGGTTAATTTGAAATAAAAACCCTTGGTGGGGTTAAACCCTAGTGAATGCAGTATGGTAGAATCGGCAGATAGTGAAACTGATATTCCCAATGTTTAGTCGGGATGTGATTTGTGTCCCCACGACCGGAACCATCAGCATGCTATCTCGACACAGCAGACTTTTCTAACACACTTCCAACACCATTGAAACGTCTAAGTTCCTGAGACTTTCGCTAATAAATAAAAAAAACCCGACTGTGTTAACCACAAATAATTATTCTGAAGTCAAGTTTACAGCTACTGAATTACAACTGCCTACCCTGAAATGCATTTTTTGATAACTGAAGTGAAACAGTCTATTACGAAGTAAATTTGATGAGTTCTGAAGTGCAATTGGAGCTTTGTCTGCCGTCGACTTAATGGATGCTCAAGGCTAATAAATAGCAACGCATCTTTAACAAAGTTACAACCTCAGATACACGAAAATGCAGATTCTCCACACTATTGCAAGTGGGTATAAAAATTATGCATTCAAAGCAACTGCAAAAGTTACGTATACGCCATGGCATACACCTCGAGAGTTGCCAAAGTAGAGAAAGACGTAATTGGCAGCTTAAAAAAATCTAATTTGAAAATTTCCAAAGCACATACACACAAATACACAAAAAGGCATTGAAGACTTAAAATAAAGAAGGGCGCCAAGATTTAATGAGGAAATTTGAGCGAGATAGGATGTTAATTATCACGACTGCACTTGAAATGCGAATTTCATACTCAAATCAGCGCAAAGCAAGTTACGTGAAGCCGGCAAATTACCAATTTCATCTGATTACAATGTTTTTGATGGCACAAAAAAAAAAAAAAATTAAATTACAATAACAACACTGCCATAAAGTGTGACGAGGTTTACACCAAAAACATGAACATCAGCAATAACGTCATCATCATTAACATAGCATACAACAAGTGTAATAACCATCATTGAGCCTTTTGCTACATCTATACGAATATACAATTAACGCCGCATGTTGACAGGATAATTTGGAACACCTCAACACAACCAACAACACAATCACAGTCACAGTCACAGTCACAGTCAGTAACTAAGGTGAAGACGTTTTGGTACATAGAACACGGTTAGGCAGCGTCATTAAAATTTTTGTACGCATTACTCATGATGATTGCTTTTGTGTAGGAAATGCGCTTCTTAACCATGTACTTTTTTGTTGTTGTTGTTGATTGAGTTTAAGTGTTGTTGGTTAAGTGGCACTTGAGTCTACTGTGAAATATTAAGTTAATAATCATACTTAACGTGCTAATTGCATTCTCACAAATGTTTGACGCATTTAAAAATGTAACGCAAATGATTACCAAAAGTTTGCTAAGTTTTGTAAGCAACGCGAGTCGCGCTGATGATTATAAATAGTTCTATTGTTATTTCTTCCCTTGCGTCTTTCTTACGCGCTCTCTCTTACTCTCTCACTCTTTCTCTCTAGGGCTAATGTAGCTCATAGCAATAATTATGCAATTATGTGAATTTACTTAAATTGTGTTCACAAAGCGTCTGTCTGACTGTCGACAATGAATAGCAAATAGGCTTGTGTTAACTTTTATCTGCGTTGAAAGGAGTAACTTGAGCAAGGAATCTAGCAGCCATTGAAATGTCTTTTAGATTGCCTGGTAATTAAAAGTTAGACAAATTGCAAAATGGTTTGTCGAAAAGTTTAGTGGCAAATCAGTTATTGGCTATTTGAAGAGCATTTTTGTATTGCGCACTTGTTGAGTGCCTTCAGTGATTATTTGATTAAGTATAGATATATATTATTGACCAAGTTTATGTGTAATGACTGATTAAATAAGGAAGTACTTGCTTTTTTTTTGATATAAAAATTGTAGTAGAAATCATCTAGACGATTGGATAATGATGAAGATTAATGCAATTTTATGTGGCGTATCCCATGCCTATCCCGGGATCGCGAATAATTTTTGTACATTTATACAACGATCCCTTTGCACAGAAACCCACTTGAACTGGAGCGGTTATAAGTGAGCCCTTAGCCGAGTATTTCAGACTGGTTTCATCGTTGATTCCTCTCTTTCGGATGTACCTTCTATCTAGGTAGCTAACGTTGCTTAGAGTCCCACGGCGACAAAAATTATTCGCGATCCCGGGATAGGCATGGGATACGCCACATAATTATTAATGATAATTAGTGTGATAACCAGCGGAATAATTATTAGTGATAACCAGCGGCTACCGTAGGTATTATGGTCTCGTTATTTTCATTGATGGGGATGAGGCTATATTTGTGGTTATGGATATGGTAAAATGTCCCGCTATGGTAATGGGTGCATAATTTAGTTGTGAATATGGTAAGGATCATAAATCTAGGTTATAGAATGTTATGTATTTTGTTATGATTATGATTATGATTTTTGGTTGTGGTTATATTTATAATTACGGTTATGTCTAAGTATTAAATTAAAATTATCTGCTGTTCTCTTGTTATATTTTTTACAAGTTCTTCGGGCTATCTTAAGTTTATTTAAGCTTAAGTTTTAATTGTAAATATTACCTTTATAAGGAGCACTTTTGGCGGTACTTACCTAAAATGGAAAAGAAAGAAAATATTATTAATTTATAAAAAGTGCAATAATATATAATAATAATATATAATAAGACTACTAGACTTATATGTACTAATAAATTATAAAACCAACACATTATGAAAACACTTAACATTACGTCGTCGATAGATAAAAAAAAGTATACTAAGGACATTTTGGGAACCAGGAATAGATATCTCGGTGTGATTTTCTTTGAGTTTCCGGAGGTAATATCGAAAGATAGCATATTGAAGAAGTTATGTGAAGAAAAATTTGGGATTGCGAAGTTTGCGTTGGGTCGAGTTTTAAAGAATTGGTAATAAGTCTCTTGTCTTGGAATTATATCCCATTGTCGAATACTGATTGTCGATCGGACTTCTGCACTGATGTTATGGTTGGTGTTACTGATAGTACAGAGTTATATAGAGCCTGTCAGAGTTTTAAAAATGGGAGGGGGCAACAAAAGCATATCCAAATGGCTTTGTAGGTCCAGCAATGTTGCCTTATAACTTGCACCTAAGAAAGGACAGCTTTCAAAATAAACTTAACGGTAAATATAGATACACAGCCATTTCATTAACCGTAGCCTTAACCATAACATGCCAAATTTACCTTAACTATAACCAAGAAAACACAGATAGGAAAATAAACCTAATGGTACAATTATTAACTTAACCGTAACCGTAACCGTAACCTTAACCATAACCATAACGTTTAATACTTAAAACCCGGTTTTCTGTATTGAAATGTATTATTGTTGAGAAGATTTCTTAACCCAACTAATAACCTTCAATGCGGTAGGCCAGCACTACATACATATATCCGCTGTACCACGGCATACGCCGAGTAATACATAGAGGTTAGAGGAGGATATAGATGATTATGAAAATTGCATTACTAGTACAAATATTTTTAAATTAGTATACCAAATTTAAGTCTTGGCAATCACATCTCATAAGAACTAACATCTACAATTGCCTTTTGAGATAACATTCGCTTGGATTGATTTCAACTTAAACAATAAACAATTAAGAATCAGTGAAGTATCATTGCGAATGCTCTTCAACTAATTAGTAGTTATTGACAATGGCTTCCTTTTAAGCGTATCATTCTCTTTTGCCGCTTTTGAATAGCAAGTTTTTGTATATTCAATTACCTTTTAACATAACAAACATAAACAAAAGTAAATGTCTAAGACAACATTAAAAACAATTCGATCAAATTATTTTAAATGGTTGAATCTGCGTCTCCCACGGCTACAGTCATTGGCCGGTAAGGTTGCTTTGTTCTGTAGACAAAACGTTTCTTGACCTCACGTTTAACAGTTGTTTATTTTTATAACAAAACAAAAATGAAAACAAAAATTGTTAAGACTACATTTATATTAATGTCGTCAAAAAGCAGAAGCAAATTTGCCAGATAAAATAAAATTGTAAATAGGTCTGTATATTGAAATTAAAAAAAAATGTTTAAGGGAGGGATCATTAACATTAGAACTCAAATCAGTATTTTTTAGAATTTGTATCGGTCTGTATGACTTAAGAATTGCTAAACATAATTTAATAGAACCGTTGCAATACTGGACCTATAACTCAAAATTTAGGATATCCTTTATTTTAAATAGTTAGCGAGGAGTAAGGGGGGCCTGGTAACCTAAAATGTGTTAGTACAATATGGGTAATAAAGGAAAGGTGCCATTGAGTACTGTAATAAGTTAAATATTTCAACTATTTTCTGGAATCACTAAAATCGAATTGAATCTACTAAAGTTGTGAAACGCAGCAAATAGTGCCCAGGTTTTCTAGATTGGATGTAGTACAATGGTCAAGTGTACGTTTCCCAACTACGGCAATGAATTTCTTAAAGCCTAAATGGAAGTTTAGCAAAATTCCCAATGTCAAACAAATTACTAAATACTTCACTCACTGCGCCACCTAGCGGTTTTCATACATTTCATAAATATTAAATGGTTTAATAACATGGCTTCGATGTATATATGAGAAGAAGAGGAGATAGGCCCAACATTAAGTATACCGAAAGATCTGGGCGATAAGCTGAGTTGATTGTCTCTCCATTTTAGAGATATCTGCTTGAAATTTGGTATTTTGTAATATATTAATGATTTGTCTGAACTAGCAAAATCAGTTCTATACAACACATACTAGATCACGTATGAGACTGGCATGTGTTGCAGTGTTTGTTCTGACTTTAAGTAAGGATCGACCAGTTAAAGCCATCATACGCATATGAACGAAGTCTTGTTTCCTTTGCACTGCATTATCATGGGGTTCTTAACTCTGTTCTAATATTCAGGGAAATAATAATAATATTTTTCTACTTACTAGGCGATTCTTTTCCAATTTGTGATGGAATAGGTTTTTCTATTTTAATGGTTTTCTAGGGACTGATTTTCTAATATAATTATCACCTCAACTTGCAGATTTAGTCGCTGATAATGTCAAGTTCCCTAAGTTAAATTAAACAGATAATATGGGCAGATAATCGTTGATTTCTGAGATTGACGCATCAATAGAAAGGGAAGGAAAACAAGTAAGTCGTTTCACGGAAATAAAAGCTCATATCTACATAACATCATATAATCACAGCCGGGTATAATGATTAATATGTTATACCTGCGAGACGATACAAACATTTTTTTTCTTTGCTCTTTTTATATATATATGACCAGACATTTATATTGCACGCAATTTACCATTGACCTTTTTCATTTGTAGGTGGAAGGTAGTCGCTTTTGCTTGCTTTGGCTCTTTATTTATTTATTTTTTTTCTTTTGATGGTTATCGCTATTCCACCTGGCAGGTTTTTTCACTTTTTCATAACCTTCTTAGCAGCGTTTTTTTCCCTCATACTTGTAGATGTGGCACCCTTCTCTTACTTATATGTGTCGGGCATATCAACTGACTTGTTTATTATATGCCTTTATGCCAGCGCCTTTTTTGTCTTTTTTTGTTTTTTTTTTTTGTTTTTTTTTTTTTGTTTTTTTTTTTTCTGTCTTACTGTGGGAGTTTTGCACCCCTGTACCTAAGTCTATTTGTTATCAAGATTATCCGTCATGGCGGCCAAATTATGTAGAATATTATTTACTTGAAATTAATTGACTTGCTCTGCTTGTTGGCTATTTGCGCTATCAAGTGATTCATTTTTAATGACTTTATGTAAATAATAATACACACATACGTATGTGTGTATGTTAACCTAGCTATATGATTTGAGGCTGACTTAATAATTGAACTTTGTTTACAGAAAGGAGGTTTGTAACGGTATACATATGTATAAATTGGGATATAATTACACGAGTATAAAATTAGTTAGAAAATTGCAGGGTTCGAATTTGCACGCACGCACACAGCACACACACACGTGCAAGAAAATGATCACCAAAATTTTCAGCTCATGCACATGAGCTGTGCTTTTAAAAAAAATATTAAGCACACAGCACGTGTGTGTGCAGTTTGAAACATAGCACTGGCACGTGTGTGTGTTTTTTATTGAAAATATAAAAGCACATACTCATGCGTGTGTTTTTTTATTTTATTTGCTCTCAAATTTTTCTATTGATTTTTATATGGCAGTAAAAAATGTGTGTGTTTTGTTTTTGAAATAGAAACGTGCGTGTACAACTGAAAGTTTTTTCTACACTCAGCACGAGAGTTCGTGCATAAATATTTTATATAAAAGCACACACGTGTGCATGTGCCTAATTCGTATCAGCACACACGTGAGCTGTGTGCTACAAAATTTTTCTGGTAGCACATAGCACATGTGTAAGAGCGAAAAATATACAAATGTGCTGCACACGTGCGTGCAATTTCGAACCCTGGAAAATTGTTTTCTTCTGCCTACCTTTTTTATTTTTACTTCGGTCAGTCCGTTCATAAACATTTGATAGAGAAGACGACGGTTATGTGGAGGTGCCCCTGTTCGTTGTTGGATCAAAGGCATGAAAACTTTATTATTGAAATTGGCATTGCCTTGGAAGAACTAAGCAGAGCCCCGATAGACATTTCTGTCCATTCATTATATGCTTTACTCGACAGCTTCATGATTTTAAAAGAGAAAATCCAGACAGACCCTAGGAAAAATTTGTCAAATCAATGTTTTTGGTGTACAGGTTAATTTGTGGCCATGGAACGTTACCTACTACAGGAAACTTGTTATATAGGGCCATAATAAAATCCCAATTTCCTACGTCGAAAATTTCAAAAACCATATTAAACGAGAAGAGTGTTGACAGTCGGACTGAGCTGGCTTTCTTAGATAAACATAGTCCCACTTTATTTCTTTATTGGTAACTCGGAGCGAAGTAGGTACCATTTTTGTACTAGAAAAATTGCAGGTTACTTCCCTTGGTAGTATTTCGACTGCTTAGTGGAAGATCGCCCTAATTCAAAATATTTTTGGTAAACGCCCAATCTTAGAAATACAACTTTTCAAATAGGGCGTGATTGAAAAAAATTCTGAGTTAGCGCTTTTTTTTTTAATATTTTGAAATAGGGTGGTCTTCTACTAAGCAGTAAATTTGTTGCATGTTTTAATGTAGTGTATTGAATCATGAAGAAATTATTTAAACAATTGAGGGATCCTTCCAAACCTTGGCCTAACCTGGACCGCAGATAATTGCCGAGTAACTTAAAACTCCCGTTTTCCAGATAAATGAAATTTTTTTATTTTTTCTGAATTTTTATTTTACAGTATAGGTACAACTGCCTTTGTCAAAGAAATGTGTGTGCACTGGAAAAAGAAAATCTCTAAATAAAAATGCTATCCGCAAAGAAATTCAGTCAAACTTATTTTTAGCCAGCACTTTTAATAACTTATTTAATTTTAGAATTTTTAGATTAATCTGCTCTTATATATAGCATGCATATAAACGCATACACACAAAAATGTTTGTGCTCATAAATTCAGTCACCTAAGGCACCCTTAATATTGTACACATGGACTGTAGAGTCCACAATTCTCTGGCAAAATTCCAATAAAATACGAATCAATGTGAATATTTTGAAATTTCCAAAATATTTCAACGCCACAATGCTGAACGCATACGCACACACACATACACACAAAATCAAAGCAAGAGCACTCAATGTTGTGCAGCCAAAAATGTATTAATATGAGCGAGCACACAAATCTATATCTATTGTGAACCACTTTTGCCATTGGAATATTTTAATGGGCAAAGTGTGCAACATTCCAAAATGTACGCCTACTCGACCAATGCAATTCGTATGCAACATGCAATCAGTTATGTATATGTAAATGTAGTACATAATAATTAAATTTTCTAAATTTTCTTATTACAATAATAGTTGTTCACCACTTTGCATTTCTAAATTGAAATAATAATGTTTGCTATGCCACAAATTGTTAATATCAAGTGCTGCATGGAAGCTGAGAAAGAGCAACTACAAATATTTATGAATATTGAGCAGATGCTACTTGAGAGATAACGACACAATAAAACAAAAGAGATTAACAAAATCAATAGAAACAATACAAATTATTGTGTTGAGCATGGCACAAGTGCTTTATCTTTGACATTTACATACATAGACAATGTATGTATGTGTTTGTATAAGTGTGTATTCTAAGCGATAAGACACATTTATTGATATTTGGGATGCTCTTCAAATAATTTTGTTCGGTGTTGTGGGGCATTTGATTCAGCACATTGTTCCACATATCGATGGATATCTCCGAAACTAGCCGAGATAGCCAAACAAGTGATATCTTAGATTTTAAGTTGACAGTCTTCAAATGTAATGCTAAAAGTTTCATCAAATTCGATGAGGCAGTTTTTAAGTGATGCGCGCCCAAACATATAAACATACAGACAAAAATTCTAAAAATTGCTGATTTGGCTTCCATTTGCGTATTAATGATCCCTGCCGCCGACTTTTTTTTAAATATCTGCAATGTTAACTCAGGTGACTCAATTCCTGAGAATATCCGTTCAAACTTAGATATTTCTATCAATTTTGGAAAGCCCAAGTCTGACCGCTCCTGATATTACTAATGACATTGATTAGCTTAATATGTCAACTACAAACTATGTCGATGACCTATCAGCTGTTTTACGTTCTTCTACGTTTTTCTCTTTCGTTCTTTGCCTTGTTGCTTGGAAGGTAACTTTTATTACGTCTATTCTCAAAAGTGGAAACGAAATTTTTTTTTTAAATAATAGATCTATTTTCAAAATCTTTAAGATAATCTGCAAGGACTGCGTGAGGACTCTCTAATTTTTCTATAAGTTTTAATTTTCATATTTTCTATTTTCTCCTAGATTCACATACATACAGTGGCCGGAAAATTAGACAAATTTTCATCAAAATTTTCAACTTTTTTCTCAGAATTTTAAGAATTTTTTTGAAAATGCAGATTTGTCTGATAAAGTGTTTGTTTCAAGTCTGTAAGAAATTTTCCTGATTTTTGGCGATTTTTTTTCTGAAGAGCTTTTATGTTCTCTTCCATACAAAAAATACTATGTTCATAAATTTGTATGAAAGAAAACACGAAAGCTCTTCAGAAAACAAATCGCTAAAAATCAGGAAAATTTCTTACAGACTTGAAACAAACACTTTATCAGACTAAAATTGAATGCGCTACAAATCTGCATTTTCAAAAAAATTCTGAAAATTCTGAGAAAAAAGTGGAAAATTTTGATGAAAATTTGTCTAATTTTTGCGAATTTCACATACATACTTAAAAAATAATTTATAGTTTTTGTATTAGAGCTTGATAATTTCTCTTACATGAAAATAGTTAAAATAAATTTTCTGAAGCCGAAGTTGGTGAAAACATACAAAAAAAGGGGGTATGCATAGTTTTGTCGGCCACTGTATGTCACTCACGTAAACACCCAGACTTTATTAATTGAAAAATAAAAAATTGGAACGAGCATTCGCAAATAAACTTGATGTGATAAACAATAAAATAAATGTAAAAATGTTATTTGTTTTTTATTACAATTAAATATAAGTAAAATAAAATGCTCCTGTTCATATATCTTTATGTTCGGATATAGTACTTGTACATATCTGCAAAGTAATTGCCATTCATTTTTATTTTTTATTTGCAAACTATCGGAAAATTTGTTGCTAACTTGCACGAAAAACTGCATGCAAAGCTATTAAAAACTTTACGTATGAAATTCGCTAGAAAGCACGTTCCAACCAAGCATACTTTTAGGCGGTGCCACAAGCGTACTCATGTGCTTTGTTGCATACCCTGCTGGAAATAGAGGTACTTAATGTAGTTTTTGTATAAAGCTACAGGGTTTAAATGCTTACTTCTGCAACATTAAAGCGAGTGATAGACATTTTTATAATACTTAGTCGTCCATCTGTATTACTTTCATACAAAGCTTCTTGTTTAAGCGACTTAAGCAATTTCTTTCGTTTAGTTCATTTGCGCACCTTTTATAATTCGCAGCCAGCATATGAAATATTCTGAAGATATATGTAGTTTATGGCTGCATAACCCAAAGTGCTCACCCTCAATGAATACATGCAAGGTGTAACAGATGTCCTGCACCCTCCCAGTTCTATATAGAACAAATAAATTACATTAAATAATAATAATTTTCCCAGAGATCGTCCCCAGTAACATGTGCTCCGCACACCCCCGATCTACTCTAAATAAATAAAAACTCAAATAAAATTAAAAAAACGACTTCTTGCCCCATCAAAGCTTAGACACTTTTTGTTGAATATTCGAAATATTAAGCAGATACTCAATTTATAAATACAATTTGAGTATCTCACAATGAACTCAAAAACAAGCTCTGTCCCAATCTTCGAAGTAGTATATCGTAGGTAAATATGATCATTAAAAACGGTATTATTATCATTTGTGATCCTCCTATTTTCCAGCGGGTAGCTATTTCGTTTGATAACTGAGATGCGTACTTAGCAGGGAAGCTTCAACTTGATGTGCTGCTGCTGCTGATGTTATCAAAAATGTTTAGCTACCATTTTAACCTAATTTCCATAATAATACAATATAAGAATGCGTAGTGCATTCGAGTGCCAAGTACTCGCCGACTCAACTCAATAAGCTACATTGCGCTGCGAAAATAGCGAGCTACTAAATACTCGAATGTATTAGAGAGTATAAGGGTTGTTCGAAATTAAGTCACAATGGCCTTTCGCAGGCAATCAAAAGTTAAATAAATAAAACTGTAAGGGCAATAAAGGGTAGGAGCTTATGAGTCTGGTGATGTCCAAGCTATACCATTTGACTTTGCTAGCCCAGCTGGTTAAGTGCTTTGAAACCGGTAAAAGACAATACTTTTATAAACCTACAAGAAGTGTTTTTGTCGTTACTAAAGCATATCAACTAACCTTTGTTAACCTTGACTTCATTTTGAGTTTTATTTCCAGAAATCAAATTCTCAACCACTTGATAAGACTTTCCTCGAGAAAGAGTATTCTGATCCTGCAATTTTTTAATTATTCCACTGTTTATAAAAATTAAATTGGTTTATAGAATTTTTTTTAAATATCTTTTCAGTCACATTTAAAACTATAAGATAAAAACCTTCTCTATTTTGTATGAAGCAAGTATGAACGGCTTGAGTTTATTGTTTTCGTTGATATAACCGCTTTGTCTGTCTTTTTCATCAATTTTTCTCTCATTCCTATAGTGTGTATTTTTTATCTTTTGCCTTCTGCTCAGAATGATTTCTCTACCTTTAAATCTTGTTCTTATCACATTTTTATCTCACTATCAAAGCACTATTTCTTTACACTCCCCTTACTACCTTTCTTTTTGCTTTTTATGTTTTCTATTTTCTCTCTTTACTTACATGTTATTTTTTTTCTTACCCTTCTCTAATTTAGCCTGCTTCACTCACCATCCCACCAAATTTCACGTTAATGTAGCTTGTGACTAAAAGTAGTATATGAGGCATTAAAAGCTCAAGTCATTAAAGGGGGGAGCTCGACCGTTACGGTACTCGGTTCACGTGCTACCCCCAAAATAGTTTCAACTGCAATCTACTCCCCTAATATACATATATATAGTATATGGCACTAATATATTAGGGCACATGCTTATAAGCACTTAGGTTTCTTTTTTCTTGCATGTTTCATGGTAATCGCGCATCAAAATACGCTCGAAAATTGTCTAACTAAATAGTTTTTTGATACATTTTTTTTTACTTTCAACGGCATCTATCACGACACCATACATATTGATGACTTTATTATGTATGTACATATGTATATGTATTTGCCGTTGCATTTAGTTGTTTTTGTAGTTAATAGCACAGCATATTGCATTTGTCATACTTACCTCTTCTTATTTCTTCTTTTCTCCCCGCTCATCACTTTATTGCGCTTAGTAAAATCCGCTCAATAAAGGAATCCTTTTAAACACGTAAATGATTATCGATCAATGCTTTTATGCGAGAAAAAGTTCGTGCTAAACCTAAATCGCTATTGCGGATGCTTTGTGCGCATCAGCGAGCTACTGAAGTGGGAGATGCAGTGTTGAACTCGCTACCGCCAAGTTTCGTTGTGGGTGAATGACTTTGTACGCGTGCATTATATTTAGTATATAGTGTACATGGACGCGACTATTTGCCATCAATCTATGCCAACAACACCAAATGCACTTAATATTTAGCGGCAACTGCAATGCAAGCTTTGCAAAGACTTTCACACAGGCATTTGAAATCATATACATACATATGTATGTATCTATGCATGTTTGTAACTTTATTTTGATGATATCCCCCACTTTCCTACTTCACAATACTTTCCAATTGGGGTTTCAGTGTTTTACAACAACTACTAGCACTTCTACACTCAGCAGCCACATTTCTCGCTGATCATCATTACATGCTAAATTGGCTGAACTTGCCCTGTAGGGTAATTCGATAGTTCTATTTGCAATATCTACAGTTATTATAATCCGTGAGAGCTTTATATAAATCAATTGCATTTGCAAAAAGCTTTCAATTTGAATGCTGCTATATCAAAAAAAAATTGTATAAATTGTCTTTATATTTGATATCATTACTTTTAGTCTTGAAATTTTAATTATATCAATTGAAATAAATTTTTTTTTTTGTTGTATTTTTCCCTAGTTGAAGAAGGCAATTTCGTCATCTCTTGTGAATTTTCCTGCAGGGCTTTTTCTCTTTTTTTTATATCGATGTATTGGTAAATGAGCGCGCCTAGAATTATGCAATATTCTTTCGATTCATTCTATTAACAAACAATAAATACGCTGCCATACAGTATAACATTCGGCGAGCTTGTTTTACTCATGGGAGACATCGTTGAAAAACACAAACATAGCTACACATTATGTATTATGGCGTTTGCGTGTGTTGACCAGCGTTTGTAAAATTCTTTGCACTTCTTCCCAGCCAATGTGTGCTAATGATTTATTAGATAAATTTTAATATCATTGGTCTTTATAGGCAGTTAATCTCAACAACAGTTACTTCATTTTTTTTTTTTTTTATTTACGCTCTTCCTGCAGCTTTGTTATACTAGCCATAGTCGTATGTGCATATTACTCATACGTAAACTTGATTACATCACACCATAATCATACAAACATATAAATTGTAGGAACATCAGTTTACAGCTGCATACTTTTATAGATACCAACGCATTTTAGCTCGTTGCTTCTGCATTTATGCATGCGCTCTCAAAAACTCATCACGTTAGATTAAAAACTAAATTTCAATAAACTCGTCATGGTTGAGTGTCGCTCGCCATAAGCCCTTAGACTTTTCACTTTATTAAAAAATCCGTTTGAGTGTGCTTAAATCTGTTGCTGCTGTCGAAAGTAGGTCATAATATTAACTACCACGTTATATGATGCAATTTCAATAAAATTCTCTTTGGGTATTTTTATTGCACTCAAAGGCTTCAAGCAGGTTTTGTGCTATTTCCAATAAAGTCATACAGCACAGTAACATTTTTATGTCCACTTTAATGCTATTCAATCCAAGTCAATAAAAAATAGTTAAAAACAAAAACAAATAACCGGAACAAATGGTGTATCTTTTGCTGCGATTGATTCTTCTCTTGGTATGGCTTAGAATATTATAAAATGTAGAAGTTGTCAATGGATCTTAGGAATGGCGATTTGCCTAGTTACAAGAACATATTTATGGATTCAACGAGTTGATTTGAATCAAGTTCAGTATTATTACTGGAAAAAATTTGGTACTTTTTTGGGGCCATTTGGGTTTATTTTTGGGACTAGTTTGGAATAATTTCTTGAATTTTCCGAAATGATTTCCCCTGAAAAACCCCAGAACGATCCCTAAAGCATTTCCGTAGCGGTCTACTTCGAAAGCCTTTGTGACGGATACTTTTTACTAGCTTATGT
The DNA here is from genome assembly GCA_951509765.1 of Sphenella marginata. Classification (NCBI taxonomy): domain Eukaryota; kingdom Metazoa; phylum Arthropoda; class Insecta; order Diptera; family Tephritidae; genus Sphenella; species Sphenella marginata. The sequence goes on from OX608082.1 coordinate 25,392,443, forward strand.
TACACAAGTATAATAGAATAAATTTCTTTGATATCATATAAAATTGCATTAACATGTTATAATGTGTGATTTTGCTTAATATCACTCTGAAATAAGTCAAACGATAGCTTGTGATGTCACATCACATCAAATAATTTGATGCCTATTGATATAACAAAACACTATTTTCTATAATAACTAATACCTATGAAGATTTAAGAAAATAATATGTACAACTTATTTCGATATAAATACAAATATCTTTAAAAAGCCTAGTTATGTTTTTCACAGCACAACTTCCCATATGATATAATATCATATCCAAACGTATCACATCTATGATTATGAGCGTGTCATATGTTCACCGAAACGTGTTGATTAAGGAATCTAATTTGAAATGTGGTTTTTTAATACTTTTTTTATCAAAATTTAATTTAATAACTACAATATCATTTCACATCTCATACCATATTCAATCACTATCCCTCACAAAGATCACTTTGGTGTTAATATAATATGAGACGATATGATATCACGATAGGTATTCTGGTATGAAAAAATTACATGAGTGGAGGTCATGTTCTCAGAATTCTCTAATCAAAGATAACTCATGCTATCCGGATACGGCTAAGAACTAAACATAAAGCCATTTAATTTTTGGAAAAGGCCCTAAAAAAAATTAATATAGAAAAATACTCCAGGATAATTGCAATGCTTTATTTATTTAGTTACCATTTTTCTCTGATTTCTTAAAATATTTTTCATAGAAAGTATATTTGAAGACTGGCTATAAAATATAAGCGAGCGTGGCATTAAGTCGTCTTTCATTTTTTTATTTTTATAGCAATTAATTTTGATTGAATTTGCTACCAGGAATGAAAACTTCATCAGAAAATTAATTTACGGGTACTTTGAAATCCTAAAAGTATACTACAAAACTACATAAATAAAAATTTACTTAACTGTAGACTAAAGGGATTAATGGCAGTCCTCTTAAGAAATTAGTCACACGATTTTTTTTAGGGGAATTTCAGCTCTGTTAGCCAAGGTTTTGTAGGGACGAATTGCTCTTGAGTACGAAATTTCAGCAAGTTCCAGTTATATTGTCAAATGTGAAGCTGATTCACCCTTAAGGACCATTTAACAGATTAAGAGAGAAGAGTGGTAGATTAAGAGAACTGCGCACAAAGTTTATTTCAAGCACATGTTAATCGAGTTTGTACCAAACCAAAATCGTGATGTAATTTTGTTTTACCGAATCCACACTATTAAAGTGAATTTGAGCAAAAAGTCAACGACTATGGTTTAAATTAAGTAATTTGGTAAAAATTAAATACTACCACACATACATTCATATATATATTGCCACGCACACATAAACAATTTGAATGGTAATGAAAATAGTTGGGTCAACTGATGCGCTAAAATGCATACAACAAATAAAACTGCCGCAATTTGCTTGTGCTTATAAGCGTTAGGGTGCACCTTAACTGTTAGAAAAAGAAAAATTATTACAATTGTGTCGATTATGGTATTAAGGAGCTGTAATCACATCGACATATAATACAAGTTTAACAGCTCCATGTCTGTGCTTTGGGAAATCCTCCGTTTTTAGAATTGTTGTGTGTCTATCTGTACGTTTGTTCGCGCATCATTTAAAAGCTGCTGCATGGATATGGATAGGTGTTTTACCGTTATATTTCTTAACAATTTACTTGAAAACTAGGATATCATTTGTGTCGATAGCTCGGCCAGATACGGATACATCAACCGATATGTGGGCCAATGTGACCCAAATGTGTTCAGTATATGTATATATAGCGTATAGTTGCTTGGGTGGCCTGATTATATTGAAACTGTAAGAAGAAGCTACAGGGTGACACTGCATAATGGGCCCAATATGATCGCACATGACTTTTAGTCCGAATTGAAAACGACTAATCGATGTAAAAAGGAGGGGAAATTCCAGAGTGTAATATCAAAACCAAAAAGAAATAAAATTATTTCCATTTGAATCTTTTGTCCAACTATATGCGAAGATATAAATTTATATATTCGTCCCAAGCGAAGGCTAATAAGTTTAATAAAAGCTTTGTGTTATTGAAAAAAAAATATTTCAATTTATTGTGTATTGAAAGAAACTTCATTGCCTTGACCTCCACGCGACACGCCTACACCATTTTCAATAGAGGCGAGAACTCAAATGTGATCGCTTTGTCCAGTATGTCCCCGATTGAAGAAAAAATAATGCATTATTAAGGACTACCCTAATGTACATAATTGGATATGAGTATGCAAATGTTGAAACGTTAATGCGCAATTCAAATATGATTTAAATAACAAACCAATATTTGTGCTAAATTGCATTTTACTTTTGCAAAAAGTTTCGTTAATCGTACAACAAACATCTACCAAGCTGGTGCACATGCGCGACACGTGATTTATTAAGTATTTATTTATATACTCGCATGTATGTACATATATGCATACATTTATAAATACATAATACAAATACGCATTATAATAACAATGAATTCGGAATATTTACTTGGGTGGAGGAAAAGGCCGCGCTTCTCGCCTAGGTTGCAACTATTAATTTTTTTTTTTTTTTTTTTTGACGAAACAGGCCTACCATTTTATTTATGGCGAAGCTTTTCAGTCACTCTCAAAGCTTTCCAAGCATATCTAGCTACAAAGAACAAGCAAGCTTTTAAAATAATGATCATCGGTTAATTTATATTCCCTTCTATGAAATGTGAACCTCGGTTCTTCGGCAAGCGGACTACAGACCTTACCAGCAAAATACGCTTACGCGCTTTGAACTTTGTTCGTATGAGTAGCTAAAGCTTCTGTTGATTTAATGAAGTTAAGTGCACTGGTGACATTCAACTCGATATGGGTTTGAATTAATTTAGTAATGCACACACACACTTACACACAAATACAAATATTAGGGTGGGACCAAAAAATGGATTAAATTTTTTTTTTGATTTAGCACGGAAAATTTAATTCCTTATTAAAAATGGATCACTTTTTACCATTTATTGAAGGGACATGCTCACAGTACATACAAGGATTGGTTCAAAAATAATCTAGTTTACTAAAAAAATAAATATTTGCAAATGAGTTTTGAATTTCCTATCTAAAAAAAAGAAGATCTAAAAGAAAAATCACCCACTCACCATCTATTAGTGTCTAATTAATCAATGACACAAACCTACAAGATTGTTAAGCTTTCAATAAGAGCGCTTGAATCACTGTGCTTAAACGAACTTGGTAACTTGGCAGCACTGTAAATAGGAACTCGATTTTAATGGCCCAGTAAGAAAAAAAGAGTTTTTTGTTTGTCCCACCCTAATACTCCTACATCAAATAACACAGCATATTGTGTTGTTTCCGTTATTGTTAAGTCTGTAATTCAACAACATATTTATGATTGTGTATTTAATTTGTTTTTACATATTTCAATGTTTGTTTATTTGTATGTAAAGCACGTCGCAATTAAGCACTAAAATGTGTATTAAATTATAATTATTTGTATGTTTATGCATTTGTGCGCGCTCATTGCAATTGTACTCACGCACACAAACTTATTTTTTAGAAATAATTAATTCACATTAAATTGTTGTCATGGCACTTTTATATAAATTTTTAATTTCAATTATTTTATACCACATACAAACGTTTTTTACTTAAACAAATTCTATTAAATTTTTTTTTTCGTTAGTTTTATGTGCAAGTTGGCGTTAAGCTATGAAAGTGAGCGATTTAACGGATTTGGTAACAATTTATAATTATTGCGGCTTTTGTGTATTTTTTTTTTTTTTTGTTTATATTCTAATTTAACCAATGTCATTCAGAATAAAATTAAATGCTTATGCCTTGTTTTAAATTGAGTATTTTATAGAGAATGTGAGTTTTAACACCTATCATCAGTTTTCTCTAGGACTTGGCATATCCTTACCAGGCAGGAATCCACACTTTTAAGGTCTAATCAGCTAATTAAGGATACCGATAACGAGTTTGCTGGTCCAATTTGCGGTCGTTCGTCCATATTCTGAATAAGAATCGAAACATTCTATTATTTTTTAGGCAGGATATTATTTTCCTCATTTAATCATAGAGTTTAATAGAGAATCTTTTCCTCCCTGACTTAAGCCCGATCAATCCCTCGGTCGTCACTATTATTCCTGCAGAATTTCGCTCCGATCTTAAAACAATATGTGACTCAGTTACAATATGGAGGCCTTCACTCATCTTATCAGAATATCCAACAACTCTTAATTCCACGTTTGAGCAACTTGGCGGAGAAATGTGAAAATTTCTTCAAAAAAGAATGTTTTCCATAAAACGACCTACGATCTTTGACAATTGAGTCAAAAGCTCATCTTACTTTACTCTGCTACTGCCAAGGCACACACATAGCCAACAGAAAGAATCATAAATTAAGTGTGATCACAAGCAATTTGTATTTATTATTTTTAAAGTGCCTTTCAACTTAAGTGGTAATAGTGCCGCTACCAAAAAAAATTCACCAAAATCAAATAACTAAATGGAATCACTCAGCGAACCTAGCTACATGCATCCCAATAAACAACACGAATTAGCCAACGAGATGTATCAGACTTGCCCGAAGTTTCGATTATGTTAAGCGATTTGAATGTTTTGAATTTTTTTCGCTTGTTGGCAATACCACGAATTTATCATTCGACACTATGGCGTCCTCGTATTTGTGTTTATTGGGTTAGAATAGTATTCTCACTTCGCTAAATTGTAAATGTTTTTTTTTTTGTTTTTCTACTGTGAATTCCAAAAACAGACATTGCATTAGAGCAGATATGTTTATGTCGTATATGCATATGTATGTATGTATGTATCTGTATGTATGTTTACAAGTAATTTCGCTATAGGTGAGTAGTAAAAACTTGGTAATATTTACTTTCGTATAAAAAAGATTATACGATTATGTTTCAATACCTTTTTATAATAGAAATTCCTCTTTCAATTTCATTACCATTTACACTTTGCAAAAGCAAAAGTAATTTTTTAGAGTTCCAATGGCACACATACATACATACAAAAAATCAAAACTTTAATTCAACTAAAAGTTTTCGATTTCTCCAACGACTATGCTTTGACTGCGCGTAAACACAAATGGCTGTACTTTCATACGAGTATGTAAGCAAGCATTTTTCTCCTTTACAAGCTTTCACTGCCTTCTGTATGCTGTATCCATTTGCTAAAACAACGCTTCGTGTGTAAAGCTTACGAGTCCGGTGGGTATAAGACGTGGCGACACCTGCACTTTCATGTGCATTTGTGTTAGGGTTGCCAAATTTTTTGGATTTCAACAATCTCGTTAATCTCGAGATATATAATGGAATATGAGGTAAAGATATTTTCTACAAGCTCCCAACAAGCAAAGTGATCTTATAATAAATGTTTTAAAAGCTTTCTAAAATAAATATTAAGCTTACAAAATTCTGATTTTTTTCGTGTATGAAAATAAACTTTTATTGATAAAAGGCTTACTAATGGAAGTCTACAAAAAACTTTCAAGAAAGCTTTTAGTAAGTGTTTTTTCTTAAACTTTATTTAAACCATATTTTGTATATTTTTTGCCTATTGTAATAAAATTAATAAATAGTTGTAAGCATACATCGAATATATCTAGTTTTCTTTGCATTTTTTTAAACATTCGCATTTTAAAGCCAGTTTTTTCGTGAATTTTATAAAAAGCTTACTTTAAGCTTTCAAATAAATTGGAACTGGAAAAGCTTACATTTCGCTCCTAAATTTTTTGGATTTCAACAATCTCGTTAATCTCGGGATATATAACGGAATATGAGGTAACGATATTCTCTACAAGCTCCCAACAAGCAAAGTGATCTTATAATAAATGTTTTAAAAGCTTTCCAAAATAAATGTTTAGCTTACAAAATTCTGATTTTTTTCGTCTATGAAATTAAACGTTTTTTTTCTTGAAACAACATATTGATAAAAAGCTTACTAATGCAAGTCTACAAAAAACTTTCAAGAAAGCTTTTAGTAAGTGTTTTTTCTGAAACTTTATTTAAACCATATTTTGTATATTTTTTGCCTATTGTAATAAAATTAATAAATAGTTGTAAGCATACATCGAATATAGTTTTCTTTGCATTTTTTTAAACATTCGCATTTCACTTTTAAAGCCAGTTTTTTCGTGGATTTTTATAAGAAGCTTACTTTAAGCTTTCAAATAAATTGAAACTGGAAAAGCTTACATTTCGCTTGCTGTAGCAAGTTTACTTTAAATTACTTTCAAAAACATTTACAGAAACGCTTGTTGGGTTTGTTTTGAACAAAAAAGTGAAAAAATTGTTTGGGACTGCAATTAAAATTTTTTGTTTTGTTTAAAACAAGGCAAAATTTTATAGTTACCCTATTTTTTCCCCCCCAAAATTTAAAACAAATATTTTCAAACGTTTCAAGAATTTTTTATACAGTGGCTAATCGTGATATTAAATTTTTGGTAACACATTTTCAATCCCGAAATCAGCGAGATTGTACGTAATAAAATTCAATATTTTCGGCACCTAAAATGTATGGCAACCCGACAGACCTAGTGCTCACATATTTGTAATTTTCAATATCCAAGTAGTATATACTCTCACCGGAATATGAAGATAGCAATGTGGTATAGAATGTATCTAACTTGTTCACCGGGTATTCAATGAAATGAAAAGAAATAAATTTAAGAGGACAGCAGCACTAGGCTAACCGTTGTCTCGAATTTTGATAAAACAATAATGAAATCTTTGATTAAATCATCCAATATATTTTATTGTGTAATACAGACCATTGCTTAAAGGGTGGAACGAGAGCAATAAACAGCCCTTTACTTCGTGCCAGATATTGGCATGGCAACTGCTGAATAATTTTTCTACTTCAAAATATCTGCAGCTGCGGAAGTAATTATACCACCATTTATTTCGACGACCCTATTTCGAAAAAATTTTCAAAAACGTTTTGCATCAAAACTTGTTTAAACAATGTCCTTCCTGAAAATATAATTCGAAAATGCAATTTCCAGCTACAATTTTATTGAATTTTCATATAGATAGGGCGTTTTTGAAACTCATTTTGAGATATGGTGTTCTTAAACCAAAATTTTGAAATAGGACGTGCTTCAAGGAAGTTGTGAAATAGACCGTTCCAGAAAAATATTTCAAATAGGTCGAGGTTTAAACCCATCCCAAAGACTCTATTGATATTGAGTAAAACAGTTCTTTTCAGAATCATCATATTAAAACTTTACAGACTCCAACTACGAATGAAAAATGTAAGCTTATTTAAAACTCTTGCAAAGCTAAATAATGCAAAAGATTTAATACGAAAATTGTTAATTCTCACACATGCAGAACTTTCTATTTTACTCGTCGCACGTGCTCCCTGCCACACAAAACACTTCAAAACTTTCTCCAAATACCCACTTAAGGTGCTTTCTCTTTCTTTTTTAAGCGAAGTAATTAAAACTAACAGAAGAAATTTAATTTTCGGAAAATTTCATTTTATTTTTAATTCTTTCACACACGTGGTGTTACCCAGCATAAAACTAAATTACTAGTGAGTCAGGTATCTGGTGTAGAACTAGAACACTGGGCGGCAAACCTAACCGGTGCGGGTATTACGCTCTTCACATATATTCTTACACTCTTCTGATGAGAGCGAAAAAGCACTTGCGGCACAGTGGTACGTACTGTCGCTTTGTTGATTGTTTTATTTGATAGTAAATTATACGCGATTTAGAATGAATAAAAGAGAAATTCTAAATAATTAATAGTAAATAAAAAAAACGCCGACCACTGAACTAGAACTAATGTGAAAGAAGTAGTTCGATAATAAAATAATTTTTAGGCTGGTGATTATCTGTGGATGTTGTCGTGAAGTTCTCCGGAGTCGACGATTGAGGTTTCGGTAAACTACAATGAGACTGAAGTGAGTCTATTAATATTTTATGTATCTCAATGTCTGGACAACACCGGCTCCAAAAGCTCAATCTATAAGTATATATGTACATACAAAGGTGGATAAACAGAGCGCGAATTTGTACCTGCTGGAACTTAGTAGGGCAATCTGGCAGAGAGTTCATAAAATGAAAATCGTAACTGCAGCAAATTTAAAGAGTTTCGAGCTTTAGAAAATATAAGGCAGTTGAGACCAGTTTCGCACTAGTTCAGAAGTAGGTACTATCTCTAGCAACCGTGTTTGAGTCCGTACACACATGCACATTTCGGAGTGCAAATAGAACGCATATAGCATCTCACTGCACCGCTTGTATACATACCTATAGTATAAGTACACATCAGCCATTTAAAACTGAAAGCAAAAACTTTGAACTATGATCAAAAAGAGCTGAAAATACCCATCTAACAGCATGTTGGATATACAATTTATTCGGTGTTTGCTTTTACCACTGCAGTTACGAGTTTGTTGTGTATGTTCTGTTGATGTTTTTGTTGATGTTGCTGTTTATGCTTGTTAACGAATACCACCAATTCACCTAAGTAAGCAAAAGCATATGTGCCCCCTCACTGAATGTTACCGCTGTTGGCGTATAAACAAGCAAATACTCTACACAAACATACACAGCAGGGTGTTTCACTTTTCAAGAACTGTTTTAAATTTTCGCTTTGTACTTTATGAAAATCAGAACTCATACCAAACCTTGTCACTCATTTGATTCTTCAGTTTTCGGTATAAATAAGTTTATTGTACGATAAGATAAGAGGTCACGCAGCACCATTATCTTTCCCGAACTCCTTCTAACACTAGCACGACTGTCTCGAAAGCTTTTTTATTTTTATTTTTTTTTTTGTTGGGTATGGAACTTTCGCAACAAATAAACCTAGGTAGGACAGGTACAGAGGAGCATACTTCTGATGTATACTACCCATGAAACGAAAAGTATTTAGCACCTGAAGATGAGACACCCTCATGACTCACGGAAATACTCAGTGAAGTTGCTACTCCACATCTACAAAATACGCATGTACATACAAACACACATTCGGTCAAGCACACACTCTTATGTGAATGCGATGTTGCCATTTTACATGTTGTTGTTATTGTAAGAACACTTCGCCCACCTAGGTGACACATCACAACTCAGGGCTGTGGATTAAAAAGGGTTATAGAGAAATAACAGCTTTTGGTCGAGTAATCCTTGAGTCGAAGTGAAATTGAGTACTGTTTCTTATCACAGGACACAATCTTTGTAGAGCAGAAATATAACAATCCAATGACATTTAACATTTAAAAGAAGTTGAAGTTCGATTGGGTAACCAATCTATTAGTAAAGAGTTCATAGCAGCTTCGATAGTTGGCACTAGTTAAACATATAATTATCGGGTCTACAGAAAGGCAGATTGCACACATAGTTAATAAAAGAAAAATCAGATCAGATCGGGTTTCTCTCAGCCTGTTGGTTGGCCTAACAATGCTTAACTCAGGGTGGTCCACAAAACATTTCTACAGCAGGTGCAGGAATAAACATAAGAAAGGTAGATATTCCTACAAACACTCCTTAAACAAATTCATGTCCGAGACGGTGGCCCTCGGGAAATTCGGTCTACCCTATTGATTTCCCCGCAGGTTTACTACACATTCTAAGCACCAACTCAAATACACACACTCTCTCTTATTTACTTTCACCTCAACTTATATCAGTATCTACCTGTGTACTTCTGTTTCTGAAAGTGATGCTAGTGGTGTGATAATTCTGGTTATGGCGGTACGTGTTATCATCTATGCACTGTACTTGTGCGGTAATTGCACTCGCACCATGCTATCATCATAGTGGTGGTAGTGGTGATCTTGATTGTATTAGTGTAGTTTCATTGCATTTTGTTGACTGCATCATCATAGTGGTGGTAGTGGTGATCTTGATTGTATTAGTGTAGTTTCATTGCATTTTGTTGACTGCAACGTCAGTTCATTTTGTACGCTGTTTTCATGTGTTTATCTTTTTGTTTGTGGTTTATAAATCAGGTAATGGCTGAAAATGTTAGAAAGTGCATACACTACACACATACATACATACATACATATACACGAGTTCAGATATGTACACGAATGACTTTTTTGGAATTAAGCAAGGGATCAAAGAGTAAATAGTTTCTGTTAAAGTGGACTAAATATACGTAAACACATTTGGGCAAGGAAAGTTTACTGATTTTTTATACAATGTGATTATTTGGGATAAAGTTATAGGGCATGAACATACTCAACTCAAGGAATTAGTTGAGTGGATAAAATAAAATTGAGTAAAGTGAAATAAAATAAAATAAAATAAAATAAAATAAAATAAAATAAAATAAAATAAAATAAAATAAATTAACATAAAATAAAATAAAATAAAATAAAATAAAATAAAATAAAATAAAATAAAATAAAATAAAATAAAATAAAATAAAATAAAATAAAATAAAATAAAATAAAATAAAATAAAATAAAATAAAATAAAATAAAATAAAATAAAATAAAATAAAATAAAATAAAATAAAATAAAATAAAATAAAATAAAATAAAATAAAATAAAATAAAATAAAATAAAATAAAATAAAATACAGTAAAATAAAATAAAATAAAATAAAATAAAATAAAATAAAATAAAATAAAATAAAATAAAATAAAATAAAATAAAATAAAATAAAATAAAATAAAATAAAATAATGTAAAATAAAATTAAATTGAACTAAACTAAATTAATTATTAAAAAACACTAAATTAAAAAAAAAACGATATGTCGATATGACTAAACAAGTGCGATGTAATCGTTACTGACCGGAGAGCCCGACGACTCCCCAGGCTGTCAGAGAAAATTACTATCCTATTAGGCACACAGAATGCATTGCATGCTGCCTGGGCATTTTATTAATTTTTCGAATTTCAGAGTGACCACCTCTTTCTTCCGGCCGTCTTCGGTGAGAATAGAATCTTAAATTTTGTATTAAAAACTGTTCTGAGGCATATATTGTCCACCTTAGGTTTTGATTTTGGAATCGCTAATATTCAGTAGCTGTGGCTGTACCGAAGCCTTCTTTCGCAGTTGGATGATATTTTGATTGATAAAGAGATCGATCGATAGCATATTGGCTATCACGTTCAGGGATTCAGGCTGAGCACCCGAGGGCTCGGAATATGCAGCTAGCTTCCTTAGTGATCCCTTTGATCACCTTGGGGTACATACCCGATACTCGTTGTACTACATCGTCCGACTAGGTAACCTTTTTAACTCCATTCCTATTGAGTTGGCGTCTCAGTTTTACCGACTTTGTAGAACATAAACTACTTCAAATCATTTAACTTTAACTTATGGTCAGTCTGAATATCTAAATACTCGATGTTTGTGTTATTGATTTCCAAGTCAAACATTTTTTTTTTTTTCAGGGCAGCTGCTCGTTCTATTTACTTGTGAGTAGATATCTGTATTTGTGCCAAATATGTTAACGCATGCACTTGGCAAACGAAGTGAAAACACTCAACACTTTTTCAAAGCGCTTAAAGGTTGTTAATGAAAATGAAAATAAGCTGACGTAAAACACTTTCATGCAATTTCGCTCCAAGCACAAAAAATTACTTGAAATTTTGCAAAGCCCAAATGTACCAGTTATACATGTATAAAAGCACAGACATATGCACATACATGCATACATGTGAGTGCAATCGATATGTAAAATAAGTATAAAAATAAAAAACTAAAAGTTTAGTACCAAGAAGAAAGTCAAAGGATGGGAAAACTTTAATAAAATCATTAGCAAATTCTAGCCTTTTTAGCAAATGAAAATCAAATTGAATAGTGAAATTGAAAATGAGGAAGAAAACTGGCATTTGCAGGCACACCGCGTACATACATACATATGTATATGTAGTATAGAGGATGCTGGGATCATACCTCCCAGTTAGACAGAAAATTTCATTCAGAAGTAAAACTTGTTGAGTGAATCGGAACTAGCCCACAACGGGTCAGACTTTGACAAACCGTAAAGGTTTTTTGGTGCTAAATATAATTGCCAAACTGAGCTACATATAATAATTACAATGCTAAACTTTTCCAGTAAAATTTCCTACGAAGAGCCCGTTCAAATATTGTCGGTTTTACATATTCTAAGGTCCAGGCAGATGACACAAAGAGAAAAGGTCACTCTTTCAATTATTCCTATATGGTGTTTCACTTTATTTCCATTGGATTTCACTACAATTATTTTGAGCACAACTGTAGATATTTTAACTTGTAAGTAACTATCACCTAGTTTTCATACTACTCACGAGCTAGTTACATATTAGTTTATTCAACTGGGATTTAAAAAAATACGTATGTAAATGAGTTTGTAATGCGGAAATTTCTTTCAAAACGTTTGAGTGTGTTCTTGTATGTGTAAGTATGTGCGCTAATAAATACGTACTTTGCGGTCTCGTAGTATACGACTTTGAAGTGAAAACTTTCGAATAAGTTCAATTTGAGAATGTGTGTATGTAGCGTTGCGTGTGTGTGTGCTGATATTATTGAATCCTGATTGAATTTGTTTGGTAGCAAATCGAGTGGAAATTATATTGTACCAGCTGTATATATGTATGTATGTAGTTTCTTGAAACGGCTGATCAAAACTAGCATACTGCATACATATGTATGTACTACTCGTACATATAAACATACGCTGCTCTTGAATGCAACTTGCCTCTAGAAATCTGCTTATTTTTCATTTGCGTATTCATTTTTGCTTCATTTGATTTCATTTCATTTGCATCCTCTTATTATGTGCCACTCTTTGCTTCTTTGAGATAAATATGCAACACCTTCAATACTACCCTGCAGGGAAAAATTAATAAAAATGAGAAATTGTTCAACAGCACTATATAGAAAAAAAGTATCCTGTTTTAATTGCCACCACTGTATGCAACTGAAATTATATTTTTTCAATTAGACTGGTACTTCACTTTCAGTTCAACATGTAGGAATACACTGTAGGAATTTTATTAAATTTTGTTAGCCGGATTTTGAGTGATACGATTACAAACAGACAAACATAACAACATTTTTAGAACAATACTTTTATTTTGAATTCTGGCTTGCTAATGCCAGCTGATTAGTTTTAAAACTAGTTTTATCGCGTACTGGTAGCAATTCTGAATGCACTAATTACCTACAGGGTAACACAAATGTGCTTCGGTTTTTCATTGATTTCTATTTGATTGCAATACCATCAAAACATTCGCACACTTAAAATATTTCGTTGTACGTTCGCAAATATTTTGCTAACAAATTTGCTGTCAAGCACATGCTAGCAGCAGTTTACTCTTTCCATTCTAACTATAGCAGCAGACACATACTGAGCACATACATAAATACATATCTTCGTGTATGCTTTTGTAAAGCAGGTGAAATCATATAAAAATAAATAGTTGCAAGCAATTTACTCCAACTTTTTATTACCAAAATGATTTTATGTCATTAACCAGAAACTATTATCTTGACCTTTTTTGTATATCGATTTTAAGAATCTGTCAAGTTATTTCGTGCTTCCGCATTACTCACTGATCCGTGTGTATTTTATTTCAATTCCACATACATATTTCATATTGCATTCATAGTATGCATAATAAAATGTCAACGGACCCATTTCCTTACATTATAGATATTAAAAAAGCTTCATAGAAAGTTTTTAATGAGAGTAAACAAAATTTTCATTTTCTTTTTTCCACTTCAAAACCATTAAACAGAATTGAATTCTGAATGTCCAAGTTAATTTTAGTATACATCCATTTTTTCGCTGAATATAGATATATATATACAGCTGTGTTCAATAAAATAGTAGTTACATTTTCATTTGAAATAAAGCGAATTTTTTGCGAGAATTTCTAATAAAGTTTTGAGAATGCAGTTTTGTTTATAGTTTAGCTTGAAATCGTTCAAAAGCGTGTTGAGTGATTTCTTGCATGAACAAAATTCTAGAAATTCAACGAAATTTTTGAGCGTGTTCTAAATTGCCTACGATTTAAGTATAAATTGATTGGGCTACAAAAAAGCAAACTCGAAATTTTTTTAAATTTAATGAAGTTTCTTGATCTTTGTGTAAACTTTGAAATTTCTCTTTATGTGGATTCTGTTCCAAAATTAATTATATTTTTAATTTTTATATCGTTTCATTGAAATTTTCAATTTTTTTTTCAGAATTTTTAGCATTTTTTTTGGTATGCAGATTTGTAGCCCTTTCAATTTAAGTAATAAGGTGTAAGTCTTAAGTTCTTAAGAAATTTGGCTGATTTTTGGCAATTTTTTTTTCGAGGAGCTTCATTGTCTTTTTCCATATGAAAAAAAATTATGTACGTTCATAAATGTATATATATGGAGGAAAATCCTAAAGCCCCGATATTGAGATTGCACCAAAAGAATGATCAACCTAAAGCTCTGGCTCAAATAAAAGACATTGAGTTATTATTAAAGGAGCAAAATGTCAGAAAAATATTGAAATTTAAATAATCAAAAAGAAAGAGTTTATTGTTCTTCCTTCATTGATACAGAAAAGTGACCATAACAATTTAAGATAAATTAACTTACTCACTTCCAAAGAAATATTTATATGCAAAACACTTTAGGATTTCTGTGCTGGCGCCTCTTGAGACATACCCGTCTCCGCATATCCTGTGGCTTGACAGGTAACCATTTGACATTTTTACACACAAACAAATGCAAAAGGAAAAAATAACACAACACAATATACATAAATAGTATATAATGGAATGTTTCTAAACCATTATCTATGAGTAGAGTAGCGCTTAGATGGAATATATCAGAAGGAAAATAATTCAGACTTTGACAAAGGAAATTGAAATGTGCATATTTATTATTTCACAAAGAAACCAACAAAAAAAAAATGCACTGACCACTTGACAAGCAGGCCACTTGCTCATGCATTCATTTATTTCATTCTGAAAAGTTATTTTACCTCAACTTTTATTCGTACGAGCATTTGTTGAGTTGAGCATAAAAATATCGTTTTGCACTGTGCAGTGAGTGAAGATGTACATATGTATGTATGCATGTGTGTACCAGTGCATACCCTGCAAAAAATGCGATTAGTGTACGACAGTCCGAAACGATTCGCAAAGGAGGGTGCGACTAATACTTGTTCTGATCACTTTGTATGGGCCGAACTGTTCACATTTGTTTGAGTGTGTCCTAGGGAGAGACCAATTGTACCCATTTATACCCGAACGGTTACGAAAGGGCTAATCCTCTTTATACCCAAACAGGTATTTTAACTCCTTTAAGTATGCTACAAAAACTAAAATTAATTACACCCCTATGTGTATTCTACACAATTGAATTATAACCAACCGTAGACTAACTGCACGATCCCGGATCGCTCTCTTTAGAGATTAGTCACACGATTTTTGCAGGGTTGATTTTAAAAGTATACTATACTTGCAGCAGATAGTTTTGTTTGTTGTTCTCATTTGATTATATTAGGTATATTTTCAGATGTGCATTTAGGCTAATATTTGAAATTACGGTGATGGGCAATAAAATAAATTTATGTAAAAAAAATTGTTTTTTTAGATTTCTAAATTTTTTTTTATACTTACAATTTGTATAGTTAGGTAAACTTAAAAAAATAAAAATAAAAAAAAATTGAAATGTAAACAATTGTGGAATTTAATTTTTATTAATTTAGTGCTGTCGGGCGTGACAGTCCTTCTCCGGTACACGTTATACTCTTAAGGTACATGTGCATATTGGTATTACATTACCCAGTCTGCAAAAGCATTGGGCATTAATTCGCTGTACTACACTCAGAATATTCAAAATTTAATTATCAAATTTATTTGGAGGCACGTCATAAGTTCCCAACAACACTCTCGGAGTACCTTTTTCTAAAACATATGCCATGGATAATTTCATCGCACTTCTAAACTATCCATCATTCCGCGACTAACTTATAGAGCGTAATCTTTGTTCGGCTAGAAAGAATTATCCTCAATTCCAAGACCGAACATATTTTCTGATTTGATATGGTAATGTATGCCTTTTTTATTTGGAAAACGATATCGATGGGAATCACTGAAATCTCAGTTAATACATACTTTAAATTCCTGCTTCTCTTGTTATTCAATAATTGGTTTTGTCACTATTTCAATGCACAAAACTGTACTAGTACATCTTATCTCTTTAGAATAATTTTTTACAATGACCTGTAAGCTCGAAGTGTTCCATGTGACGGAAATACATAAATAAATTGTTAGGAAAATTGTATTATTACTGTCTATCATAATCTCACATAGAGTAGTGTGTTAGTCTTTTGAGTTTGAAATTGAAGATAATATGCCGCATGAGCAATAAATTCATGCAAATACATTTTATTTAGATTATTTTGAGGAAATTTATCAGCAAAGCAATAACTCAGTTTTGTTGTTTGTCAGATTTGTAGCAAGAGATTTAATTGAATATTGCTTTAATCGCAATTGTGGGAGATTTTTTTAGTTCTTCTTTTTGTTATAACCAAAAAATCCTTCCCAAAGGTTTTGGAGAGTGAAGCGGTACGCTCAGGCACTCTCTTGCGGTACTGTCCGACGGCCGTGGTAACGATTTGGGAGGACCTTTCTCAAGGAAATAGAAGTTCAGTAATGAGAGGTTGGGGACCTCATTAGCTTTATACAATACGAATAGCCTCTTACGGCCGATATGCCTGGTCAATAACTCATAAACTTCGGCCTTTGTTGTTCTTGTTTTTTTTCCTATGCTCACGATCAGCCGCTTTTTACTTGAAAATTCGCTATTCCTCGAATCAGCCTCGAATTCGATACCTACGAAAGTATCCTAGTGTTTATGTTTATTGGGTATAGTGCGACTTATACACAAATATATAAAATAAATTAATTTGCATCAAAGAAATGAAATTACCACATTCTTTTGAATGAATAAGCCACATGCGCTTCCACGTGCCTTGGCATGCGTGAAATATTGCAAGCCAAATTTTGTTTCTTGTGAATGAACAAATAGATGGGTAATGTCTTAATGAAATTTTCAAGAAATAAGTTTTTTTTTTTTTACTCCTTTTGTTTGCTGTAGCTCACATTTTCATAAGCTTTTGTGGTTCATTTAAACTGTGCGTGCGGTCGTTTCTATTTGGCTACGCTTAAATGAATTTTGGTGTTTTGAAAATAATTTATGAATTAGAAAATTAATGCGTGCATATATTTACAAAATAGTAGGATTTTAAATATCACACCTAAATTATGTTAATTTAATATCTTGGGTTTATAAGCTTTAGGTACGTCGCCACCTGACTCTATCCCATTTTCCGAGGCTTTGCCCTTGGTTGCAATACAAACACCCTCTTGTGAGTCGCATCACATGCTGAACAGACGCTGCTGATGCAGTCTCCTAGCAGGCGCTTAAACCTATCAAGTTAGAGTGGCCCAGCCAGGTTGTCGCCTTCTCAAGTTTAGTTCCACCACCGAACGGATGTTCAGTGGCTATACAGAGGACACGTGGACTCAAACGTGCGGACGTAGGGAGTTGCTTGAACCGCTTGCAAAAGAATTTCTCTGGCCGTTCCCAAGTGAATGATGATCAGAAAATTTCCCCTCTTACTCGGATTTCTACACATCTCCATATCCTTCGCAAATAGTGACTACCCTCAGTATAATGAGTGTGCCAAGAACGGTTAAGGAGCACGTCCATTTATAAATTATTAATTTTTTTTAGGAACGTAGACTGGTGTTATCTCTTTTTGCGAAGAACTATTTTATTATTTCAATTCTTTTTTAATTTAAAAATTTCGTTGTAAAAGCAATGCAAAAACATATATTTTTTATCATAAGCAATAAAAGCTTAGGTCGACATAAAACAGTCGCATACGATGGACTATTTCCTAGAGGCGGATAGAGTTAAATCAACGTCTGCTCTCTGTAGTTATCTTCTGGAATGTTTATCTTAAGATGAACTTAAAAATTTTGTTGGATCATAAATACTTTCGGGAGAATAGGTCAAATACCCACTTTTTCTTAAGTCCACTTAAGCGGTTATTGCTTATGACCACAGATATATTTAAAAAAGGGCATGTCGCTGAAAATGAAAACTAAAGAAGTTCAACAGAGAAGGAAGCAGCTACGAAGTTCTCTCGTCTGCTTCAAACCCATTTTTAATGTTTCTGTCCAGTGGCTTGAAGTTGAGACGTTCGGCAAACTACAGAGGAAAGTACACGTCATTGGAAAAAAAGAGTTATGTGATGACTTGAATTCTTATTGTGTTTCCAAATGTCAGCTACTATGGTGTTTGTAGAACGGTATATGGCGCCATAAGAGGTTAAAAGATATGTACATGAATTGCGAGAACGACGTATGAAAAGTTCTACTACAGCTGAAATCACTCATTATTTACTTGTTGCGATTTTCAATTAATTTTAATTGGCTACTATTTAGTATCAAACGTCAAATGTGATTTTATATCAAAAACAGGAACAAATTTTATAAACAAATCAGGTTTAAAAACTAATTAAATAATTAATGAAAAAGCTCTGCCATTACGCTTGTATATGTATGTATGTGTGTGTTAATACATGCATTTGTATATGACAGTAAAGCTCTTTCGAATCAGTAATCGATTTATAGACATTTACAAAACACCCCCACAGCCAATATTACGAGCTCAAATTGAATGTGCACCAACAAAGTTAGTAACCTAACAATTTTGGCTGAATGAACAAATGAGAGGAAATAAGAAAATTTAACGCCACTCAAAATCAATGGCAGGCATCTGTTGTAATATTGGCAAGAGAAAAAAAAAATAAATAAATTGACAAGCTGTAGTGCGTTTTATGCTGTGCGCAATTTAATCAAATGATATATCATACACTATGAATTTACGAAAATTTGCATGCATAAATATATAACTAAGTATGTATATACTTGCAGTGAATTTGTGAACCAGCGAACCATCAAGTGGGTTTAGAACTACATACATACTTTGTCACTAAAAGTCACTTTCAAGTATTGAATGCATTCACAATTTTTTCAAATTTATACGGTTGGAAATAATAAGAGGGCGAAAGGTACCCAAACTGGAACCAGTTGCAACCGAGTTACCAAGTCCTGCAACGGACGAGAATTTCAACCGACAGAACCACGCCATGTAAAAGCTCTGCAATAAAAATAGGAGACAATCACACAAGCTGACAAGTTTTAAGCGGATGCACCTTACGTCAGTTGCTGGCAGACGTGTAAATAAAGATTATTAATCTTAATCATTGATAATCAAATAATTATTTTTTTTTGTTTTTTTTTTTTAAATAGTTGATTAATTATGATAACCGTACATTTTTAGAATAATTAATCGATTATAATTACATTTTGTGTTCGATTAATTGGGATTAACGAGGATTAATAAGTGCCGTTCTTGAGAAAAAAGGGGGGGTCCTATATGAATCTTATTCAAGCTCATATGATATATGAAATCAGGCTTATATCGGACGACCGTAGCAGGAAGTGAAATACCCTCAAATCGAACACATAAACGAGCTCACAAAGAGCATAAACGCTCCCATTTAGGACGCCTTTCTGACTCATGTATGACTCCTATGGTTTGATGGGAATATACTTATTTTTTTTTTGAATGAATTTATAAAAAAAAAAAAATACAAAATTGTAAATTTTTTAATTTTCATTAATATTGAAATATTTAAAATTTGTTATTTATACTCGTTAATTTCAATTAATCGAAAAATTTAATCCAACTGAAATTTTTATTAATTTGATTAACTCTAGGATTAAATTTGAAAACGAAATAATGCCTATATAATCAAATTTTAATTATGAACGATTAATTATTCTAAAAATGTTCGATTATCGTAATTAATCAATTAAATTAATAGAGCAGTTTAATATAATTGATTTTTAATTTGAATCCAGATTTAACAGGTCTGGTTGCTGCTCACAGTTGTACCAACAGAGGTGGGGTCTAACCCTATACCGAAATTGATAATACTTTCCATCCTACGACAACTAAAAGGTGTAAATAAATATCGGTAAAGTGATACAAATTAAAGCTCAAAACCGCACTGGTATTTGAAAGAATCGCGTGGGTATAGACGTAGAACCAGTATCGCCTCTTAATTCGATAGTTTCAAACCAGCTTTAGAGTAGTCTTGAGCTTATCGAATATTCTACAAGGCACATTTAATGCACACAGCCTATCTGTGTTGTCCATGTATGTAGTATGTGTGTATTTGTGCTACCTTTTGGTAGAACTATTATCCATTCATATGCAACTGTCAACCAAATTAGCCACATCGCCTGCACTCTTTCTTCCACCAACTATGCTTAGCTTGGCTAAAATTAACTTAAACATAAACTCAGTGTCATATGCGATTGAGCTTCATACAGTTGACCGCAAAAGCACAATGTACAGCCTGCATATGCAAAGTCACGAATAGTGGCAGCATGTTTGGATGGGAGTGCATTAGTGTGACCTTCAGTATTGAATAAAAAAGTTAGGCTTGAAATTCAGGTACTAGAGGCTTAAGATAGAGTCGAGATCGCATCTTTGCTTATGAGAGATGAGAGTGACTGTCTTTGGTTAAATTGAAGAAGTGGGCTCGGTACGATCTTGAGCATTAAAGCCCTAATTTCAGTACCCTTTCATGCTGACTATTAGTCGTCAAGTAAAGTGTTTGTTAGTAATTAGTAATGCCATGAACATTTTTCTAACAGAGGGTCCCAAGGGGAAATCTATGATCAAAAGAAAACGGTGTTTTATTATCTCAGACATTCACGCTGCAGTAAAGCCAAATGAGCTAAGCAAGAGGGGTTCCCACCTGTGCCTCTTTTATTATAATAATATCATTATATTATAGGCAATAGCTAATTTTAAACTAAGGGCAGATGTGGTTTAGTCATATATCTAGACTTTAGACTGTCTACCAGGTTAATCTGCCCTTATTACGAAAAACCTTATATGAGTATTCGATGTCATCCCTGAACAGGGCACTCACAGGCCACTGTTTAAAAACTTAGAGAAGTCATAAGCACTTATGATTACTGTCTCAGAGATCATTGACTAGTCCGACAACAGTTCACAGCGTTCAGCGCAACACTTTCAACCTAACCTATAAACTATACTCATGTGAGGTGAGCGCCATTTTAGTCTATATAGTCATCTCTTGCACAATTGGTTACTCATTGCCACTCCTCTTCGCGCTTTCGCCTAAAAGCTTTTACAATTTCTAAGTTTCTTTAAGTGATATTCTTACCATTTACTATAAAAATTAAGTTTAAGACCATCAACAGTAGAAAAAGAAAACAATTTATTAAAACAACGGACATACTAATGTCCACAACAGTTTTGTTTGTATGAACAAGGTGTATAAAAGAGAGATCTAAAGTAGCGGCAGTAGTAGTAGCAGCTGAAGCGTCAACGACAACAGCATCGTTATTGGTTATTGGTGTGAGCAAGCAGCGCATGTAAATTGTGGTTTGCCACATGATCAACTGCTGTCACATTGAGGGCACACAAATGTCAGCAATCAGGACAATGAATAGTGCCAACATATACGGTAGGTAGAAGCTGTCAAGTGACGAGCACTCACAGTGACGGACCATATATTATTTGCATACAATACATACAAACATTTATGAATATACATCATATGCAGTGAATTGGTGGCGGTTGAATGAGCAACAAAAAAAAAAATACAACAACATTGAACAGATGTTGCCTCATTTGGCTTTTGTTGCAGCACGTTTTGGCAACAGCTACCGGTTGTCGGTCAGCAAAGCAGCAACAACAATCAACAGACAACATCAATGAACGACACACTAGCGGCTATAATGCTGGATATACTAGAGTATAATTGTGTGAGCCTGCGCACGTGTGTGTGTGTGTGTGTGTGTTGAATTCTGTTTGTGGCGTGTTGTAGTTATGATAATGATTTTGTTATCTAATTTCCACTATGCACATAAGCTTAAGTATAAATGTATATGTAAGTATGTATGTATATGTATGCGTTTGATATATCTAAGTTATATTGCTAATACGCTCATGCTGTGAGTTATGTTGTGCATGTTGTTACTAATATTTGTTAGTATAACTAATATTATTTGCTGCAACATCAATATTATATGTTACAATATATTGTCTAATAAAATATGTATGTATGTATGTATGTAAGTTGGTTATACGTGTAACATATGCGCTCACTACTAAATCGAGTTAAGCTTAACTATGACACATTGCCCACAACATGCAAACTGCATTAGGTATGTATGTCGTATATTTAGTGTAGGTATACGTAGCGAGGTATGTTACATGCTAGCCACTTTTGTATCATATTCGAAATTTAATGATATAAATTTTTAGGCTAGGTCAGTTGCAATCAATTCAGATATATACGCACAACCATTTACTTTCAGAACATTTTCAATAAATATTTATCGGGAACATATTCCGAATTTCATACCAAAATTGATATGCATTGAACCCGACCCGCTCAGATTTTATTTTTTTTTTTATACCTCTACAAACGCAACCTTATTTTTCGAAATTATAGTTTGAAAAATTGTGGGCATGGCAAGTTAACGAAATATTTGAAATATTGCGGTAGTAGGAACTTTTAGCAGATCTGTTAAATAATGTTTATTAATCTTAATCATTGATAATCAAATTAAATTTTTTGTTATTTTTGTAATAATTTATTAATTATGATAATCGCACACTAGAATAATTAATCGATTAGTTTTAAGTTTTGTGTTCGATTAATGGATGAATGTGGATTTATTTCGTTTTCAAATTTAGTCCTAGCATCAATCAAATTAGTCAAAGTTTCAATTTGATTAAAATTTTTGATTAATTGCGATTAACGAGGATTAGTATATTCCATATACAATTTTTACAGTGGGTATTTTCGAAATATGCCTTTCTAATGGTAGAAAGGTCTTTGAAATCGTTGGAGCCATTTCGTATTAATTATAGCCTAAAATAACTATTGCCTTCAGTTTTCGAATATTTCTATAGCCTGCCACGCCCACAATTTACCAAAACTGCAAAAAAATTTAAAATTCCGAGAGAGTCGGGTCCTAAGCGTGCCTTTTTACGCCAGTTGGCAAAACCAAGCAGCTCAAAAAGGCACTTATGCCTACTTTTTCGGACAGGCTAATGTATGTGCGTATGACTTGAGCCATGGATTATTGTTTTTTGTTTCAGTAAAAATTGAAAAAACCAAGAGCATCATATTTTAATCAAATGCCTCTTAACTCATGTTCATAGCTCTCAAGTGACAGAGCCCTTCACTTGTCAAGTCGGTGCCTAAGTATCTTTATTGCAACTCAATCAGTTTGATGGATATTGGAAGCCTTGAAATTAATGTTAATAAGAGATAGTATGAGGAGATGAACAAACACCCTTACGTCCGTACCCAGACGCATACTTAGAACTTGAACCCAGCTGCAAATATTCAGTATATGCATATTAGGCGGGTTAAAAAAAATATATTTCTTTTGAAAATTATGTTAATGTAATTAAAAAAAAATAGCTACTGAAAAGCTTTTGAGCTTTAAAGCTTTAAGTTAATTTTTAAAGGTCTGTTAGGTTTGATTTCTTGCATCAGCTGACAAACTACAAAATAATTAATTTATAATAAATTTAATTCTCCCGAAAAAGGTCCAAACCAAAATTTTGTCAGATGGATCATTTTAGATTAACCAAAGTTTGAAAACTGGCAAAGTTCTCTAATTTAATATTGAGCTCTGCAATTTTTAAAGTATTTTTTTCCTACCATTCTAAATTTTTTTTTTTCTTTAGCACAGCCTAGCCAAAATATATATGTGTATATACCGAGTATGTTAATATAATGTACACATTAAAGTGTCAACAAACGCCTACTTGTACACCCTCCAATTAGACGGGACAAGTGTTTAACTTGTTACTCGATTAGTTTAAATAAGAATAATTAATCAATGAAATTAAAATTGTAAATTAATGAGAACACATGCACCTATCACATTAGTCGCGCACACACATACACACACACACATTCAAGCATCTTGTGACAAACGCAAGTGTGCAACGGAATTGTATAATCAAGTACATACATATGCTACATATAAATAAAATCTATGCATGCGGGTAAATGCCCAGCAGGGAGCTCAATAAATATGGTGCGAAAATTACGATTGATCTAGGATGGGTACGGAGTTAGTTTTGATCACTTTGTATGGGTTGAAGTGATGCCTTTTGATTGAGCATGTCCCATGAAGGGACTAATTGGTCTCCTTCATGGCTGAAAAGGTAGCGTCACACAGATCCCTTTTGTGCTCTTACGGATACAGTCGGACAAGTTTACTTCCAACACCTATAAGTAGGCTACAGAAGTAAAAATCGACTAATCTCAACTATGCCTATAACGAAATAGTTGCGATCATTTTTAGAGCACTTTGAACGAAAGGTATTGATCGCAGATAATTTTTTCTGGAGCTCCCTCGAACGATATTTTTCAACATCGCACTTACTCAACTGGAATCGCATAGAGTTTTCTCTTAAAAAAGGCATTCTAGGCTGAGATACGATATTCTTGGACCTAATTCTGGAATAGGGTCTCATCGAAAAAAAATTCTAAAATCAGGGTTTTTGAAAATATTTTGATATATTGTCACCCTACAGGGTGAGTATCTAACGCATGTACCCCACGATGCAATCTCAATGTGTTAGCAGCAATGCGTGCACAAACAATCGCGTCACTTGAATGTCGCATCACTTGAACGATGTACCAAGTGCATAGTTACAGGCGCGAGCTTATGTTTACACACTTGAGCAGCAGAAAGCTTATACGTGTAAGCGCTACTGTGGGCCTAATGGGCAATTTGAAATGTAGAAATATATACAAAAAATTTCAGTAAAGCTCCTAAAGTTTATTAGTAACTCGAGGGAGTATAAATCTTTAGGGGAAATTCAGGATATGATTAGGATTCTATATCCATTTCGTCTTCATACACGAGCAAAACTATTTTAGATTATTTACGAGCCCAAAAACTGCGGTGATTGTTTTCTAAATACAAAATTTGGAATCTAATTTCTTGCCTAAACAGAAATGAAATTAACACCACAGTCTACATGCTCAAAAGGTGGTACCCAGCACTCGAACAAAGTAACGTGTGGCAAGTACATGCATCCGCAGGTGCAATATCGGCCATACTCCATAACCATATCAAAATATCGCACATTAGTATACGAGTATATAGCACGCTTGTGTGTGAGTATGAGCTTAAGTTTTAAACCACCATCACCATCACCACCTTTAGCATCATGAGCAATGATGCCACCAACAGCACTCACTTGAAATCATGTTCGCTTACTGTGAATGCTCGTTTCGCTGTTTTGCCATTCGCTGCAGCTTTCTGACTGCTAACTACCGGCTTCAGGCTTCTGCCTCTTGACTATCGCCTGTTTGCCATTTAATATGATAATTTATGCGCGAAGTAAATTCGCTTATTTTAAGGCATAGCACAGACTGAGGCATACAAAAGGTTGTAAAGGCTGTAAAGGCATCATTGCTGGTAGACAATGGTTGGTAACATACCCTGTAGAGAAAATTGACAGTGCGCATTTAGTGCATACAAAATTATGATAATATAGTATTGAGTCGCTGGTCACATTTTTTTTTTTCAGTAAAGAACCTACTTTACCGCTTCTAGTGATTTTGACTTCAACAAATTATTCAAACAAGCATAAATTCATCTACTTTCCATTCTCTTTTTTTATATTTCGTTTAAAGAAACTTTCTTCTGACTTTCCTGCAGGGTTCCCATCCTTTGGTATTTTACATATAAATACATATGCATGTGGTATGTTGCATAAATTCCATTGATTGCCTACATACTGCTCTACGCTCTTCTTTGTCTCGCAGCTACCATGCAATGTCTGTCTGCATCCATCATAAGTATCTGTTTTACACACATTGAAGGTTGCTTACCGTCGCACTTGACTGCTTACTTGCTTTTCCATTTAATGTTTGCTGATTCGGCTGTTCGATTTCTCCGCTTATTCGGTTATGCGGTTCCTTAGTTAGTTGCTGGCAGACGGTTGTGTGAATATCTCAACGGCTAAAGCTGTGGTTGTATCTGCTACTGCGTGCGGTTTTTGCCACATCGCACACGCACAACTCCTTCATTGTGCACATTAAATAAGCCATCATATTGCCACATATTCAGAATTGTCTCGGCTATAAGGTAAAAGCTGCTAACTTCGTACCGAAAAGATTTTCAGTGCAACTAAGTATCTTAAATTTATAATACTTAAAAAAGTAAAGCATACAGATTTCATAATTTTAGCATCGTTTTAAAATATTTTTTTTGGAGTCACCAGATTTTCTTCTTTTTTTCATTTCAGCGTTTTAGAACATTTAACACATAATTTTTCATCACGAAGTGCTTGCAGATATCTCTCAAATTTCCAGTAGTATGAAAAGTCGTTTTATATTTATATAAAGTGCATTTAGGGGCTTTTAACGGAGGGATTGGGTCTTAAAATAAAATTCTGCTTAACTCTGGAGCCATTACAGACTAGGACTGATTGAAAACTTAGATCTATTGTTGACACCAAATAGCTATTTTTACAATCATAAAAAAGTAACCGAAATGGATATTATACTTTGACTATAACCTGAATGTAGGCTACAAATTCACAATAAACTTAAAAAAATAAAAATTATCAAGATAATTTTGCAATCACGGATTCTTAAGCAAAATGAGCTTACAACTTTTTTACTGCCATTGTAGTATTTTCAAATATTTAATTATACTGAATTTATCATAATTATTTACATATTTTTCGTGGTGGCTTAAAGTATAAGATTGTACTTATAATGCCATTTACATTCATACTGAACAAAAGAGTTTTGGCAGTGATCTCTAAAGAGGGTGATCAGGGACTAATCCCTTTAGTCTAAAGTTGACTATAATTCATTAAACAGAAGTGAATTTTTTGTTTGTAAAACATCCTCGTAGGAGTGCAATAAATTTTAGTTTTTGTAGCATACTTATAGGAGTTAAAAGTACCCGTTTGGTTATAAATGGTCTTTTCATAGGGCATCCTGAAACCAAGGTGTACAGTTCAACCCATATAAAGTGATCATCATCTTAAAGGCATAATTGGGATGAATTGATTTTAATTTGTGTAGCCTACTTAAGCCTACCTAAGCCAACTTCAAACAAAAGAGATCAATTCAACTCACTCAGCACGATCTTCCTTGACTACCGGCAGTTTTTGCGGTGTATAAATGCATGCGTGTGTATAGATAAGTGTGCGTCAGTGTGTGTGTTTAAAACACTTACACAGTTCTTTATTTTAATCAGCTCCTGGCGTGCACGCGTAAATATTTGTCATATTTTTGGGCCGACTTAAATACTTACGTGGAACGTCTCACACACTTTTTAACCAGCATACTTGTACATATATCTATACAAATGTAACACATGTCTCTACTTATTGATGTCTATATGTATGTACAATGTATTGTAATGTCAAATAAAAATTGATAAAGTATGTTGTATTTCAAGCGAAATGCTACTTGTGGGAACGATAAACCACATCTTTCAAACCAAAGTTGATACTGTTTTTGAGTTTCGATAATATTTATGTAAGTGTATGTATGGATGTATGTATGTATAGAAGAAGTGTAAACACTTGTGTTAAATTTATAAAATGAAAACAGTAGAACCTCTTGAAATTGGATACTCAATAATAGAACTTGAAGTCATCGAGTTGCTCTTGTGCATATTACTCACCTGTTACGGCCGGTGTTCCTACCACGGGCAACCCCACAGTGGCTCGTGTGCTCCCAGATGTGGTGGCTTTGGTGAGTATGACGCTGACGAGGCATCGTTCTAACTATGTCTGGATTTTTTTGAGAGAGATTCAGTTGTCTACTACAATCTTTCTTATGGTTGTGGCTCGCTTGCAAACAAAATTTACTCTTGCCCTTACAATTAGAGTTACCCTCCCAGCTTGATATAGTCACATTAATTCTTAAACTTTTTTTATGATAAGTGTCTTCAAATACATGCTTCACTGTATATGTGCATATGAAACAGTTAAAAGATTCATTTTATTGATTTTAGAAAGAGTTGAGTGAAGAAAATTGAAAAAGTTTATATTTTGATAGCATCCCAAAAATTTGCATACGTGTATCTCAAAAAAATAATAATGTACCCTCTCAAATTGAAAGTAAAAAATCAAAGGGGAATAAAGGGGATGATGCAAATATGTTCTGTGTGTGATTTAAGTGAAGTTTTATTCGCTTTATTTTCCATAAAATCCACACAAGGGTATGGTAAGCGTGTTGACATTGCGAAACGATGTAGGTCCTTTCTATTTCCCCCTCCTATTATAGCCACAGCCATCCACTAAGCCAGTAAGCCATAGAAAGTTTATGTTAGACCAGAGTTTCATGCCACTCATCTGAATAAGGCAGTCTGTGCATCAGAATGTTCTCTATCTGTAAAGTCTCTACATGTGATTTCCAGACTAGCATCCACTCTAAATAATAGTCCTTCGACTAAACTTCAGGAATCTCGGAATCTCCTAGAAATAATAAACAACTTTCACCCAAACAAATCAGAGCCCGAAACTGATTTAGTGGACAAAACATTTTGCAAAGTCCGGAATGTTAATTTGAATCTTCTTTAGTCAGAATTCAGGAATATTAGAGAGTCGAATTTTAAGTAATCGATGATGGTATTCAGAACTTCAGCGATATTTTTCGATATTTCAATTTTCAAATAAAAAATTATTGCGAATTTGTCTGCCCTATAGGCGCAGAAAACTCAGTTTGTTGCTTAATGAAAATACTAGGAAATCAAGTTTAAATTTAAATTTCTTTTTAATTGACAATATATTTTAGCTATTGCAAAAGTTTGTGATTTCTTTGTATTTTTGATACTCGAAATTTGTGTCAATTCATTTCATATTCAATTTTAAATCAAGGAAACTATTAACTCAAACTCGAATAATCAGCACTTACATGCTTCTAGCAAGAGGGGGGTGATGATTTATAAATTTATATCTATGTACATCCATATCTATCTTTGCAACTGTAAATATTGAGTTGCATTTTGCTAGTATAGACTTGATTGGATTATGCCTGTGCCATGCTACCCACATAAATACATACATACATATGCATAGGTAAACCTACACACCTATATCATAGTTAACTGCATTTAAAAGCAATTATTTATAAATGTGAATACAAAATGGTATTAATTGTTTCAATCGACAGCGATATTTTCAGTAGTGCTCAAATGCATACACACAAAGTTAAATATACCTATAAATGCGGTCATGTTAAGCTAACTGCGGCAAATGTGCTAGCCCGTGGTGCTGATTACTCGATACAAATATTATTTGATTTATTATTCAAGAGAATTTTTCAGAATTTAGCGTTGACAATTTTTAGAAAAATTCTATGAAATAGAGCTCTCTGTAATGATATCTAGCGTTCGGTCATATAACCGTGTACTCCTATAGATTACGTATACGCCATGGTGGCCCTGTGTAATTTATTCACAATGATACGATATTAATTTTTGTTAGCAATACAATTTTTAATTTAACTTATCGACAATTGCTTGAAATTTATTTTTTAACTTTCTTTTAGGATTGAAGTCGATCCAGAAATTTCCAAGCCATTGAACTTGGCCAATTCAGCTGTGTTGCGCGCGGTTGAGGAAGAAGAGCAAGTCAAGTGCGGTAAGCTAAATATAAATAAAATAAATTTTTTATACAAACATATTATCTAAATTTGATTAATTTGTTGTATACTTAAAAAAGCATGCTTCATTGTATCCCAATTCTATATTAGACGTGTTGACTTTAAAGTCTTAGACTTTGTGTGAAAGAGCGGAAAACTTGGAACTTTCGCACGTGGATATCCAAATTTGTTTTCATAATAACTGCTTAAGTTGTTGATTTAGTTACAGCTCTTATTCCCTTTTAACTGTTGTGATAATACTGGAAAGCTCTTTGAACTAAGTCCCAAGAAACTTTCCCTATCTTTCTATTATTCTATTATTATTATTATTATTATTATGGGGTAGTCCCACTTGGTAAAAACTTTGATATATATTTTCCTGAGGAATTCTGGTTTCGATACCATACTTTAGACCAATCCGCTCCCTATTTATAAAATTTATTTAAGCAGATAATTCGAGCAGCAGAACTTGACGCCGTAGGCGCAACCCATTACAAGTTTGACAGCGTCCAAAGCCGACCAAAGACCTGGAAGGGTTACCGCTTTCTGCCGGCCTCAAAACCTCAGTACCATTTGAGAACACAAGATCTACATACAGTGGCCGACAAAACTATGCATACCCCCTTTTTCGGCTTCGGAAAATTAATTTTTACTATTTTCCTGTAATAGAACATTTTTCCTGTACAAAAACTATAAATTATATTTTAAATATGTATGGGAAATTCGCAAAAATTAGACAAATTTTCATCAAAATTTTCAACTTTTTTCTCAGAATTTTTAGAATATTTTTGAAAATGCAGATTTGTAGCGCATTCAATTTTAGTCTGATAAAGTGTTGGTCTCAAGTCTGTAAGAAATTTTCCTGATTTTTGGCAATTTTTTTCTGAAGATCTTTCGTGTTTTCTTTCATACAAATTTATGAACATAGTATTTCCCATACATATTTAAAATATAATTTATAGTTTTTGTATTAGATCTTGATAAGTTCTCTTACAGGAATAAAGTTAAAATGAATTTTCTGAAGCCGAAGTTGGTGAAAACATACAAAAAAAGGGGGTATGCATAGTTTTGTCGGCCACTGTATATCGCAAATTATTAGACAGGGGATGTGATAAGATAGGGTCCTATACGCTCTGTTTCATGGCTATATTTCAAGGTTTTCTCCACCACTTGATACAGTATCCATAGACACTCACAAACCGTAGGATTTTGGTTTCGTGGGGCAAGGGCCCCTTCATTTACGAACTATGTACTAGGATCAACTTGTAACTCCTAAACCCCTAAAGCCTCTTCAGCGAGCGGGATCTAAAGCTCTCTATCACTAAATCGACGCCGACTGAACTTCCATAAACCTAGTCATCCAAACGCACATTCATTGGATAAAGTTCGGCCTTCAACAAACATAAAGAGACATCTGCATAAGCACTATGATGAGATCTGGGACCACATTCCATGCCGTTTGATCAGCGTAACCAAATGTGGGCTCTAAGGGGCATCCACGCCGGGTCGGTTTGCTCCTGACTTTTTTAGTGAATGTGCCTATTAGGTAGGGCGAAGTACTTTTAACAACAACAATAAAAAGTTTATGCTGGAACCTCTTCCAGGCTCGTTATTATTTTGGTCTATAAGTTGGCATTGCGTACTCGTCAGAGTCGGGTTTTAGTACTCAGTCTCGTCTTTTCTTCTACGATATTTCAAAACATTCTTTGTACTACGCACGGCTCTTCCAGGGTATTTAAAACAATATAATGACATCTGGGG
The DNA here is from genome assembly GCA_951509765.1 of Sphenella marginata. Lineage (NCBI taxonomy): Eukaryota > Metazoa > Arthropoda > Insecta > Diptera > Tephritidae > Sphenella > Sphenella marginata. The sequence continues at coordinate 25,423,963 of OX608082.1, forward strand.
CAGGGATGAGTTATCTTTAATTTCAACCAGAACATACATTGATCTGAAAGAAGCTTAGCTTCACATTGCATTCACAAAATGCTAAGTTATAGGAGTGCAATTAAAATATTACTATTCTACTACTAAATGTGTTTGTATGTAGGAAGAGAAATGCATTTCACATATACAACTAAAACGAATGCACACATCAAATATTTCTTTATTACCCAAACAACAATAAAAAGCGACAAGAACTAGGCAACTTGCGTGTTACATTTAGTAGTTGTGAATTTGAGTTGAGTTGCTCACTTCTAACCTTTATGTGCATTTATAAGTAATGCCTTTAGCGAGCTAGCTAATACACAAATATGCACGCACGTACACACATTACAAACATTTTTTTTTTATTTGGAAAGTTTTTCGAAACTTTTTTTTTAAATAGCGTAAAACTTTCATTCAGCACACTGGCCAAGTCGGCTAAGTTCAGTAAGTAAGTTAGTTTAGTGCATACAAAGAGAAAAAATATATATGTACATATACAGATATCAAGTTAAGTATTAGACCGTAGACCATTGAAATGTATTTATTGTTCTGAAGGCTGATATATTGTATCGCATATCAAGGTTCTTAGAATTAAAGAAGGAATGAAAGTCCGTGCATGCATACAATGGCTCGACTTAAAATTCATTTATTTGAATAAAATTTTACACGAGTTTTACTCCTCGACTATAGCAGTTTGTTACCTATTTAAAATGTTCGAAATTGAAATGTAACCATGCCCCCATTTTCGATATCGAAAATTTTGAAAAACCTATAAATTGATATAATTCATTATTAGAAGCAGCTGCAATAGTATATTTTGATAGCTTTATTGACTGAATGGTTCTTTTACGAATGTTAAACAACTTTTAGTAAAGGGGCGTGCCTTACCGAAATAAGGTGGATCCAGGTAAAAGGGTTAAATTTTATACCTAAATTAACTTGATTGAATTTCGAAAATTGGCCTAAAAACGAATAATTATAAAAATGGGGCAGTCTATTTTCGCAATTATACCGAATGTGCCAAAAGCGATTTCGGAGAAAGTGTAGATGTACAAATAGACAAAAATAAAGTTATAAGGTTTTGCCTCGTACGGTGCTTTGGCTTTCGATTTCGAAAATTTCTTGACTTTAAGAAGTAGTTATAGTGATAATTCTCCACGCTCTCTCGGAAAACGCTTATCTGCTTATAAAAAAATAGTTCTAGCGAGTATTGACCCAAATATTTTTTTCTTCATTGATTTGGTATACGTATTATATATGCCAGAAGGACCCGGCAGACGTTGTTTTGCCCAAATTTAGGGAAAAAATCGCACAATAAATAAAAAATTTTGGAATATTTCGGTCCCTGGTTAACTTCCCGGAATAATGAAAAACAGATAACGGTCGATTCTCAGACCTACTAAATACGCTCACAAAATTTCATGAGAATCGGTCAAGCCGTTTCGGAGGAGTATGGGAACGAAAACTGTGACACGAGAATTTTCTATATAAGATTTATTTTTTTAGCCGATTCGGTATTATCTCGAAAAAGTTTAGGTGCTGGGATGAGCTTTCGAACATAAGTTATGTGCCCTATTTCAAGCTTCCCTACTTATAAGTTGCCATTCTAGAGGTTTGGCAATATTGCCACCTATTGAGAATTTCAAAAATTTCGGTAAGATATGCTAATATTAAACAAATTCGAATTCGTATTTTAAAAAAAAATATTTTTAGTAAGGTTCAGCCCCTAGATCTGTGGTCTAATAGTTTTCTTTAAATTATAAGACTTGTAAGCCTTTTTAAAATTAATTGTTGCAGTGTAGACAAATTTTGTACATAAAAACATGTAAATGTTTATATTTTTATTACTCGAAAATGGCTCTCCCGACCAAACATTATTATCTCAATAAAAGCTCAGTAAAAAATAATATAAAGTTCTAAAACTTTTATGATATTTTTTCGCCTTTCGCAAAGATTACATTAATACTATATTTAAAAAAAAAGAAAAAAAATCATCCCAGTTTAATATACATCCATAGCTCTATATTCTTATAAACATTGTTAGTGTTGGTCTTCAGCAGCTGTACTTTTTACTCAAAATAAAATGCAAAAACTTACTGCTGCAGCCAAGTTTTGTTGTTGTTGTTGTTTCTTCACCTAACTTCAAACTGCATCTAGTGAATCACAATGCATCAGAAAAGTGTTCAAGCGTATGCACATATGTACTCGTATGTATGCGATGCATGTGTGTGTGTGTGTGTTAAAGACCATGCGTGTTGGCCTTTTTATTGCGTGTTGCATATGCAACGTACTCGTATTCTTGTTGTTTGTGAGCAACGTGCGAGTTTAACAATTAAAAACTTTATCGTTCATGTAGCAACTAAGTTCACATTGTTGTTGGGGTGCTTTTTTGTATTTCACATAGACCTTTTTCAGCGATCGACTTAACTGCCAAATGGCCAAGTTACTTAGTTAGCCAATTCGACTTGTTTGTTGTGTCTCAAACAGTTGGGCCAAAATGTAGTGCTCCACATAATGTAATTTAGCTTTTTACACATGTTGTTGCAAACCTTATGAGTCTGCCTAAAAGTATGCTACTAAACTCTGATGTAACTCTAAATTACAGGCATTTTAACCTAATTTTTTTCAAGTTAGCCACTTTTTGTTTTTTGTTACAGTTTTATTATTTACAGTATGCGCTTATGTAGTTACAGTATTTATTGTAGTTGTTTTTTTTTTTGTTGTTTTTCACTGTTTACCTGCAGTTCATACTAGTTGCAGTTTGTTGCAAGTTTGTGCTCACAATTACCTATTTGCATAGTTTTTCGTTTGCCAGCTACTTTGTTTAGTGGGAAAACTTTTCCCTGCCTGTAATAAAGTTTACACTTTAAGTGTAAATTATTTGAGTTCGCTTGCATTAAGAGACTTTAATATTGTAATAATTGATGGCAAGAATTGTCTGAGTGAGTTGAAAGGTGTTAGTACGTAGAGAGAAATTTAGCAACGCTTTTTGGACTAAGATGATTTTGTTGTGGTTAAGCTAAAAATCTGTGCTTTCTTTTATTGTAAAATGAAATACTCATAGTTCTGCTGGTGTGCTCTCGCTGTTAGTGATACCAAAAGCAAAATATTTTCTGCAATATTGTTATGGCAGCTACATCGAAAAGTTTTACTTCTCTTGGTATTTGCTTAACAGGGTTATAAGTCAAAAATGCGCCTTAATGTATGCAGAAGAAGTCGGTAATAAATGTAGTACTCGCAATAGTTATATCCATAAAATAAATAAACTCTTGCGCCTAAAAATATGTGCAGTGAAAAATGGTGCATAATTTTAAGCTTTTCTTACATATGGATACTTGAGCTCTATGCATAACATCCTTGCAAAAAATAGTATGCCTTATCTCTAAATCTAGCTATCCGCGATTTATCCCTACAGTCTACAATTGGCTATAATTCAATATTTATACATACATTTAATTTCTTATAGCATACTTTTAGGAAGTAAAAGTACCCGGTTTGGGTGGAAAGTTTATTTATCCTTTCGTGCCTATTCGGTTATTAATGCATGCATTTCTGGGATTTTGCTGAATCCTCTTTCCTATTTTTTTTTCTAGTGCTTAAGTACATAAATTAACAATAGCGTTTTAGTAAAATACGAAATTTTTACCAAATTACATTTAATAAACATATTTTTAAACGTTACGCATATTAACTTATCTAACCAAGTAAAAAATTTACAAACAAAAACTAAAACCAAAACAAAAGTATTTCGTATTGACCCATAATTAAAATCAATTGTAATTGTAATTACCTCCAATTAAGAAAATGTTGGATAATAGCTTCATTTGTCCACATCCTAATGCGCAATTAAACTACACAAAATCAATTTTCTATCTACTAATTAGAATCCAATAGAGCATTTAACGAACTAAAGCCACACAATCTAAATATTTTCCACAAAAAAAGGCATGTTATTTTATTATTTTACACACAAAATCCCATTTAAACTATATTTTGTAGCATATCAAATGTATTTACATATACATACATATATGCTGATGGCCTAGCGAAACTGGAATTTCAGCACCGACGAATATTTGCTATTCTCCCAAATTCCACCGAACATAAGCCGGATTTTTGTTTAATAACTAACCATGAAAACCTCGTTTGGCACTTTACTTTACTTTTAACTACTTTTGTAATTTTGATTCGCCCAAATACCGAAGCTAAGCCGAACCTTCGGTCAGGCAATAAGCATACATGTTCTGTTTCATAACTGAACACTCTAGTTCCAGGATTTTTTTTAAGTTCTTGGAAAAAGTCCCGAAATTCTTATTTGCAAATACGCCTGTAAACAATCCATAAAATGTCCCGAAATGGACCTGAAAAGTCTCAAAGCTCAAACTATTACCTAACCTAATTTCAGTTTAAACATTTTATTTGAAAACTCATTTCATAAAAAGTAAAAGTAGCAACACTAATGCTATATGTCACTATTGTTATTACGCATTGAAAGAGCCAAAAAAAATATTAGCAGAACCATTCCCAAACAATAGTGATGTACTGGAACTATTCAACTGGGCTAATAACAAATTGATTAATATTCAATTTTGATGAGCAACAGGCTAATATAAGCATTATTAATAAAGTGTAAGCCTGTTGTAAGCTTACAACATAATAAATACTGTAATGTATGTAGGCTTCACAGAATTTGTAATTTATGCAAATGAAATGACGATTTCTAGAGCCAACATAAAATAACAACAACAAATGAATTAACACACTAACATAACAACGTACACGAACTATTCAATTTTCTAAAGCAGTAAACAAATATATGTAAGCTCATCACAGACACAAGTCAAACTGTGCGCACAAATACAAACGTAATATTAAAATAACTTGCTTGCCTACACATACATTAGCATGCCCTTAAAAAGAATGGCAAAGACAGGCTGTGTAAAACGTAACTGAAGACTACAAAATAAAATGACAGAATGAAATGAAATAAAATAAAATAAAATAAAATAAAATAAAATAAAATAAAATAAAATAAAATAAAATAAAATAAAATAAAATAAAATAAAATAAAATCAAATAAAATAAAATAAAACAAAATAAAATAAAATAAAACTGAAATCGCAGTGAGAAGAATTTTCTTGTCGTGTCTGGCGAGCACGCGAATCACAGCCATACCTCTGTGGGGCCAACCACCCTCCAGAGTGACCAACGGTTCCTAACATAACACAGGAAGCCTCGGACGAGCGCCGTAATGATCAGGGACGGCGCGGGACATCACAGCCTGATCGACCAGTTGACGACCAAGGAAATACCCCGGACAATTCTCAAGCAGCAACGAGTGTTTTGTTGGTTGAACCAACAACCACCAATGCTGTATCCCCAACGCAACGCATGAGATGGACAGTAGACATGAATGAATTTATCATGCGAAGCTACTACAAAATAACTAAGAATGAAACGAACACCAGTGGATACAGGCCCCGCCTTTTCGATGCCTTTTGTCGAGCCTTCCCAAATATGACAGTTAGTGTCCAACGCATTGGCGATCAAAGAAGTGCAATTATAAGAAACAAGTATATATCAGCGCGAAGGTTACGGGAATTGAAGGAGGAAGTTGCTAAAGAACTTGAAGAGGAGGAAGAGTTAAGGCAAGAAAATGTAAGTGCCGGCAACCCAGAGGACAGGCCAGAAGGTGACCGAAGAATATTGACACCCAATGAACGGCCGAACTTAGAAAGCAGCAGCATAGAGTCACAAGACAGGGAGACATCTGATGATGAAATGTGTAGAGGACTTACATTAGGGTTCCAGACAGCAATACTAGAATACGCTGGTATAGACCCTCTACTGAGACCAATAATTTTGAGGCAGAGCTCAACAAAAGCAATGGCAATAGCTGTGAAACATATGAACACCAGAATCCTGGCAGGATATCTAAACCATCATGTTACATCCTTTGATATGTTACAAACGGCAATTTATGCAGCAGCCGTCGCTATTACACGGTATATAGGCGGCAAAATTAAGCCTCAAAATACAGAAAAGAGGACGAAAAGAAAAGATGTTCCATCTTGGAAGCAACGGCTCATTAATCAGGTGGCAAATCTTCGAGCACAACTAGGCCGGATCACTCAATATATAGCAGGTAACAGGAGCAGAAAAATTATGAAATGGTACAAGCAAATTCAAGAAACGCATAGAATCCATTCAAGACACGACTTACCTAATGAAACGGCGGAAAATCTGCGAGATACCTTAAGACAAAATCTAGCAGTAAAGGTAAACCGACTGCGCCGATATACTTTATCAGAGAAACGTAGAGAAGCCAACTCAACTTTTCAACGAAACGAAAAATATTTCTACAGAAGACTTCGAAACAATGTTGAGATTGCTGAAGATGACACACCTGAAGTTCTGGAAGTTGAAAACTTTTGGAAGGCAATATGGACCCAAGCCGTTAGACATAACACTAATGCCCCATGGATAAGAAAAGAATATCAGAAGGCGGACAGATATGAAAATATGGAAGACATAACTTTATCTGAGAAGAATATAAGTGATGCAATTAGATATAGCCATAATTGGAAAGCCACAGGTCCTGACAATATCCATAACTATTGGATAAAAAAATTTACCTGTACACATATATACTTAGCTCAATTTTACACGACGTTCTTACATAACAATTCCTTGATACCTGGATCTCTCACAAAACGGCAGACATATCTACTACCAAAAGATAAGAACGAAACTAAAAACCCTGCGAAATACCGCCCTATAACATGTCTGTGCACACTCTACAAACTATTAACAGCATGTATTACTAATAAGATTTACTGCCATTTACACGCAAACCACATCCTGGCGATAGAGCAAAAGGGATGTGTTAAAAACTCCCATGGCTGCAAAGAACAACTTCTGATAGACTCCATTGCAATGGAACAGGCGTATCATAAGCAAAGAAATATATTTACAGCATATATTGACTATATGAAAGCTTACGATAGTGTACCTCACTCATGGTTAGTTGAGGTATTAAAAGTGTATAAAATAGCCCCAAATGTAATTAATATTCTTGAATATTTAACAAATGCATGGGAGATAACGCTGAATATTAAAACATGCAATGGACTAAAGAAGCTTGCTACGATACCTGTTAGAAGAGGTATATTACAAGGAGACAGCCTAAGCCCTCTTTGGTTTTGCCTCGCGCTTAACCCACTATCTTCATTGATTAATGACAGCAATAATGGGTTTAATATAAAAGGAACAGAGGGTACATCGTACAAGATCTCACACTTACTATACATGGACGATATTAAGTTATACGCAGGGTCTGATCGACACATGAAGGAACTACTTCAAATAACAGAAGATTTCTCACAGGATATCTGCATGACATTTGGGCTAGATAAATGCAAACGATTGAGTGTCCAACATGGAAATGTTGTATCTCATAATTTCCCACTGGCGAATAATAAAATAATAGACGCGTTAGAAGCTGACGAATCCTATAAATATCTAGGCTTTATGCAGGCCAGACGAATAAACCATAACGTGATAATAGAGAGCATCACTGACTGCTTCTTGGAGAGAACTAGAGTAATCCTTAAATCCAGTGTTAACATACAGCTTCGGAGTTCTGAAATGGTCCGAAACACAGTTGGAAAGCGTTAAAAGAGCCACGAGAACTCTTCTCACGAAATATGGGGCACACCACCCTAAATCAGCAGTAGAAAGAATAAACTTAGCCCGAAGTGTAGGGGGACGTGGATTAGTAGATATCCAACACCTGTGCAAAAAGCAAATCGCAAGCCTACGACGATACTTCTTACAGCAGAACTCTGCCCTGCATAAAACTTCTTGTGGAGCTGATAGAAACTACACGCCATTAAACTTATCGAATAATAATATAAGCGATCCTGAAGGTGATCTTATGCATACTGCACGGCTGATTGAAGACTGGAAGATGAAAACGCTACATGGAAGACACCCTCACACATTAAGCCAACCAGGAATCGATAATATCGCTTCGAACCTGTGGCTAAAAAATGCAGGGATCTTCATGGAAACTGAGGGTCTAATGATAGCAATACAGGACCAAGTTATTGCCACTAAGAACTACCTCAAGTTTATAGTCCGTGCTGAAATAGATAACGATAAGTGCCGGAAGTGCCAACAGCAGCCAGAAACTATCCAACACATAACAGGGGCGTGCGTTATGCTAGCTGCAACTGATTACCTGGAACGACATAACAACGTAGCAAAGATTGTACACCAGAGCTTGGCAATCCGCACACGGCTGCTAGCTAGTGAGATCCCATACTACAAATATACCCCCTTAGCAGTTATGGAAAGTACCGAATACAAATTATATTGGGATCGCACGGTACTTACCGATAGAAGCATACCGCATAACAGGCCAGATATAATACTATTGGAAAAGGCCGAAAAGAGCGCATATTTAATTGATGTCGGGATCCCTAACTCCCACAATTTACAAGAAGTATACATGGAGAAGAAAAGGAAGTACCAAGCACTTGCCCAAGAAATTAAACAGTTATGGAGCTTAGATAAAGTGAACGTAGAGCTTGTTATTATATCATCGACAGGCGTAGTACCCAAACACCTAATGACGACACTGGAGAAACTGCAATTAGGAAATAAGTTTTTAAGTATACAAAAGGCTGTAATTTTAGCAACAACGTCCATTGTTCGTTCGTTTCTAAACCATGACATGTAATTTATTTCGATTTATATACATTTACTAGATTTATATACATACCAATGTACCTGAATTTAGAATAAGTAGCTTTATATATCTTGTTGTATACAACCGATGTATAATATGTAACCCAAATGGAGGTCAAGGAAGAAATAAAATAAAATAAAATAAAATAAAATAAAGTAGAATAAAATAAAATAAAATAAAATAAGATAAAATAAAATAAAATAAAATAAAATAAAATAAAATAAAGCAAAATAAAATAAAATAAAATAAGATAAAATAAAATAAAATAAAATAAAATAAAATAAAATAAAATAAAATAAAATAAAATAAAATAAAATAAAATAAAATCAAATAAAATAAAATAAATTAAAGTAACCTAAATTAAATTAAATTAAATTAAATAAAACTGAATTAAATAAACAAAACAAAATAGAATAGAAATTATTTTAACCACTAAACGAAACGTTTTTAAATAAATCTGTATAAATAAATATGTTCACCTCCAAAACGGTCTTGAAGTAGATAAATAAATTGAAAAGTGCTTGAAACTATTAGACTAAAAAACTTTGGTACACTCTAATTCAAAGTCGTACGTAGCATATTTCATTATATTTTGTATTTGTATGTTAAGCGGCACGTGCCTCAGCGACAAAATTTATTATTTGGCAAATTACTTTGTAATAAGATGCAAAGCACAAACAAGTATGTTATTAAAAACAACAACACCAATAGCAATCGAAATTGTGTACATACATACATACTTCAAGCTTACGCAAATGATTTGCATTGCCCAGATACGTGCTTCACAATAAAATAACTATGATTATTATTTATATAACCTTGCTGGGCGTGTTTCAACATACATACATACATTCACATCTAAATGCAAGGAGCAAGAACAACTACCAGTGCGTAAGAGAGATGTGCGTGTTAGATGCCAACATGAATCAATAAGCAATGTATGCAGATCTTATTTATAGTTTATATGTATGTATGTATAGTTATTAACTAATTTTTTAATAAATGTAATTTTCACACTTCGTTCTTGGCTGCTTTTAGTAATTTGATCGATTGAAAACTTATTTACTTATGAACAAATATAAATGCTAACTTACATAAGTTGAGTGGGTGTTGCTGGCGATGCATATTACGAAAGAAGTGGGCTAAATTAAGTAAGACATGAAATGAAATTGGTAATAGGGACCATTTGAAATCATAGAATTTTGAAGACTCCAAATTACGTCGCTTTTCTTTTCTATAGCAAAATGAGAAATCTTAAAACCTGGAAAATAGTTCCCATCCAATGACATTTTGATGTTATGGAAAAAGTAAATAAATCATGGTTGAAGCTTGTATTTGTGCTTAAACACCGTTTACGAATTTCTCTGTGGGTCGTATGTAATTTCCCAGAGCTATTCCGATCATGCGACTACTTTACAGAAAAAGCTAGAGAAGGATTGAGCGCATGTTTCGTTTAGTTACAGAGAGCAGCAAGGGGAGAAGACAGATTTTTGTGTGAAGACCTGAAGTAAATAAATTGCAGAAAAATAGTCCAAGCTTTCAGCCCATAACAAACGCGTTTGTTGAGTTGATGAGCAGAGAGTATTTTACAAACCCCATAAGAGTACTCTCTGAAAACTCTTCAAAGCACTTTTTTGCCACTGTTATTACAACAAAGTTTTTCAATAAAAATAAATATCAAATATAATTGAAAAATTTAGCTTTTCCATTGCTCACATTTGCCACACATACATCAAAGGGTTAAAATAGCTTCCATAATTAATTGCGGTACAACTGCTTGTCTATTCGGTTTCGGTAATATCAATTAGCTCAATATATAATTTGAAAACAATTTGAATGCGTCAGATTGGCCATTTGGCCGTCTGCAAATACTTACAAACGCACATTTACTCCCACACACAGACACACACCCACACATGCACAAGTGCATATACCGCAATCATGTGGCTAGTTATTCATTTATGCACAAACAGTAAACTATTTATTTTACAAACATTTAATAGATTTATTTTATATATACATGCATACCCATAAATATAATAAAGTTGCTAATGTTGAATGAGTAAATGTTTACATTTAGACGAGAATTAGTGATATTTTGTATGTACACATTGCACATTATTTATTATTGTAAATGATTTTGGAAATCTGTTTGCAAGAAACATTTGCACTTTTCCACATCAATATTACTTAGAAGAAGATGATGAATTTCGACACTGATAGGAGCCAGTGAATGGTGCATCGGTGAATGTGTGTTCGGTGTCACTCTATGGTTGACTACTGTCAAGGTAAACCATGCACATCACACAGATGGATGGTAAATTGGTGCATTGATGAGGGAGGCACATAAAATAATGGGCAATATTTCGTGGACCAGGCAAACCGTTTAATAAGCAGCGAAAGTGGGCATGGTAACTTGGGTAAATATCAAATTTTTAGGGTAGTTTATAGGCGATAGAGTGCCCACATCGACGTGGATATCTAATAGGGTTGCAGAGGAAAAGCCGGTAAACGACATAACTCCAGGGGATCTATCCATTTACTTTTAACAGAACTCTTCAATGGAAGTACTTTTGCCAATCTGCGTAGGAGGTTATTAACAATAACTTACACGAATTTGCAAGTTGAAGAAATCCAAGTTTTCCTTCAGCTATGTTTTCCATCTCAGTCAAGTGTAGGCTTTGGCTATACTTCGAGCCAGTATTCTCATCACTGATTGAAGTTCGCCCACTTACTTCTTTTAACCCATCTCGGCTCTTTTGTGAATTTTATCAAATTTAGCTCAAGTCAAGGAATAACATTATTATTCTTAGCCTTGAACTCATTTATAGTCATGGATGCTTCAGCATCTCTTTTTTTTTGTTTTCTTCGTAATTCTGCTGCTTTCAAGCATTTTCTTCAACGGGAACCCATATAAAAGCATGTTTCCAGAATCCTCAACTCCGCACGTGTTATTCCTAAACTTTTTAAAAATTAAAGCAACAAATTGTTTAAAACTTCACACACTGGCGTGTAATTAAATTGACACATGCACGAATGTTAGTTTCCCAGTTTCTATATTTATGGCATATGCTTATCCATGGTTCACATTTCGTTCATTATCTCATTGCCATGTTTTGTTAATGTCTTCTGCACTTTAATAACAGTCAATTAATTGTGTAAGTGAATGTTCCATAACTGGCGATACATTGAAGTTGGAAGATGTAACCATAAGCAGTATGCTAATATGTGTGTATGTATGTATGTATGTGTAAAAGACAGTTATTAGCAGCTAACTTTTACTACATGAAATCTTTGCAAGCATATCCTCTTCCGATTTAAAAAGTATGTACATACATATGCGCACATTAGACTGGTTTTATTTTTGGAAAGTGTGCAAAAACGATGTCAATAAATAAATGAAATAAATAATATTTGCTGACTCTGCGAAAACGTAGTTGTTATGCCTTAAAATAGCCCCTAGGAAAGTATCGCGATATGGGGTACCATTTTTTTTTTTCTTGGAAGGAAGCCTACTACGCTACTACACCTGTTTCAGGTGTACTTCAACAGGCTGGAAATGAAATGAAAGTGTTGTTCATAAATAGTTAAATTAATTTCAGAACAGTTAATTGTATTTCAGTAATCAAAAAATGTATTTTAAAATAATCAATTGTACTTTATAAACTGTAAATTGTACTTCAAAAGCTGTTAAATTTACTTCGGATTAATCAGTTTTACTTTAGAAGCCATAAGTTCCGAACAACAATTGCTTATTCTGAAATACAATTACAATAACTGATCTGAAATACGTTTGACGATTTCTGAATTACAATTGACAATTCTGAAATTAGTTTGTCGATTTCTGAAGTACCGTTGCTTATTCCGAAATTTATTTTACGCTTTCTGAAGTACATCTGACTATTCTGAAGTACACTTGTTATGATTTCTGAATTTCAATTAACTATTCTGAAATACGTTTTACGATTTCTGAATTACAGTTAACTATTCTGAAATTAATTTCACGATTTCTGAAGTACATCTGAAAAAGGAAAAAGGTTTATAAATACGGAAACTGTTAAATATTTTTAACCTTAAAATTTTGCAGTTTGAAGGTTAGGAAATAAGATCACATAAAAAGATTAAAGTAGAATTCAATATAGCACCTTTCATACAGCATTTTGAATAAATTTGAAAAACAATAACAATTTTAACTAAACTTCTTCGCACAGTCTAGTGCTCATATACACTTGGCTTCCTTGTACTTAAAACTCTTCTAACCCTTGTAGAACACCAGTATGGCTTACACATGTGTCCGGAATAATGTATAGTCTCACAAATGTACTCGTACATATTCCTAGAACACTGATAACTGAAATTGCAGGCCTGCTTATTAAACGATGCTTAATTCATTGGACAAGTCGTATAACTTTGTTGTGTGTTACTGTGCCAAACAAGTACAAGCTGTCATAAGGGAACACCAGACTATGCAAAAAATTAGTTAGTTCATAACTAGCCAGCATCTCATGAATGTTATCAAACTTGTCCAAAAATAGCTAGAATTCTAGCAACTAAAAATCCAAACGTTACAAAATGCAAATCTAAGTGAAACGTTAAGGCAAGATAGGGAACTCGGATTTATATATCGATAATGGCTACGACCATTGGCTGCATTCCGGTTGTGACAAATCTGTTGCCCAGCTCTTGTATACCCTGACTCTTTTGACCTGAAACTGAAGCCACTCGGTAGGATACATTTTTTTTTATCTATTTTGTTTTCTTGGGAAAGGAAAATTTAAAAAATGCAGTTCCTCAACTAGATCAAGTTGTATACAATATTGTTCTAAGCTTTTGGACTAGTTCGTTCAAGCTTCACTTGGGATGTATTCTTGCATGGTACTAGCTTTCGCTTAAGCTATATGTGCCGATGTGTATATTCATGCATATTGTCGCATCCGATTCCATTTAGAATTGTGTAATCTATAAGATTGATGTGTGAGTACATTTCTATGTACAAGACATTGATAACAGCTAATAACTCATTAAACAAATTTTCCTGAGTAATGGACAGAAAACATCGAGGCCCCGCCAGTTCGTAAGAAAAAGGCACGCCCATTTTCCAAAATCAAAAAAAAAAAAATTTGATAAACAGGCGATAGTGAATATCAAATTGTTCTAGAATACTTCTGCATTCTAAGAACTTTGCTATATAAAACTCGATAAATATCTCGATAATTTTGAGAATCTCGATTGAAAAAACTAGTGTTCTGAGATTTTTGTTTTATATGAAAACTCCCTCGGCTTCATGGATGATGGCAGATGTAAATTGTTTGACTTCATTTTATGTATGTAAACTTTCACATACATACATACATTTCTACAAATTCGTAAATGGACGCACTACAGCGTTTCACTCCAACTTCCGAAAACATATTAAACTTCCTTTATTGGCGCAGTTGCGCATGTATGCGTGTTGTTGTGTTTAAGTTTATTGTATTATTATCTTATTTGGCATGCAACAAGCTTTCAACGTCATGCATTGTTAGTTCCATAAACAAAAGGCAAACTATTTATGTTTTGTATTAACATTTCTTGAACACAAACTATGATTATAAAATACATACATACATATAGATATATCCGATTCGCAATAACAGCTTAACCCTTAATTTTGAGTATGGCGCAAATGAATTTTTATGTGTTAAAATCAAAGCTGAAAAATTTGAAAACAGGTACTGAAACCAATGTTGATGAGGGTCGTAAAGGCGAGCAACATTTCTTTGTAAACAAGTTTTTGCATTAACACAACTTAGTCGGTTATTCCAAATGTTATTTATCAGTTCGTGCAACTGATCTCTAAAAGGAGTGGTCTGGGATAAATTTTAACTATTCCGTCTAAGGCTTAGTTTATATAAGTCAATTTTAATTTATGTAGTCTACTTTTAGGTGTTGAAGGTAAATTTTTCCACCGTACGCTTAGGTGAACGAATGGAATCTATCCGATACTGCCCTTTTCGGTATGAAAGGGACCAAGTAGGTAGTCTCCCCATAGGACATGCTCAAACAAAAGGGGTCACTTCAACCCATACAAGGAGATCGAAATTGGCATTGTTCACATGCTCCTTTGAGAATCATCCATCCCAGATTATTCGCATTTTTTGCAGGTTAATCTCTGAAGGGAGCGATCCCGGGTTACTTCCTTTAGTCTATAGTTGCCTATAATTCAATAAACATAAGTAAATTTTTACTCACAAGTCAATTTTAGTTTTTGTAGCATAATCGTAGGGGACAATTTCAGTTTTGTAGCATACTTAAAGGTGTCAAAAGTAGCTGTTCGGGAAGAAAGTGGATTAGTAATTTTTTACCCAGTCGGGTAAGAGTGGGTACAATTAGTCCCTCCATAGGATATGCTCAAACAAATGTGAACAGTTCAGCCCATAAAAAAGGGATCAGAACTGGCATTAGTAGCATTGATATGTGGGCTTAAGCGTTTACCGTATAACTGGGGACATATGTACATATATCAACTAAGCTAAGATTAAGTATCTAAAAACATTACCATTAACTTTGCCAATTAAAAGTGGCTTGAACCAACAAGCCGCTTGTCTCAAGGCAACTTTATCAACTTAACCCAGCAGAATGGATACTTTTCTTTGCAACTACTAAGTATGTATGTATGTTAGGGTGGGTCGATTTGTATGGACGAAAGTGAACCGATATCGCGCCATCGATTTTTCGATAGGTTTTAACCCTCTCTACTTTTTTATAAGGGTTTTTTCAGCCTACATATGTACATGCTAAAATGTTTTCGATGAAACCGAATTTGTCTCATATTTCCGGTCACACTTAAAATTAATAAAAATAACAGATTTTGAAAAAAAAAATTTATTTTCGATTTATTTGGTAGAAAAAACGTCCCAAAACCCGAAAATAAATTTTTTTTTTCGCAAAAAACATGAACATTTTAATATCAAATGAAAATTTTTTTAGTAGGTCATCAAAAAAAACTAAAAATCAAAGTCGAAAAAAAGAAGGAAATTTCGCAGGCTCGAAAATTATGTTTTTGGGTAAGTGTAGTGGAACTTTTTTTATGCTGAGCCCAAAACCTATCGAAAAATCGGTGGCGCGACATCGGTTAATAACTCGACCCCATTTAATGTATGTACATATGATGTTAACTTCGAGTTATCAATATTAATTTTGAGGATTAATTCAAACATATTTTTCCAACAAGTATCCTTAGTCTTGATATGAAGAAACTGTATCAAACATCACATTCTCCGAATTAAGATCTATTAGCACCTAAATCTTCATGACGGGAGTGGAGATTTTAGTGGCCAACCACTAAGCAGATATTCTTTCCCTGCGAATTAAATAATTCGGCACTTTAGCATGAGATGCACGTTTTTGTAAACCGCACACCAAGTACCATATTTTGGACAATTTCGAACATAGTGCGCAACAACAGCTCTAGGACTTTTCTTGTATATATCCACAAGTTTATCTCAGTTAAATTCCATAACATCCAATAACTTAAATTATGACACTATAAACTTGTTACATTCTCTTAGCGGCTTTCATGCTCCCACATATGTACATACATATAAAGTGTACTCGACATGTATCAGTTACATGTTTTTTGTAAAGTCACTTGTTAGTATAAACAAATGTATTAGACTAGACGGAATTTTTTATTTTTTTGTATATGGTATGAATTATTCATCATTCAACAGTAAGATACTATAAATGTTTCGGATTTTAAAATTGGATCTTTTTCAGCTCATCGCGGTTATCATTTTGTTATACTTAATGATGGGTCTATCTCTTCTGTTTCTCATACTAACAAACATCTGACCAAAGTTGTAATACCATTTCATGATAAGGGTATATAAAAAAAGCAAAAACTACAATTTACTTAGCTCCCGAAATTCCACTTTTCCTTCATTTTTGAAAACAAAAATGTTACCAGTTCTAAAAAAATCTACTCTAACACTTGGAGGCCGCCTAAAACTAATACCAAGATCAAAAACCGATTCCTAAAAATAATATCAATAAAATATTTAACTGTTTTGCTGTCAGTCTAATGTGCATATATGCCATATATCCCCTTAAAATGCTGGTATAAATTAAGAACTATGGATGCCAAAAATTGAAAATGTTGTGGTTATGTTTACCCAACCAAAAATGTTGTTGTGGCCGTTAGCTGCTATTGGACAATATGAAAGTTTTCATCACTCTCAGTGCAGTAATGGCTCTTTAAGTTTTGCTAAAATTTAGTATGCTTAAAAAGCGCAGAAGTGCTGGGATATGGATCAGATAAAGCTTGTTCTAAAGGTTGATGTAGAGGTAAATGTAGAGTTAAGGGCGTCACTATAAAGATAGTCTTAAATTTTTTTTGTTATATTTTTTATTTTATATATTTTTAATGCTCTCTGCAAAAAAGCAATTTCAGTTAGTATTTTAAGCACTTTCGGGCCATCTAGCGAGTCTTTGTTTCCTACAAATTGTATTATCAACTTGTTTTGAGCTATATGCTAAGTTTCATGACCCTATCTCAACAGAAAAATTCATAAACCCAAAAGAATATCTCGTTTGATATCGCTAGTTTACCGAAAAGTCACTCAAAGAACGTTCGCAAAATTCTCTCCGTTTTCAGTAATTTTTAGCGGAATTTGTACAAATTTTCAAGTATCTAGATGACCGGAAAATTAATTAAAATTCGATCAAAATATTTCAAAAATTTGAAAATACCTCGTTCCTTGCGCCATCTAGCGGACTAAATTGTCTCGACCAATGGGAAGTTGTCTAGAAAGGTTCCAACATACATAGCATACGGAAATGAGCGTCCAAACAAGGAAGGGACTTAATATAAAGATAGTCTTTATAAAAATTAAATTTATGAATAATAAAAACGCGAAATGCGCCCATAACAATTATCTTTCGTTGTACCAAGAGTGAAGTGTGCTGACGTCGTTTAAGTTTAAATTTCCAGATGTGTTAACATGTCACTTTCGTGTGGAAAAATCGCGTAACCAATTTTTTATGTTAATCGTGCGATTTGTTATAACAAACAATAATGAGAAATATTTCATGCAAAAAATAAAAACTAATGTCAGTCTATTCTTTTCTGTGTGTGCGTAATTGTCCTACAATAACATAAACAACAAAAACAACTATAAAAATTAAAACAACATCAATAACAAAAATATCACACAACGCCAAATAAAACACCAACACAACAACAATGAACTACAACAACTTTAATGACAACAACTTAACTAAAATATCACTTACATTCAAATCAAATGCAAACAATCAACAACAAATGACCGCTGACAACCAACGTTCACAACCGCAACAACAAAAAAAAAAACACACAAACACAAATCTCCGCCACGTGAACTTGCAACACGTGCGCTTATTTGCAAAATATTTAGATGCAAGTTTTAAACGACAGAGTCGCTCACGGCAACGACGTCAACACGCTACAGCGTCTGACTATTTATATAAGCAATACTACGAGGAAGCCATACATACGCCAGTACACCAACAACAATTGGAACAAATCAAAACACAATACCTGTGCCATCAGCACGACATCACCATCGACCGCGATACCGTTTTGAAGATAAATCGCCTTGCCACACGCAGAAATTTACATAAACGCGACCATAGCTGGCCGCCACCTAACAATGATTATACGGCAAGTGGCGATGAAGATGAGCGCCAATGTGAAGTTGAACGTGGCAATAGAGGCGGCGGTATGATGACGCGCAATCATGGAACGCAATCACTCACACAATCGCGTAGCGCTTCAAATGAAAAGTGTAGTTGTACCAAGAGTGCTGTACATTTTGGGGAGAGTGTCTGTAAGCGTCATGGTATCGATGCAATACGTGAGAAATTCAATAGTCCCACACGAATAATTGAACCAACGCCCACTGAATTGCGGCAACAGCGCAATAAAATTGAACAAACACATTTACAAAAGCAAAAAATAGAAATAAAACAACAACAAAAAAATGCGACAAATAAATCAGCACGCGTCAACGATGATGAAAGCTCCCAAGAGATGGAGCGGCGAACGAACAAGTGGGCTATTGGCATTGTTGGTGATTCGCTGTCGCAACAACAAACATTGACAAATGTGCACAATAACATGGCCAATACATCATCGGTCAATGCGGCGTCTACAAATACTTTGTATCACACAGTGGCAGCAACAAAACAGCGTTTGCCTGAAGCCATGAAAATTGGCGCTGATAGAGACGAGGGAGATGCTAGTAATATTGCACGCACCAGAGACTCTAGCAATATTTTGGATGATTTGAATACACCAAAGGCGCGCGGCTTTTCTGCACCCGAAACCAAAGCGGCTGATGAAAATATTGGACTTGTAGAACCGCGTCGTAATTATTTCGAGCAACTGGCGGCGCGCCTAGAGCATGAAGTGCCAAAAAAATGGTTTAGTTACGACAATATTTCAACAGCAGTGGCAACAGATGGAGTGAGGGCAGCACAACAACAACAACAACAAGTGACGAGAGGAAACAATACAACAGCAACCGCCATCAATAATAATCGACAATCACAATCGCTAGATCGTGGACGCGCGACACAACAGCAACGTAGACGTGAACAATTGCCACCATTAAAACCGCGTTCTGGAAGTGGTGGCGGTGGCGGAAGCGGCTGTGCTACGGTGAGTGAAGTCACTAGTCCAACTGGACGCATAACACCAGCACGCTCGTTGACTAGTGAAGTCAATGTAATAGCAAGTAATAGCGAAGGGAATACCACGAGCAGTGGTCGTGTAACGCTAGCAGGCAATTCATCACAAGCGCATAGTAGCATGTCACCGCCGCCACGCATACAACGACGCGCCATAAAATTGGCAACGGAAATAAAAATATGTTACAATGACATGAACGCTGATGAAGCGGTTGATGTTGTTTTTGGTTATGGCGGACATGGAAGTAATTTAGCTGCTGGTGACACTGGTGATTTGCAAGCAAAAGCAAAACAAACAAAAGTTACAGAGCGAACAGGAAGAGAAAGCGTAGCAAGTGAAATAGAAAAATCTATGCCACGCACGTTTGTATCGAGTGAGGAAGCTGTGGGCGAAGAATCGATTAAAAAGCGGCATTCAAGCGATCTAGAGCACTTGCCACTGCCACCAACACCGCAGGAAGGGCGAGTGCTATCAGCAGCTGATGTTGCGGCGTTGAATCAAACGTTTGAGGTAGAGCGCATGCAAGAAGCGCAAGAGCAGCGCCAAAGACAGCGGGAACAGCAGAGGAAACAGGAACAAAAACAACAGCGACACCTACAACAACAGCGCCGCCATCAACGCAGCTTTAGCGAAGGTGGCGCGCACACAACGCGCATCATACCCATTGAGCGGGAACAACAGGCAAATAGAGCAATGCGGGAAAGCAGCTCCCAAGCGCCACCACAACGTGACATAAGCACAGTAAGCGCGGAACAACTTTACGATGATGCTTGTATTTACTTGCGTTCAATCGATTTAGATGATCGTACTATAGCTTATATACCAGCCGCGATCACTATAGTGCCCTCGCCCACCGAGGAAATGTTACAGCGCTGGTCAAGAGGTGAACAAACGCAGAACCTTCAAGCAGGCATTGCAACGAGGCAAGAACGCAGCAGTGGAATGACAGGCGGAACACAAGCGACATCGCCAGCTGTAATGCAGCGCGACACAACGCGCGCCAGCGCTAGCGTACCAACGAAGCAAGCGCGCCATAAAAGCAATGAAAAAAGCTCAAAGGCACCCCTAGCAGCAGACTTTGTTGTGGGCAGTGATTCTAATGAAAATGTTCGACAGCGAGGATATGGCGACAAAAATAATTTTACAAGCAACCAGCATGAGGCGCAGCTCTTTAAAAAGAATGCTGAAAATAAAACTCAAGCTGAGGGCGACTCATGCAACGCACACAAAACCGCAGGCCGTCAATTGCATGCCGAGCAACAAATGAGCAATGACTCGCAAACGCGTAATCAACAAACACAACCGCAGGTAAAATCAATGGGAAAAGTTAGCGCAAATGCAGCTGCCGCAAGCAAAACCGAAGTCGCGGCAACTTTAGGACAGCAAAGTGCACAAAGATTGCGTGCAGAACGTCCCCGCGGCATTTACTATACGGATGGTGAGTATTTGTATGGACCTTTTACTGAGACCACTGGCTATGACGAGTGCGTGAATGGAAGCGCATTGAAGGGAAAGACTAAACTTACAACACATGTGCAACAGGAAGCGCAACAAAAACACGCAAAAGCACAACAACAACAACAAAAAGAGATAACTCAGCAAAAAGCGCAACTGAAGAGTAACCAAGCGCAACCGCGCTCACCAAGCGCGCCACCAACGGTAGCGCGCACAGAACTAGAACAAAATGCGGCCGAAATTGCAGCGCTCGAAGCAAAATATGGACACTTTCAGCAATCGATAGCAGAACATCTTAGGCAGATTGATGCGTATATGGAAAATGCAAAACTAACGCTCAGTCGTAGCTTAGAACAAGAACAAGAGCAAAGTAGTGATACGAATGATGAGGAAGAAGAAGGGGAGCAGCAAAGTGAATTGCAGAAGCCAAGTAAACAAGCACAGCAAGAAGAAGCACAAAAGCAAAAACAACAACAAGAGCGCCAAAAGCGTCTAACCGAGCAATCAATTTCACAAAACAAGGAAACACAAGCCACAAGCGCACAAAACGTCTCCGTCGCTTTCCTACTTGATGAGAGTCCCTTACGTGCGCTAGCACGACAGCTACTCCCCCAACAGCCATTACATGTTGCTAGTGTCACCGCTGATGCAACTGATGAAAATCTACAAGCAATAAGCGCACCACACATACAACAACAACCCATTGTGCGGGAGAATATGCCTGTGGTTGAGCGTGCACTACAAGCACTCTCGGAGCTCAAGGTGGATAGCGCTGTTGCAACAACAAAAGGTGCACAAGCCAAACATGTTGTCGACAAGCATGTGAATGTTGGCTTAGATAATAATCAAACGAAACGTGCAGATGGTGGCAGTATATTGCAACCGTTAATGCGCCGACTGATTGCGGTACAACCGAAAACCAACGCCAGTGCTGCTGCTGCTGCTGCTGCTGCTGTTGCTGCTGCTACTGCAAATGTGACGCAAATAGACAAACCACCGACAGATGCTGATGTTGATGCTGATGCTGATGCTGTGAAATTGTTGGCAATCGAACATCACTTTGTGCCCCGCGCCACGTTGGCCAAACGTGTGACGATATTGGAAAATCTAAATGATGCAATTGTCGCTGCTGCTGGTCGGCTAAGGCGAGTCAAGCCAGATAATATACGACTAATTGAAATTGAGGAAGTTGATAAGGTGAACACAATTCGTAGTGATGGAGATGGTGTTGAGATAGCAGCAAAAACAAATGGAAAAGTTGATGATGTATCCAACAGGTGCAATACTGCTGATGACCCAGCAGTGGAGGAGGGTATGGGAAGTAAGAGAAAAAGTGATAGCAGCAGCAGTAATATTGAGGATATTACTAAGCTTAAGGAAATTGCAACTATTGATAAGTTAATTGAGGTCAATGAGAATGGAAATTTTGTATGCATTAGCAAAGCAGATTTAGGCACAGAAGCGATAGACCAGATGAAGCAGCGAGAAATTGCTTTGAGAGCTCATGTTAATGATACAATCAAAAGCAATGTAAATATCAGCAAAGCAATTGTGGAAGGCAAAACGGCCGAGCATATTAACGATGTGGCAGCCAATTATGAGCAGAAATTTATGCAAAAGCCAACGGCAATAACAACAAAAACAACAGGTGGAGAAAACAAAATGAGGCAAGGCAAAACATTTGGACAAACAGCGGAGGAAGGGAAAGAAAAACAACAAAAACAAAAGCAACAATCAGAGCAACAAATAAAGCTACACGAAAGGGAAGAGCAACAACAACAACAACAACTGAAGGACCACCAGAGTGTGAGCAAACAAACTAGCAGTGAGACAGAGCAATGCGCTGCCACATTTGAATACGCAACAACAACCATACATACACCCATAACAGCAACCAGATCTGCACCCACAACGCCTGTGACATCAAGACGACGTCCACTGTCTATGGTTGAAGAAGAACCCACCACTGGAACAACAACAACACCAAATAAGCCAGCTGAAACGCATGAAACCCACCACATGCGGTCTGTAGCAGAATCAGAACAAAGGCAACAACAACATGCACGTTTGCAAGAGAAATTGAAAGAAGCAACGAAGGTGCCAATACCACCGCCACCACCACCACTACCACAGCGTATAGCAACACAACAACAACAACAGCAACGCACAACCACTACTACACGCGCCGAAAGTCTGCCAAAGGATTTATGCAAAAATGTGGTTTCCGATTATATTTCAACGCATCAAACGCAAGAGCAGCTGGTCGAACAGGTAATTGATGTACTACAGATAGATGAGTCACAGCAATCAGTGGAAGTAGAGCAACAACAACAACAACAACAAACTCAACAACATCAGTTGAAACAAAAGCCACAGCAAACGCATAGGCCACAATCAGAGCAACTACAAACGTCGACGACGATGAATCAACAAAAGCCCAGTGAAGCTCACATTGCAGACGCAACCAAAGATACGCAGAATAATCAACTAAGAGCTGGTTGTAAAACCGCAAATCACGAGCAACTAAAATCTAGTTTAACTAGCGACGAAAAATTAGTAAATCAACAGCAATCAGCAAGTTTTGCCATAACGAAGATTAACCGAAAATTATGCAATCAACCGAATACACAAACAAACCATATTTCTGTAGCAAATTGTAAACTCAACACTAAGAAGCAGAAAGATACAAAACCAGCACGCAATATGGTAGCAACATCGACTGCAGTAGAAGCCGCAGCAGCTGCTGCGCCAAAGACGGTAACAGAGGAGGCAACGAAAAGTGAAATTGTAGAAGAGCGCGCTAAGCGGCGCGTCTTTACCGGCCAACATGGCGCACTTACATTGCAAATCAATGTCAGCAATAACAACAAAGATAAGGAAGCGCTCTATACCACGGATGATGCATTTGATACTTACAAAGCCACTTACGAAATACCAAGTCCCATTTTTAAACAACAAATAATCTGGCAACATAAAAGTGATGCAACACAAAAAGCTGAGCAAACAACAAGAGCGCGCACACAAACACAAATAGCAGCCACGCTACAGAGCACACAGCGCTATGCTGATAAATCTACCTCGTCTCCAATACGTAAATATCCTGCTGCGCTAATAGAAGTGCCGTCACGTGCT
This sequence comes from Sphenella marginata, assembly GCA_951509765.1. NCBI lineage: Eukaryota > Metazoa > Arthropoda > Insecta > Diptera > Tephritidae > Sphenella > Sphenella marginata. The sequence goes on from OX608082.1 coordinate 25,448,034, forward strand.
GCCTCACCCTTTGGGCTCAATGCCATCGATTCCAAGACAAATGCAACAGCACAAACAACGCCATTGCGCCGCTCACACAGCCGCTCTGTCAGTCCGCGTACGCAACACAGCAGCCCATCTTTGTCGCCAATACGCAAATATCCCGCTGCACTTATTGAACCGCATTTGCCAAAAAGGAGCGCATCTCCTTTTGGACTCAATGCTGTTGACACAATACGCCACTCGCACAGTCGTTCAGTTAGTCCGCGTACAACACAGCACAGAACGTCATCATCACCCATACGCAAATATCCCGCTGCGCTTATTGAACCGCATGTACCGAAAAGGAGCGCATCTCCTTTTGGTCTCAATTCGGTAGCTATTAGGACCGATGCGCGCACATTACGCCGCTCACAAAGTCGCTCTGTGAGCCCACATTCACAATGCAACTGCAAATCCTCATCTTCGTCTCCAATACGTAAATATCCCGCTCCACTTATTGAACCACATTTGCCCACACGTGGCGCTTCCACTTTCGGACTCAATGATGCCAGCACTCTTGCCAATACCTATCATGTGACGAAAACTTTAGCACGCGCACACACAACGATGGCACACAGTCGCTCCGTCAGTCCACAAAAGCCCACGTTGTCATTGTCCTCGATACGCAAATATCCAGCTGCACTAATTGAACCTCATGTACATACACGAGCCGCGTCACCTTTCGGTCTCAATACAATTGACATTAGCGAATTGATTGATAGCACCGCATACGCCATTGAAGTAGACGACGATGACCAGCAAAAACGCGCTCAACACCTCCAAAAGCAGAAAATCGGGAACTTCGATATGAAAGTCGGCGTCAATGCTTATGATGTGCATAATGCGCGCGCTCATTTGGCGTCATATGTGCCACAAGTGGAAGGTCATAATGTTGGTTTGTTGGTGCGTGCATCTACAACACCAACACCACAACAGCAAAGGAGCACTGAGTCGTCACAAATTGAATTGGACAAAGCACTCACACATAGCGCGGTCACGCATTATGCGGATGCAGAAGCTACTGATGATGAAGATGATGTGGTTGATGGGCAGCACAGTCATGCTAGAAAAATTACGTCAACACCTTTACAAACTACAACAACTCGCACTATGTCTACCACACCAGTCCCTTTAACGCCATCATCTTCATCGTTAGCCTTCTCGAAGCATTCAACACTTGCAAGCAGGCACACAACACCCAAACACGGTGAGGCACACACTGACACTATACCCACAAATACACCAACTCAAACAACATATTTGTTAGCTGACAGGCATGTGAGAGATGCTTCAACCTCAGCCTCCATCTACACAGCTGGTAAATCACAAATGCGAGCTCAATCATCGCAAACGGGTTATAGTACGGGCAACGCTGAGTTTGAACGCCAACAGGGTTTTGACAATCAACAACAGCAGCAACAGGAACTACTACTCACAGATGACAACAACAACAACAACAAACAGTTACGCTTGTGTGATGTGAACGTAGTTGTTGAGCCGGCAGACGGATTGCATCATCAGCCGCGCGAGAGTGGCGTAATTAATCGTTCGTTCGATAATGTTTCACCGCGTCCGTATATCTCCATTGAAGGTATGTTTTTGCTGTTATTATTTCATCATACTTGTCGGAAAAATCTATATATGTTGTGGTATTGCTGTGTAGCTGAAATGTTGTTGCAGTCTACAGTGTACGTGCTGTTAATGATATGCTGCACGTGCTGATACTGCCATGTTGCACGTGATGGCGTATGGTTGGCGTAACTCTTTATGCAACTGTCTGTTATAAGGTATCCATGACAATTGGCTTATTGCTGCTGGTGATACTGGTCAGCGGGAGTTGTATGTTGTATGTTTGTTTTTGCGTTTATTATATTTATGTAGAGCGTTTCATAATTATAGCACTCTTAAAAAAACAAAAATGTTTAAAATGCAGATTTATTTTAAAATAATTTTAAAGTTTCAGATTTATTATACTAACTTATGCCCATGGGTTTCACCCCACATAACCTAAACAATTCCAGTGATATGAACTATGAAAAATTCCATTCGTGTGGGCGGTGCCGCGCCCCCTTTTTCGTTATCCCAAATTTTCATGCAGGTTATTAGTCTCATATAACACCCCTTACCAAATTTTAGTGGCCGAACCTAAATACTTTCAGTTATATGGTATATGACAGCGGGATAGGAGCTGCCACGCCTACTTTTTCGTTATCCCAAGTTTTCATGCAGTTGGCAGGGAGTAATCTCCTATAACCTTTCACCAAATTTCAGTGGTCTAACCTTAAATACTTCCAGAGATATGAACTATAAATAATCACGTTCGTATGGGAGCTGCCACGCCCCCTTTTTCGTTATCCCACAGTTGGTATGGATTAATATCGTGTACCCCCTAACCAAATATCAGTGGTCTAACCTAAAATACTTCTAGAGATATGGACTATGATAAATTTCACTTATATGGAAGGTGCCACGCCCCCTATATACATATATATCAATATATTTTGCCTAAGACCATATCACGATTGGCTTATTAGTTTAGGAGTCAAGTCGGTCTATAGTTACATAATTCGATTTTTATATACAGTGTATCCCTAAAGTGAGTATGCATCCCTTTTTCGCAGCTCTCACCATTTTTGGCTTCAACAAACTTATTTTAACAAATTTTTTTTTAAATTATGTGAAAAATTTGCAAAATTTCGACGAATTTTCATGGAAATTTTCAACTTTTTTCTCAGAATTTTTCAAATTTTTTTTGAGTATGCAGATTTGTAGGCCATTCAATTTCAATATAATAAGGTGTAAGTCTTAAGTCCGTGAGAACTTCCCCTGATTTTTAGGAATTTTTTTATGAAGAGCTTCATTGTCTTTTTCCATATAAAAAAATTGACGTTCATAAATGTAGGTATATGGAGGAAAATATTAAAGTCTCTATATAAGTTCAGATATAAATATAATAATCAGATATAAAATTCTGGAGAAGTCTCTAAATAAGAATATCGTTCGGAACAATCTATTTGCCCCATTTCCATCTAACTTTTTCCAGCGCGAAAAGGAGTTACCTGTCCGCGACCATGTCTGAATTTGGCACTTTCAGCAATACTAACAACTTTAAAATCATATTAAATGTCCTCTCTGATCCAATTGTTGCCTTAGACGAACGGTAGAACTAAAAATGCCCAGATTTATACATGAATATCATACCATTTCCCTTAAGCCCAACTTGGCGCCCAACTTCGCTGTCCTTCAAATTTCATAAAAAAATGTGGGCCACCCCCCTTGCCCAAAATCCTGAATCCGCCACTGTAAGTAGGTTAATCTTTTCATGTTGTATATCCCTTCCAATATAATTTCTACATATAGTAGACATCTCTACAATTAGTAAATTAGATTTAATTGTGCTTTTCTGCTTTGTATGTAAACTGCATTTCCCAAAATACTCGCTAACTAAAACTTATTGATTTGTTTTGTCATATCTTTTCAGGTAAGTTCAAATTATTATGCATCTAATTCACATGTGTACCAAGAGCACGCATAAAGGTGAGAGTATACGAAACTATATTTATCCAATAGCAGGTTGAAAATTTGGTGACCTTTTAAAAAAAAATTAGCATTGCGGAAAACTAATTTTCTTTTTCAACAATAATTATTTTAATAATAAATAATTATCGTTGTTTCTCGGGGTTTTTGGCTGAGAAACAACAATAAGAAACCACAAATTGGCACAAAATAAATACAAATATCCTTTGCCAAGAGCTCAATTGAATTTGTTAATCACAAAGTATAAACAAAAATAACAGAGTACACACGGTAAAAAGTTGGCGATAATCCAGACACGCAAACAAAAATCCATCATAAGAAACCACTGATGGCCAGATGGCGGAGATAGTATGGTAAAAGGAATAGAAATAGGAGTTTAGCTGACAGAAACCTAGCGATCTGTTAGATCTGATATGAGTCTAGCAGCTTTCGAAACGGATCTATAAGAAAAACTTTGGCGGTTGTCTCCAAATCCCTTCTCTATATTAAATTAAAAACTTCTAATAATTAATTCAGTTATTAAAAAATAAAACAATAATAATATTTGTAAAATAAATTCTTGACACATTATCGATTTTTAAATTTTTTTTTATAAATTAATGGCTGTCCAATTAGACAATTGTTTCAGGGATGACCTTCATTTGACACGAATCACTTGTGGGTCATTGTTAAAAACCCAGCACTGACTGCTGTCTCAGGCAGATCAACTTACTCACTAAATTCCAGTAGCACCTTGATGACCTCGGACATCATATTCACTGCCTAAATCTCAATTTTTTTACACATCTGAGTATGTAATGTTCAGTTCTCCATTATCTTATATTTTCTTACTGGTGGTATCTGGTTTCATCCATGAATAAGGAATCAAGTATTTTACATAGTCTATATCACTAGCATATATTCAAATTCCGCTCATTCTCTATATCAAATTCAAATTCTGAAGAAAAACAAAAACTTTTCTAATGCGTTTTTACCTTTTTGAAGTAATGAAAAATTATGTTCAACTGCTTGAGTAATTAATCAAGCGAATAAAAGTAGCGACTCGTATACTGATATATACATATATGTACAAGTACGTATATGTATGTACTCATAATAAATTATCCAGATTTCAGTTGAAGCAAAATTCCTTTATATACCTGAAGAATGTATAAAAGTGCATGCAACAAAAAATAACGGAATAATTTCACGAAGCTAAGCTAATCACTGCGAATATTAATTATTTATGTATATCCAACGTTTTACGTCAACCAACTTTTCAATCATTTATACGCGCTCGTATATCTCATCCAAATACTGGGATTGAAGGTGAGAAATGATTAAATCTCTTTATGTTTTTTTTTTAATGATATTGAATAACAAATTTATATTTAAGGTAAAATGAGTAAAAAGTGGGAAGTTTAACAATTTCATGAAGTGATGAGTTAAGGTGCGAGTATAAAATAAATGATTGAAAAAAGTTACAAATTAAAGGAAGTAAATGCTTCATTGGCGTTACTTAAAAAAAGCAACACAATATACCCGAGACTGTCGTCATTTACTAATGAGCAAAATAAGGTCTGAATTAAATTTTGAAAAAGCTTCTTGAAATAAACGTTAACTGCCAAATTCATAAAAAATTATAAAAAAAAGTTTTATAAAGCTTTTAACCAATATTTTTCTTAAAAGTTTAGCCCGTATATTCATAAAAAATAAAAAAGCTTTATAAAGCTCTATAATTCAAAATTTGTATGGGAAAGTTATTTTTAAAAGCTTAAATTTTTTATGAATAGGTATAGGTACAATTAAGCTATTTTTTTATGAATTATGTAAGCTTAAAAAAAAATTTATGTTCCATTTACAAAATATTCAAACTCACTGCTGCTTTATCGTCGCTATTCTCAAGCATCAACTATTATGAAATGGATTTTGAAACAGTTTGACCGCTCAAAAGCGAAATTTAGTACACCCAACGGAAACCTCTCAGGAAAGCTCACGAGTTAAAAATAACTTCCATGTATCGGGGTATAGCAGCAAAGGAGCGTGGCAACTTCCATATCCATTATACTTATCATATGGTATATCTCTGGAAGTATTCCAGCTAGACCGCTGAAACCCTTTTTAGTGCTTTTATCTTGAATACAGACCGACTGCTGGACATCCCAATCTAATTATATCCTTTTCAAATATTTTTTTTTTAAGTTTCTTTCTGTCTATCTCGACTTTAAACATACAAAGTTGTAACCTTCTGCATCTGGGTATAAACAACTAATACTCATTCTCTTCCTACTCACTTGTAAAACCATAAATACAAGCGGATGTGTTTTACCTTCTTCCTTAGAAAAATATTAAAAAGGCTAGATGTTCAAAATCATAATTCATGCGTAAACAGGATGAAATTAATTAGCATTACATGCTAATGAAATTTTAATACATTTACACAGCTACGCTACATTTTCTTCATTATGCTCGTTTGTGTGTAATATTTTGTTACACGACGAAGGCGCCACGACTTAAACGTTAAATGTTTATAATTTGTTTGGCGGAAATTGTAAATTGTAACGACCGTGAAAAGTATGAATCTTTTTTAAGATCTTCCTCTTCCTTTCTTTTGCATTGCAAACCTCTTTGTACATGCATTTCAATGTGTTTGTGCAAATGTCTTCCTCTGTGTATTATAAAGTTCTCATCTGTCAGTGTGTACGTGCTCATTTGAAAATAAATACTGTCAAATGAGCCATTCAACCGCCACGCGGATATGGGCGCTACTTATCATCATCAAATGATAAGCATTTATAAGCAAATGGAACAACTTTTATAAACTTGTGTATACTTTTTCAATGTCGCAGCGAGGAGAGCACGTAAACGTATTAATCAAGTTGTTGTAGGAAATAGGACGGACAGACGAAGGATGAAATCAGCTCAGCTTTCACTTTTAACAAGTATCTTTTCTTTTTTAATAACTGGCTGTGGTACGAAAGAAATGAGTAAATGTTAACTTTGACCAAACCTTGTAAAGGCCTATTGATTATTTTTCCACTTTTACAAATGAGACCAACTTGGAGCCAATTAAAAAAACCACAGGGGACCGTTTGTCTCCTGTTGCAAGACAGCAGCTAATCATTAACAAAACTCTGTCTTTGAAACACTCGGCAAATCGGATGCTCCCTCCCCCGTGTTTATTCATTATATTATTATTATTATTATTATTATTATTATTGTTATTATTATTATTATTATTATTATTATTATTATTATTATTATGATTATTATTATTATTATTATTATTATTATTATTATTATTATTATTATTATTATTATTATGATTATTATTATTATTATTATTATTATTATTATTATTATTATTATTATTATTATTATTATTATTATTATTATTATTATTATTATTATTATTATTATTATTATTATTATTATTATTATTATTATTATTATTATTATTATTATTATTATTATTATTATTATTATTATTATTATTATTATTATTATTATTATTATTATTATTATTATTATTATTATTATTTTTATTATTATTATTACTATTATTACTTTTATTATTACTTTTATTATTACTTTTATTATTATAGTTATTATTATTATTATTATTATTATTTTTATCATTATTATAATTATTATACAACCACCAAGAGCTTCAAGACGGCTTGAGATTTCAATTCATTTTTTTCGGTTTGAGTAACTCGAATTAGCGCTAATGCGCTGGTTTGATTGAAGGGTGCTTGTTCATTCATTCATCATCAATTCTGTTTATCCCTCTAGACTTTGTTAGTTGTAGAGCAACAAAGCACGGCAGTCCGTTTATGTAATACAGCTAAGGGCAGTCTCCCTGCTGGCCAATGGAGCATCTCTTCTAGCTTCGAAATCATAAACAATGTTTTTGTTTTCAACCTTTAGAACCAACTTCTACTTTCTTCTCTCCCACTAAGGCAGTCAACTTGGAGCCGCCGACAGCTAGGCATGCCCACTGCTTCTTTGTTTGTTACCTTGACAAGATTTGTATAGCCTACAATGCATTTAAGTTTACAGCAATTATGGATAAACAGCACTCATACGCACATGGGTCCCTAAGTCGTTATCTAAATCCTTGTTATATCTACAAAAAATCTTTCACACCTCCAACCCATTTTATGTTGTTATCATTAAATACTGTCATGATTTTTGTTGCTACGCTAAGGGACTATATATACAATTAATATAAATACTATGTGTATGTACATATGTACGTATGTGTGCATTACTCTTTCTTCGCAAGACTCATAATAAATTATGCCTAAGGCTTGTAAATGCGGCATCGTTAATGTTACTGTAGCTTATTGTAAATCTTCTCACACCCTGCTACGTCGTCTAGAATTACAACTTCACTTGGTTACCCAATTTAAGGACTCCGTACTTCGATTGCCACCAAATTATTTCCACCTTATATAAGGCTTATTTAATGCGCACAAAAGGTTTATAAAAATATTGTTGAATGAGGTGTCCTCTAGAAGGGTTTGTAGTTGGCTCTGCTCTTATGTACCCTCCGCCTTACAACACAAATCGTCTTCAAAGTCTTGATCGTAAAAGTCCTAACAGACTTGATTTTCCTCTAGTTTATATCGCTTACCGAATAATCGCTGAGGTCTGCTTGAATATGTTTGGAAAATCCAATTCTCCATCTTTTCTGACAGACGGAAATGAAAGATTACCAAAAGCGCTGCAATCGTTCGCTTTATTTCTCAACTAGACCATTATCGCTTACGTTATTTTTTGCTGGGTCTAGATGTCTCTTGCCTGTTGCTCGCTGCACCCTAATTCTACTTGTGAAGTTTTTCACAACCACAACTTCCATTGCGCTCCCGCGAGATTCACTGTACACTTTGTTGACTTTCACACACGATTTTAATTTAGACGTTTTATTAATTTCAAAAAATGGAAAACACACAAAAGCGCCTACGCACTATAGGACTGCTGGGAACTCAAATAGTAGTGAGAAAAAATTTCTGGTTCATAACTAATTCGTATGTGTCAAATAAGAAGTAGTTTGATAGTAACTAGGAGGAACGATGGAAATGAAATTTTAGGCAGTCGGACCGCAATATATCCTATGTGTATATTCATGGAGTGGTTTACAACTTGGATTGGTTTACAACTGTGTTGGAATCAATGTTTAGAATTTTGTTTGAATTGAATAGTTTGGAACTGAGTGATAACAAGTTCCATTAAATTCGCCAGTTCATCCCATACTAAAACGAGTTTGAAGCAGGTATGGTAGCGGATTCACATGCGCTAGAAGCGCATTAATTTATTTTTTGAAATTTTCTCTACAGGGTGACTATAAGATAAGCCGTACACAGAAACATAGTTTCAGGCGCATAACACAAAGACTGAAATAACGCTTTTGAAAGAGTCTCTTACAGCGCGCTAGCTTTGAATGCCCGCAGCTGCAGGAACAGCGACAAAGTCGTTACGGCAGTAAAAAAGCAACAAAATTATAAAAAAGGAAAATAACAAAAATTAGCTGGTTTATATTCTATATTGTGAGCATCATTAATGTTGCCATTGAGCAAAATTCCTTTATTACTGTTATTATCTTGTATATATAAATTGTTGTTGTACATGTTTACATACATACATATGCATAAGTTGTATTTGTTTATGTTTTTTTTACTTTTTAATGGCAATAATGAAGAAGCATTTCACGAGGGGTGACTTGGTGCCTTGACTACCTACAAACCTTTTATTTGTTTTCTTTTTAAATTTGCAAAGATCTTAGCTTGTAAGCATGTCTGTGATGTGGTTTCTGCTATTAAATGAATTACGACAGTCTAACAGTCTAAAGTTGGATTTTGTGGGAAATTATTGCGGTTACCTTAATAAGCTTAATTTAATCTTAAGCAGCTTTTAGTGATAACTTTGGATTAAAGACTGTAGTCTGTACAGTTCGGATCACCCTATTTATTTCAGTGAATGTAACACGATAACTTGAGCAAATAATGAGATATCTTCACCAAATTCGGCATGCGTACTTACTTGGGTTCAGAAAAGATTGATATTGAAAATGGGTAAAACCGCACCATAACCACGCCCCTTTTTCGATATCGAAATTTTCGAAAAACGTATAAAACGGGTTAATTCAATATTAGAAGCAGATACGATGATATAATTTGCAATATGTATTGATTTCGATGTTCTAAGGCCGATTTTATCAAATCTTTTGAAAAGGGGCGTGGCACCGCCCACATATATTTGAAGACATTTTCAAATTTTGACTCTCAACAACTTCAGAACAGTTTGTGCTAGTATAACGACATTTTGTAGAGGGCATACTATTGTTGTGTTAAATTCAGCTATAAAAAATAAACGAAATCGCTTCGCGACCACGCCTACTTTTTCATAAAAGTTATATTGAAAGGAGTTGGAAATATTGAAAAGTCCATATCTAATTAACTGATACCGCTATAATAATATAATTTGGTACATATGTACATCAATTTTCATATTCTTTACATTATTTTCGCAAAATTTTGGAAAGTGGGCGTGGCACCGACCACTTATGAGTCACGCAATTTTCAAATTCGACTGCTAATAACTTCACTTTTGGACTAAAGTTCTCTAAACGAGAGTTAGGAAACCGCAATATGCAATATCTGTTTAACTGATAAAGATATAATGCTAAAATTTAGTACACTCATTCACCTGATGATGTTAAAGTGATGTTTAAAGGTTTTTTGGTAGTATTTTGGAAAATGGGCGTGGCACCGCCCACAAGTGAATAAACAAAATATCAACATTTCACTATTAACAAGCCACTGTGAAAGTATCGTAAAGATCTGCAACGAAAACTGATCTTCAAATAGGGACAGACAACATAATAAAATCAGTGGGCGTGCCACCACCCACTTTTTTAAAATTATGTAAATATTGATTAATGGACACGTATATCAAAGTTATATACATACATATAGGACATGGTATAACCCTTCAATAGATCGATTGAGTACTTTTGGCTCATGTAAGCGGTTAATGCTTTATAAGCAAGGGGCGTGGCCGCGCCCACCAAATTCGCTATTGTTTAGGCTGGGAATAAATTGGTTTTTAAAAAGGGCGAAATCGGATGAAAACCACGCCCCCTTTTTCTGGAAACTAACGCTGGGTATTTAATGTTCGGTTCACCCGAACTTAGACTTCCTTACTTGTTAAAACTGGTTTTCCTGAATTATAATAAATTTTTTTTTTTCAACTAATTTTGATTGACGGCACTTCAACTTGCCAAGACCTATCCAGTTTCTTGCTCAACTTACCTCCCGTATCATCTAAAGTTTCTTAATGTTCGAAAATGAAGATAGACAAGTAAGATGTACCAATTAATTTTTTTTTTTTTTTTTTTTGGTTGTTACTTAACCGATAACTAGCGCTTTCTGGGTTTGAAATAGGTTCCATGTTGTACCGTGGCTTTTTAGGTTGTATTCGTTTACACCAATACAAGTTTGTTCTCCCATTCTCCCCCTTACTTACTACTTAGCTTTTGCCAGTGGCAATGATGACATTACGTCGCTATTGGTTTGCTCTTCGGCATATTGTTTAAAGTAAACTCACAATCTGTGCCTTTCTCACACCTACAACGTAAAGGATCGAATTTCCCTTTTTGACTTTGAATCCTTTGTCTTCCGTTTCATTAATTTACATTTTTCATTTAAACCCTTCAGTGTTTTGCTGTCGTAACATGCATACGTGTGTGTGTGTGTGCGTTCAAATATTTTGTAAGCAGCTTAAATGCGCATTTGTTTTTGTTGATTTTTTGTCTTAAGTTTTGCTTACATTTGGCCTTATCAACAGGCACTCGCGCCTAAAAGCGTTTCGCAGCTTTTTTTTTTTATCACAAAATTTCAACAAATATTGGCTTTCATTAACAAGCGTATTGAGTGCTCTAGCTTTGCAAGTGTATGTATGTGTGTGTAAATGTTTTGCGAAAGTATCTGGCGAATGTATAGAACTTTAGTAGCAACCTTTCTCACATAAAAGAAATTAAAAAAAAAGCTCGCGTTTAGCGCTTTAGCAAACGTTTGGGCTGTTGAACTGTCGAAAATCGTGGGGAAGCCAGTTAATTCCGTTGTTTTTTTTCTTCACTCTGAAAGCTGTTTCGACACCTGTGTAACGGTGTTTTTTTTTTTCTACCGCAAATGGTTTGCCATGTAGTCGTGTTTGTAAGACTTAAGGTCTCTGTGGATAATTTTATAAGGTGATTAAAGTTGAGGTATTTGTATTGTAGCTAATTATTATTTATGGAAATTTTTTTAATTATGAAAAAGAGGCTTACCTCACATTGTACTACAATAGCGATATTGATGTATCTTTCAAGGGTACATTTTTTCGCATGTTTTTTAACGAGGATGTTCGGAAGGCTGCGATTTTTTTCTATAGTCGCTTTGATTTGACTAATTGATTAAGCATCTGCGTTTCGTTGCTTGTTCAGTAAAATTTAAAATAATGAATTTAAACATGATTAATTACATTAGCATAGAAAGTTATTAAATAAGATGAACATTACACAACTTAGCCAACGGAGCAAGATTTTTATTCAATCTATTCTGTCCAATCCAAAATTCAGGTACATACATATATGATGAAAGACTTAACTGGTGTGCGTAGATGAAGAATTCAGTTTCTTAATTGCATACTTAGTCCAAAGCAGCTATTCTTCAAAAGTATTTTCTTCGTCCAGCTCCAAAGCTGACATTATTTACAGTAGAAAACCTGGCGTTCAAATAAATGAGACACTTGACACTTTTAATAACAGAAAATTCTTCACCGCTTCCTGTTCTTGTGGAGTCCGGGAAAGAAAATCGCACGGCGCTAAGGCCGAACTGCATCAAAATTTGCTTCTGGTACTTTTTGCAACAAGATAAATAAAGCGCATGAGAGGATCCATCTTGTTTGAATCAATATTTGGTATTTATTAGCTTTAAGGAATTTTTCCCAATGCAGGTAGCTCCACCAGCCGTAAAAGTTCTGCACACAAAAACTGCACGGTCAAAGCTTTTAAGCTGAATAAAACGAATTCTTCTTCAAAGTAATTTTTTCTGATATGAAGCTGTACTGAGGTCGTTGAGTTAGGTCATTAGGGTCCAGCGGATCAGGAGCTTTAAATCAAACAATTCATTTCCGCTGCATTTAAGCAGGCTAGTACCAGAAAGTAAAAGATCAATTTCTAGAAAGGAACGCGACACTCAAACTGTGATGTTTGATGATCTGAAGATGCTGATCGCTTAGAGTACTGCCTGAAAATTAGAATAAAATATATGTATGTATTGTGGAGAAGAGAAGAATCATCATGAAATCCTTCTATGCAGGGATTATTTTCTTTTGATGAGAAAGACTATGACTAACCCATTAAAATATCTAGATCAAAGTTGCTCCAGAGTAGTCTTCTCACGCAGGTTGCTCTCCTCTTAGGCTTTGTGAAGTAATTGGATGCGACAAACGGATTTCAAGAGCCGAGGTTTGAGGTAAGTGTTCAGCGTAGATACAGGATCTTATCGTAGCACGTACAGAGATGTTTTCGCATGTTCGTTGGCGGATCTCCGTTCAACAGATATCTTTTTGAATGTACAATTTTATGCCAGTTCAGTCAAAACTATTTGCTCAGTTATCGTGCTCGCTATCATTGGATAATTTTCCCGCCGATCTAAGGAGACATCGCATTCCAGTTTTAGTACCAGTGCTTGCAATTTCCTTCAGTCGGTATCAGCAAGGTTTGCTCGACCCTTGGCTTTATCAGTAGGAATTATTGGGTCCGTTTTGCATGATCTCCAAATGCCATGGAGACTTTGGTCTTCTATTTGGTCGAGGCTTTGACAGCAGACCAATGTTTTGCCATACCAACTAAGAGGTTTCATCTCTATTAAGTCAGTTTATCTTGGCGTAGACCAGTAGACCAAAGGTTGTGAGCCCTGCATTGAAAAATAAAACATATTAAGGCCCGAGTGGAAACACTCGAAGCACAAAAAATGTTATACAAACAAAAGCAATATCTACAGCTGCAGAGCTATGCAATCTTCCTAGAGCCCCGCTTCGGAAAAACTTTTTCAAACCATAAATAACATTAACTTGTTCCAGCACTCTACCCTTGGCCTTCGGTGTGGTAGCCCAGCTACACTACCACCTAACCACGGCGACCACTTCCAAATCAGAGTAGCAAATTATTGTGTTTTATTTTCAAGTGAAAATGTGCATAGAATAAACGCATGGGTATTTATTTCTTTGGTTTTGTTCCTCACTTTTGAAAATCAGCAAAAAATTTTAATAATCGCGCTCGAATCATTTTCAAACAGCTGCAATAACAGCTGCAAAAAATGCTCGGTATGCATGGCCTCGTCGCTAAATCGCTCTAATGAATAAGCAGCGTGACCAATATTTATAATCAGGCATAAATTTCTATAGCACACATTGAACGTATGTACACAGATACATACAAACAAACAAGTTTATTTATCTATGCAGATATAAATCTAAATATAAACAAGCTCATTGCTTTGCCAACTAAATATAAAATTTTTAGTACTTTTTTCTAGTTATTTAAGGGATTTGCCTATTCACAGCGAACGAGAATAATTCATGCAAAAAGTATTTTCTTATTTGATTTTTTTTTATGTATTTTCATTTTACTTTTGCATTTCAACTAAATAGTTTTTTCTGCATATTTTGTTTGTTAATAATTCACTAGCACGCGTACGTATTGCATATTTCTTTGTTACAATGTTTAACTATACTATTTATAGTTCGATGATTTAGTAATTAGTGTGAAGCATTAAAAGTACTAAACAGAATCTTTCGTAGTTTATTTGTAATTACGAGGGCAGTTGGAAAGTTCTATGAGTTTTTGAACAAAAAGTAGTATTTAGAGAAAAGAAATGTAGTTTTTCGAATGTCGTTAGGGAGTATATTTTAAGTTTTTAAAAAAACTCACACCATGATAAAATTGTAAAAATATTTGTTACATTTTCCGGCAATGATAATAATAATTGAATAATATTTGAAAACTTATAAAAATGTGGATGGCCACGCCCCTATTTAAGTTCATGTTTTCTTAATATTTTTAATGCCATAAACTGGAAAAAAATTCAGTAACGAATTTATTTTAGAATAGAAATTATCTTAAGAATGCTAGAAATCGGTTGAAAATCACGCCCACTTTTTGCAGTAATTTTACGATAGTCGATTGACGATTATTTTCAATCTAGACAAAAACTGTTACCCTCGTAGGGGAATATCCATTCATTAATTTGAATAAATGTATCTCTCGCCGGCCTGCCACATCGACGATCCAAGGTTCGAGTCCTGCACAGATAAGACCAATAGTGGAAGGCTTCGTAGTAAAAATTCATCTTGCAAATGCCGTTCGGAGTAGACCAATTTGTAAAAACAATAAGGAGAAGCACACCACAAATTGGTAGTTGGAATTGAACTTAATTTCCACCAAGGTATATCGCGCCAAAAATTATTTTAATATTTGTAATAGAAATAGAATTAATGTAGCAAAACAAAGAGCAAAAGCTAAGACAATTAGTTAATGATCACGCCCACTTTTCTTGAAATGATATTTGGTGAATGTCATGTAAAAATATGAGAACTCTTTTTTTTTTTTTTTTTTTTTTTTTTTTATTTCTGTTTCAAATGAGTTGTTGGCCTTTTTTCCCACCCTGCTTTCATATATAGAACATATTGCCCTACATACACCCTAACGTAGACTCGTTCTCTTATTTTCGTTGATTTTTGTAAATTTTTTTCAGTCTTCAGTAATTTTCAATTTATTACTACAATATTTATAACCAAATAAGTACGTTGAATGTAAGCACATTAGAGTGCCCTTTTTATCACAAAATTTTAATTTTCTAATAGAAACAGCTTACATTTCAATTCCACGCAGCTTCAACAGGGTTGAAATATATATTTATTACTAGCAGGGTACCCGGCGTTGCTCGGGATGTAAGTAGTTAGGGGGCCTTTCAAAATCACTAATATACTTTAAGATTTCATATTTATATAATATAGCTGACCCGGCAAACTTCGTTCTTCCCAAAATAGATTTTTTGATTAATTTTTCACTACTTCATTGTGCATACAACTTCAAAAATATAAAATTTTAGTATTCCGTTTAAGGCTACACGATACACAAAATTTTTAATTTTCTGTCCCGGAGCGTAAGTAAATAGCGAAAAAAAATTTCCTACACGGGAATACGCCACATAGAGCTATTGATATCATTAATCTCCTGATCAATTTTCAGGTCCTAACTTTAAACACTTTTACGATAACCCCACTTTTATGCGCAAAAATTGTTTTGATATCATTTAGCTCTATACCAATTTCCAGGTTCCTGCCTTAAATACTTTTGGAGATATTTAGCTTGAAAGATTAGTATGGGAGGTGCCACGCCCTCATTTTCGTTAACCCCAATTTTTTTGGAGGTGGTAGGGATCGGTCTCGTATAACCCCTCACCAAATTTCAGTGGTATAACCCGAATACTTCCAGAGATACGGACAATGAAAAATTCCATTTGTATGGGAGGTGCCACGCCCACTTTTTCGTTATACCCAGTTGTTTTGGAGGTGGTAGGGATCGATCGCATATAACCCCTTACCGAGTTTCAATGATCTAAGAAAAATACTCCCAGAGATACCGACTAAGAAGTATTTCATTCGTATGGGAGGTGCCACGACCACTTTGTCGTTATACCCAGTTGTTTTGGAGGTGGTAGGGATCGATCTCATATAATCTCTCACCAAATTTCAGTGGTCTAACCTAAATACTTCCAGAGATATCGACTAAGAAGTATTTCATTCGTATGGGAGGTGCCACGACCACTTTGTCGTTATCCCCAGTTTTTTTGGAGGTGGTAGGGATCGATCCCATATAACCCCTTACCGAGTTTCAATGATCTAAGAAAAATACTCCCAGAGATACCGACTAAGAAGTATTTCATTCGTATGGGAGGTGCCACGACCACTTTGTCGTTATACCCAGTTGTTTTGGAGGTGGTAGGGATCGATCCCATATAACCCCTTACCGAGTTTCCATGGTCTAACATAAATACTTCCAGAGATACGGACAATGGAAAATTCCATTTGTATGGGAGGTGCCACGCCCCCTATATATATCAAAATATTTTTTAGCCTGTGACCATCCCTGGAAGATGTACAGTGGGTGTGTAAAATTTGGTTACGATCGGTTTATAAGTTTAGGACGCAAGTCGATCTATACCTATTTACATAATTTGAATTTTATATATATAGATTATTCAAACATATGCATGTATAGCTGCTCTTATAGTAAATGGGAATTAAGTTTTTTATATACCTCTTATACATGTAGATATTTATGTATAAAAAAAGTTGCCCTTATATCAGCAAAAAAAAAGAGTGGAAACAAATAGACATGACAACACGTTTATGAAGTGCGTTAATGTTGGTCAATTAACTCAATATTTACATAGCAAAAAATTGTACCCTCGGTTTTTTTTTTTTTTTTTTGTACGCAGTTAAGGGTCACCCTAATTTGCATGCATTAACCCAAGCACTGATGTATGCACTTGCATTCAAAATTTTTTTTTAATTGCTTGAATTAATCGTATCGCTTACACGGTAATTTGTCATTCGTTTGCCACCCATAGAGATCACGGCTTTTGATTTGAATGCAATTTGTATCACTTGTTGCATGCGAAATTAACAAACAAAAAAATTAATCGCATACATTAAGTTGCGAACAAACTACTGAAACGTGTTAAATTTATGTTTTATACATACATACTTAGTAGTTGGACGTAGTACAGAGATTTGACATTTTTAAAATGAGCTACACCATGAAAAATGTCATTTAACATAAAACAAATTAATCATTCGACTTGTGATGGTGATAATTTTTATGCTTTGCTGATTTGATATGCAGTCACAGAAATTACTATAACTTGTCACAGCGGTTGTGCGAGGGTTTGCGTATAATTATAACAAATATAGACGGCGAAAAATATATAGCTTCCTTGCCTAATTTTATTACCATCACTACATTTCTTCTTCTTTTCTTTAAATGAATGTGTTTTGGTGATCCAACATAGCTTGTCAGTCTTTTCCCATTTCTTAATTGGAAATGCCACCTCCCTTTCTAAAACCTTTCTTTAGAATATACCTAGAGCCATCTAAAATAATCTTGCAGTGTTCCAGCTTCTGCACCATATAGCAAGGTGGGCATCATGAGTGACGTTCTTCGAGAGATTGAGAAAGATCAATTTATTTCTCAATTTCCTACTTACTTCAAAGTAGCACTTGTATGCAAGAGTTTGTCTCACTTTTAAAACCTGCAGTAATTCTTTGTATTTATTTCAAAAATGTTTGGACTCTATTTTTGTTGCCTAGCAACTCCAGCTGAGTGCGAAATTCATGCTTTTCTGCAAGTGTTTTTTTTTTTTTGTTTTTTTTTTTTCTCACCCTAATATAAGCTATATCATAGCTTAGCTTGTGAGAACCAGGGTAAAAGCCCTAACTATTTATTAATTCTCTGTTCAAAAAATTTTTCAGAGAACAGATTATCTAATGTAGATTCTCCTTTAGTAGTCTGTTTAATTTAAGTTTTATGAAATAAGTTAATTATTTTGCTTTTGTTTTATGTCGCACCCACCAAATGTGTTTAATTATGCGCTAACGTGTCATGCCTTGTCAAAGATAAATGTGCAGCATGTCAACTTTTCATAGGAAATAATGAGAAAACACAATTTTTTTTCAATTGCTCACAAAATAATTTGAAATTTTATCTACTCAAATATTTGTATTTCATTAATACTCGTATGCCAATTGAAAGGTTGTTGTGAAAGGTTGTTGTTTTCGTTTAATGTACATACATTGTTGCAAAATATTAAACAACACAATCCTAATTCCCCAGTTGGTAGCCATACCTAACCTGGACGACAGGAGTCCATCTGTGGCTTTGAACCCGATCCCCTCATATTGGGATATAATTTAATGAAGAGGTACGTTTTACCTATACAAAAATTACCTCGTTTTTAGAAATTAAATTGCTGTAAAAATTGTGGTCTTGGCATGGTATCGAAATATATGAATATTTTAGCCTTTTAGCCGACTTTTAAAGAGATGAGAGATGATTTTAGATCATAGCTGAGCTGTTCTTCTTTCTAATGAAAAATAAAAAAAATGTATCAACAAATGTTTTCCACGGACCACATATCTAATGCATTATATAATTTAGATATAACTGTATGACTACATCTACACATCTTTACTTATAATATATGTATAGTATATGTATATACATATGTATAGATTTTGAGTATGGGGACATGGCGTATGAGTGACACAAATGTTCGACCCAAATTGGGGGGCATCAAAATTCGTTTTAGAGGTACGGTTCCTTCGGCAAAGTTTCTTATTTTGATCCCTAGAATATTGTTTTCACAGGGCAATTGGCGATTTTTTTTTGTCTTCCCACAAATCGACCCGGCCTAATATATACAAAACTAAGTGATACATCCATTTTCATTTTGGCAACATTTCGTGATATTTACAAAACTATGCAAAATTTTAATATCGATTATGAAATACTGATTTTAAAATCACGCTTATTTCCATACCTATTTTTCAATATAAATATCCATTACTAAATAATGAAATACCATCAAAATATTTTGCGAAACAACGAAAATTCCATTGATTACATAAAAGTATTTAAAACTGCATTAACGTAATTGCGTTGAACTGCCTTTCTTGCAAACTACATTCAATACTTTTATTTGGAATTTCAATTAAATTTCTAAAACATTTAAAATTTATTGTATTCAAATGGCTATTACGAGAATTTTTCATTGACGCTTAGTCATAAATAACGACATGAAAATATGTAACAAAAACAACAACAAAAGCCATACAGGTTCAGGTAAACTTATTTTTAAACGAACGCTACAAGGTTGTCACTGGCTGGCTGGCTGGCTGTCTGCTGTTTTTTGTTTGGCTCTTCTGTCTTTCGTCTTTGTCATTCGTCTGTTGTTTTGTTAGCTGTCCAAGCGTGAAAATATTTTCTT
Organism: Sphenella marginata; assembly: GCA_951509765.1. Taxonomy (NCBI): domain Eukaryota; kingdom Metazoa; phylum Arthropoda; class Insecta; order Diptera; family Tephritidae; genus Sphenella; species Sphenella marginata. The sequence goes on from OX608082.1 coordinate 25,467,671, forward strand.
ATATTGAAGCACAAATTAATAAGAATAAATTTTTAAATAGCAAAATAAAAGCAAGGAATTCTATCTTAAAGCTGAATTTATACTTAGTTGTAGAATATCTGTGATCCTGATTGCAAAAGTTAGACTTTCTTCTAACTTTGCCTGAGTCTCCGAAGAACGGGGGATCGATTTCTTATCATTCGCTTTCTTCATGGAAAATAACTCGTTCTTTACAAAAAAAATATTTATGGAAAAGTGTGCAGTATCCAATGTCCATGATAACAATAGCTAGGGTCAATCGACTGCTTTCGTAATTAAGATAATTTTTATATATGGACTAAGTATATACATACATATATTTCTATTATACAAACAATATTTTCCTAAACACAGCTAGGTATAAAAACACAATCAGCTGGGCCATTCGTTATATTGTTGGGACTACAAAGGTCTAAAAATACCTGATTTGAATAGACAGCCAAAAATTAAGTGGCTTTTCATTTAATATACGATTCGTATAAAGAGGAACAAAAAGTCCAAGGCTCTTTGTCGGTGAAAACGTTTATTTGCTTATATTAAAATATGGCGGTGTGAATATGAGATGAATATATACAATACATACTATATATGTACATACATACGTGCATACATAGCTATGTACCTGTAGCTATTTCAAGCATGCTTGATTACTTGCAGCTGACCCCGTCAGTTATTTGTCGAAATTTATTTGATGTCATCTGAAAATTTCAAAACTTTAAGCCTTGTCAGAACAATGACTCAATATATATACATACATATGTATGTACATACATAAGTTTGTGCAGGTACACAGTCTTACGGCGATACGAAAATAGCCACTAGCGCATGATCGTATGCAAAAAAAATTTAAAAACATATACATAGTACATACGAGTAGATATGTCACCACATTACAAAGAAAAGTTTTACCTTTACCTTTACCTTTACCTTTACCTTTACCTTTACCTTTACCTTTACCTTTACCTTTACCTTTACCTTTACCTTTACCTTTACCTTTACCTTTACCTTTACCTTTACCTTTACCTTTACCTTTACCTTTACCTTTACCTTTACCTTTACCTTTACCTTTACCTTTACCTTTACCTTTACCTTTACCTTTACCTTTACCTTTACCTTTACCTTTACCTTTACCTTTACCTTTACCTTTACCTTTACCTTTACCTTTACCTTTACCTTTACCTTTACCTTTACCTTTACCTTTACCTTTACCTTTACCTTTACCTTTACCTTTACCTTTACCTTTACCTTTACCTTTACCTTTACCTTTACCTTTACCTTTACCTTTACCTTTACCTTTACCTTTACCTTTACCTTTACCTTTACCTTTACCATTACCTTAAAAAATAATCATCACATTCAGCTTAGTAATGTTATTAGCAGTTTTTCTGTTTCCGCCCGGGAATTGGCAGATAAATATACTAAAAATAAACATTTATTAATAAATTATGTTTACTGATTCGCCAATTACATTAATACCCATTCCTTTGTATGTACATACATATGTACGTATGTGCCTGACTATATAGGTGCCAATATTGAGACGAAGGTGTTGGGAAAATTTTAAATGACGTACATTTGGCTATTATTCATTTAAATTCCTTTTTAACCAAACATGTATGTATACCAAACACTCTTATTTTTCTTTAGTCACTTGTACTATTTTTGCTCGAATAGTCATTAGGATTTGTCAGCGATTTGATGATACATTCAAATTCATTTTGTTTTGTTCTATAAATTTAGTATTTATAATAGCGAAATATTACCAAATCACTTGCTGACCAATCGAATGTGAACTGTTTTCAAGCCATTTTTCACAGCACAATTAATAGCCTAGACAGATGGGTAACTTGAAAACTGATTTATAGTTGGAGATTGTAACCAATATAAAAGGTGTAGAAATGCATTCGCAGAGAATTTCAGTCACAATTTCTAGCACGAATACTCAATTAAATGAAAGATTAAAATAGTAGGTATTAATTTAATTGAATAAAAATGTTGCACATTCTACCCCCCGAGGATTTTATCTATTGAACAACACTTCAGACAACTGTGTTTATACCTTGGTCCATATGCACTGAATACAGAAAGCCATTGAAATTTATTAACTTTTAAATAACATACTTACATGTGTAAGTGCGTATGTGCTTAAAGCTTAATAACGCAAGGCATTTACAGAGCTATTTATACTTACAGTCCATTCCGCAAAATATATTAGTGACTGGGTTATCGCTATACGAGTATACAATTATATTGAGGTTATGGAACTGTGAGCTTTATAGGCGGATGAACTTAAATGAAAACTCTAATCAAAATTTCTTCTACAAATTGTTTTGAGCTTTTTCTTTTTAAAAAAAATTAAATATTAAATATTAAATAGATGAATGTAAAATGTTTGATGAAGATTCCAGAACATCATTAGTTCACAATTGGTTGATCGTTGCTAGGAAGGCTCATATTACTTTAAATAACGCAATAAAAAATTTAAAGTAAATTAAAGTAAACAAAAAAATTAAACTTAAATACGATTTAAATATAAATCACACATGCTTTTATTTAATTGGATTTTCATGCTATTAATACTTTTAATTTTTCTTTTTGTTTCTACATTTAGTAATTAATTTGTACTAGAAATAAGTAATCATGTCTTATATGTGTATATCTAAATAAATAAATATATTTAATTCCCGTTTTTTGGACACATACAAATTATGGGGTGCCTGAACTTTCATCCCTAGTGTATATTCAATAATATTGAATGAAATAGTTTCCTGGGAATGCAATAATATATTATTTTTTTAAACACGTGCATTTCTAATGTAATTAAACTAAAAAAATAATTTCAATGATGGCAAGCGAGCATTAATTAAACGCCCACTCACTTCGAGTGAACTGAGCAAATACTGATTAAAATATTTTCCCTTTAGTGAAATTTGAAACTGTTAAGCACAAGTTTCTACAAAGCTTTTACATGTAAATAAATATTGCAATTCCTAAACAATTTCATTTATTAATTTTTTGTTTGATAAATATAAATAAATTGGAAACAAATGAAACTCAATCTATTTCTGAAAAGCTACCTATGTATTTCCATATAACTAAAAATAAGCAATGGAAGAGAAGCTGTGTGTGGCTTAAAAATAGAGTTAGGACGAAAATATGTATGCTGATATTTAGAATAAAACCCACCACTTAAAATTTTAGATGAGTTGAGCTGAGGTGTACAAGCTTTTTGCAGTACCCATTAGGTATACTCGGCTCACTCTCTTATCCGATGATTGGATCTCGACAAATTAAGTATTATTTGACTTTCTTCTTGAATACTTCAGTTCATGTAAAAAGAAACTTTCCTAAAGAGAAAGCATGACCCGTTAAGGAAAAAGTATGACCCGTAAAGCAAGTCAGCTTCTGCGCTTGCCACATGGACTAATCTCTAAAGAGAATGGGCTGCGTTTAATATTTCGCTTCTCCAGTAGCTTATGCCCATATGAAGAGATCAAAACAGGCATTGGTTGTATACTGCTTTGTAACTCAGCCCTATTTAATTCTATGCTAGTCATACATATTTGTGAAAAATATATTTCAATAAAAAGCACATCAGTGAGTCTCAGTGTTTTTGTGAGTATATGCGCTCATAACCACATATATGTACAATCGTCTCGCCTATTTGAGTTGAACAAAAACTCATAGGTAAGTGCTTGGTTTCCGCTCAATTCTCATTGAATTTGCAACAAACGAATTCTGTCTGCCACACCTGCCGCTCTCAGCAGTTGCTAGTGAACAGAATGCATACATAATAGGGAAGCTAATTCCGTGCGCCCGGATACCGCTCAAATTTTTTTTAATAATATTTGTAAATTTATTTATCAAATCAATTAAAATCTATTTTCGATAGCGGTTTAGAGACCAAAGTAAACAAAATAACTTTTAACAGCAAATCATGAACTTAAAATATACATATACGAGTATTTGAAAAATAATTTTTTTTATATTTCTCAGAGATGTAAAAGAATGCATTCTTTTGCGAATAATTATTCATTTGATTTATCGCAAAATGATTGCAGCCATTTTTTGAATTCTTTAACTGGGACTTAAAAAATAAAATCACCATTCAGACTTCATTCTGCGACTTCGAATTCTTTTTTCATTCATTTTTTAATTATTCATATATTGCATTCATTGAATAAAAAGTCCCATTGAAATAATTTGGAGTCATATGGAGTCATTTGAAGTCAATTTACCTGTGGTATATGAGACATGATCGTCAACTATTTTTGTTGCAGATAGTTAGTGACTTCTCTAAATGACTTCAAAGTCGTAACTTCAAAAAGACTTCAGACTTCATTTTTTCATTCTTTAGTGAAAAAGCGAGTCAATGAGTGAGTCATTGAATAAGACTTCAACTGATTGCATTCGCATATGAATGCATTCTTTTACAACCCTGAAATTTTTAAAATAAATTGCGGCCCAACCTAGAATAATTTCTAGTGCTTATGGAAGTTGCCATGAACTAAAAATTCCTCGAACTATTTTATGATCATCTTTCTTCTAAGAACTTTAATGCGGCTAATGAATTAATTAATTTTCGGGATGACAAAAATCCAAGCTATTGACATCCCTTATGCATACTAACGCATTTACAGGTACACTATTTAAGTATTTGTGTGAACGTACATATGCGCGGCATGTTATGAATTTCTTTTAAATTAATTTAATTTTGGAAAATTCTGCTCAAATGCGCCCCCAAACGGCGACTGCTATGCGGGGTGCATGAGCCGCCCATATAGCGCTGTGTTAGTTTTTGTTGTTTTCTGTTTGAATTCGCTGTTATTTTTTTATTTCTTTTTTCTTGTTCTTACTTACATTTTGTGCAAAATAAAATTTAATTGGCGAAATTCCTGAATAAATGGCTGGCTGCTCGTGCGCACAGCATAACATAGCATAACGTGCAACACATGACCTACAGTGAATGCTGCGACCGCATCAGCTGACATGGGTGTTGGTGCGAATACGAGCAAAATCGCAAACCAGAGGGCGTACACTCATGTGTGGCAGTTGTGTGTGAACAAATTGCATTTAAATTACATTTAATTTTTTGAAAGTGTCAACATAGACTGACAGATATTGAGATTTTCTTCTTATTTTCTGGGATTTTTTTTATTTTTTTCTGTGCATTTTGCTTTTCTTTCGGCAGCGTATTTCACTGCCATGCGTTGCAAATCAAGCGTATATAAATTGTTGTACGTATGTATAAGCCTATGTACATACTATATGCATATACTTTCGCTTACATGTACCAATTTCATATGTGAAAATTGGCAGGCATTCTAATTGAAACAAGCAGTGCTATCGTACGCTTGTTAATCACTAAGTGTAATGATGCATGCAAATCCGACAATGTTGTCTGCCAATTAGTGGTATAATAATTTGGTTTATTAGCGTTGGTCGAGCAAATGCATGCGGAGATATTTAAATTAAATGATTTACCTATCTGTGTAGCTTTTAGTATGTAATTAAATATCTGATGATGAGCTTGGAAACTCTGAAACATGTAATCCTATCCATCGCTGTGATTTAACAATGTAATTTTTCTCCAATTATCAATTTTTCCCAAAAACTGACAATTAAAATTCATTACGAATTATTGTTTCTCTGGTTCTCGAGCTTGCAAAACTTACAAATATGTAAAACAAGAAAGACCGCAAAAACCAACAACAAAATATTTTCAACCTAGACCATAATTTGATCTACCCTTGGACACTTTTTTTCAATATATTTAATTTTAGTCTAATTCAGACCTGTTAAAAAATGATTATTAATCTTAGTCATTTTGATTATAATCAAATTCAATTTTTTGTTATTTTTGTAATAACTGATTAGTTATGATAATCGAACATTTTTAGAATAATTAATCGACTAGGATTAAATTTTGTGTTCGATTAATGAGGATTTATTTCATTCAAAATTTAATCCTAGGGTTTTATTTTTGTAATAACTGATTAATTATAATAATCGAACATATTTGGAATAATTAATCGACTAGGATTAAATTTTGTGTTCGATTAATGAGGATTTATTTCGTTCAAGATTTAATCCTAGGGTTAATCAAATTAATCAAAATTTCAATTTGGTTAAAATTTTTGATTAATTGCGCCTAGCGACGATTAATAACTAATTTTAAATATTTCAACATTTAATAGACGTTAACTTCATAAATAAGAACAATAATAATAACAATTCATTTTTAAATTTTACATTGGCTTTGAGTAAGCCAAACACATTGAATTAGGCTCATATCGGACCCAAACAAGAACGGACTGATAAACGAGCTCATCATAAGGACTCCTTTTTGAATCATGTATGACTTCTATGTTTTGCTGGGAATATACATATGTATATTTTTTTGGATGAATTTATAACAAAGAAACACAAAATTGTAAAATTTTATAATTTTAATTAATATTGAAATATTTAAAGTTGTTATTAATCCTTGTTAATCGTTATTAATTTAATCATTTTATCAGATTGAAATATTGATTAATTTGATTAACCCTAGGATTAAATTTGAAAACGAAATAAATCCTCATTAATCGAACACAAAATTTTTAATTTTCTAAAAATGTATGAACATTCTCCTATTGAGTGATAGAGATTCTGTGCCTGAGATAATTTAATTCTGCAGGTTATTTATTAAGTAAAGAATTTTATTTTTTCAAAAATTTCATCGTCTTGGATTTCTCCTGTTTATCGGTCATATTGAAATTCGAGTGAAAAAAATTATTTCGTTTTTGAGTGTTTTTCTTGAGCTATTCTAGCAACCAAAATAAGAAAATCTACAAAGTACTAATATAAGCATATCCAATAAAAAATATCACCTGATTCCTCTTAGCAATAAATATTAAACTGTTTTTGAGTTATAAAAACTTGAAACAAATACAACATTCAAGCAAGCATAAAACTCATAAACACCTCAGCTTGCCAAACACTTACGATGCCACCCACTCATAGCCAACAAACATTCCAGCCAGCTGTAGCACCACAGAGTAGCACAATATACATACAACCATTTGCTGTTTATATCTAGCAGAGCATAACAAAAATTTCCAACATAAATATGCACTTGTATCAAATTCACAACATTTTATATATTTACTTATTTATATTTGTCGTTTTATGTTCCATTTGTATGTCTGTGTAAGCTTGTCTTTCTAATAGCAAAACTCCATTTTATGTCATGACATCAAAAATAAAACATCTCTCCAGTTGGCAAACAAACAAAACCGCTTCAAATTGTTAACAAAGTGTTAATACAAATATTGACATGACCCTTAACAAGTGTCCGGAACCATGTAAACTTCATCAATTTATAGCAACAGACCTAAAACATTTTGAAATATTTCTGTGCATATATATTTATATGCATGTATATGTGAGTATTTATGTATTACATTGTATCCGCACCCACCTTCATAAATTTGTTAATAAAATCTTTGAAAAATGCACAAAAGAACCTTAAAATGGTTGATTGTTTGTCAAGAATTATGGAACTGTGAAATTAAGGTATCTTGAAAGGAGTTGTGTGAGCAACATAAAATGAAAGCAGAAGCATTATTTTTTAAAATTGGTCAACATACGGTACTTGCAAAAGTAGCTTGAGAGTAGAGTGAGAGATCATAAAATTGTTTGCTTAGTCCTAAAACAATACTGATTTATTGATTTCGAAAATAGCTTTTGATAACACTACGAGGAGATGGTTGTATGTTGAAACACAAGATGACGAACATTTTAAACATTTGAGAGAAAAATTGTGAATAAACTTTATGAACCTTACCGATAGTCCAACGGCGAGGGGAACTCAAAGATCATCTGTACAAGCTTTAGCGAGATATGCACTTCGCAAAATCATTAATTCCAAACGACTTCTCTAGTTAAATCATGTTACTCGTCTTTATAAATATATTTCTGGCCAGAAATATAGTACCTAGGAGCTTAACTCCTCATTTTGCGAGGTTGCCATATAATTTAGTTTGTTGTAGATATTTATTCGTAAAGACATTCTGATAGTTTTTATACAAAGTTTTACTTACCTACCGTATTAATTAATTCGTTCAATTAGTTTTCGAGATAATGACAGATATCGGAAAAAAATATATACTATATGTACAAACCCTAGGTATGTAGTAGCTATATTATCAAAAAATTTAAAAAAAATGTTTCCAAGTTTCCAAAACATTTGTAAGTATAGTCCTTACTAGTTTAAAAAATATATTTAGTTTTATGTACATACATCATACAAACCTACACGAAATACTCAGATTTCTGCTCATTAACACTTTGCTGCCACTTTCGTTCAACGATGAAAAGTGTGCCAGACTACAACAAATAAAGGAAAGGAAGTGAATAATAAAATTAAGCAAAAAAGTAAAGCTGCGGGTGTAATCAACATATAAATATATAACCTGCTGTATAACTTTAAAAAATGTGCATTTTTTTCTCTAAAAAGTTGATGTTATTTGTTGTTTTATATTCAGCAGAGCAAAGCTAAATATAAACGGCTTGAATTTAATAGTGACACTATAGATGGCGCCCTCCCTATATTTATCTGTTATTGTAGCTACAACTATTATCGATTAGGGAAGTTCGAATTGCACTAGAACATTTATTATTTATGCACAGCTGGGTATAGAAAAAACAGCTGCTTTATTCACCACATCTACTATACCAAAAATAGCACAAATGTCGTGAGAGTGAGCATCCTCATCATAGTCATATTACTTCTAGCATTAAACCAGCGGTACGAAAGACACTGGCTGGTAGGAAAACAATTTGCTTGCTAAAATCTCACATACCCAAATAATTTTATTTTTTGTTTTCTGTAGGAAATTTTAGATTTTTATTAATTCGATACATTTATTAATATTTCGTAAAGCGTAAATTATTTGGCCCAATATCTTTCGTAGTCAGTAATAAAAATCTGTATGACAACTCAACTCACTCTTAAAGACTACAGTAACCTGTCGATAAAAATATGTGGGTTCTAATAAAATAAAATAAAATTAAATTAAATTAAATTAAATTAAATTAAATTAAATTAAATTAAATTAAATTAAATTAAATTAAATTAAATTAAATTAAATTAAATTAAATTAAATTAAATTAAATTAAATTAAATTAAATTAAAGTAAAAAAATAAAAACAAAAACAGTGATTTTTCTTGGAAAAAATATAATAAATATTATTAGTGGTCTTGAAGCCATTTATGTATATTCTTGGTATTTTATAAAATAAAAAAAAACTAAAAAAATAAAGCAAACTTTCGAAAAGCTTATAACAGGAAGTTTCCGTAAGTAGGCGTACAAATTTCTCTTTATGTATAAATTTCCCACCGGGACACCGCTCATCATACAACATTTACTCCAACACACAGCTGTTGAATTTGCTTGCCAACTATCTGACTTTGCTTAATATATTTTCGTCATACTCAACACTCGTGGGTTCACATACACATAGATTTCTAAACAGAATAGTGTCTATAGTGGCTAAAAACAACACAATACATAGACCACATAGATCGGAGAAGACATATGTACATACATACATATGTATACGTTACCACTACATTTACAACCACACTTAAATTTTAACATCAAATTTCGATGGGATGTACGATCAAGATTTTTTCTCGACTCACAACGATTCACCACTTCAATTCGATACGACTATTTTAACGAAATTCGAGCAAAAATCGAGACGCGCGCGCTAAGTGCACCGCCGCTGCAAAAACAACTGCAGTCTACATACATAAATTTATTGTATTAGCAACGGAAAATTTTCAATAAATTTTTACTCATTTTTATCACATAACAAAATTCCAAAAAAAAAAAAAAATAGATTCATAAATTCATAAAATTAATGCGATTGTAAATTTTCGGAAAATATCTAACAAACAAAAATTCAAATAACCCATCATCAAAACGAAAATAAACGAAATAACACAAAATTAATACGATTCAAAAATAAAAAAAAAATTAATAAATTCTAAAAACAAATATCGAAAGCGTAGCTAAATCTAAAATCAAATTTCTCTGAAATTTCAACACCACAAGCACAGAAATTAGTAAATTTTATTCATCTATACATATATATAAATTGATCACACACCTATGCTGAAAAGCTGAAAATAAAATTAAATTCGACGTGCAAAATTTTATTTCGGTATAACAAATTCGATAGACAAAATTCAGTTATCAAAAGAATTTGTGATTTGTGGTAACGTGTACAATCTACTTTATCTACTCTATTAAATATCTTTTATACTCTACCTACCTACATAACACATACATAATTAAAATTTTTGGTTAAATATACATACGTTTATATAGTAACAGCATTTTTTTCTAAAAAAACACAAAAAAAATATTCTAAACCTTTTACATATTCCTTTTTTTTTAGAGAAAAATCAAAGCTATAAATATTGTGCATATGTTTTGAGTTATTACCACCCTTGCACTTTGAATAGAAGAGCTTGTGCATTGAAGACAAAAGTTAAAACAAACAAAATTAAAACAAAACTAAAAAGTTTGTAAAATAATAACCCCGAAATTCGTTGTGATACAAAATGGTTGCACAGTGGCAAACAATCAATCAAAATTATAAAAATATGGACGGTAATTTTCCCAAAAAGCATAGAAAAAATGTGTATATATGTTTTGCATACTGCACGTGTTTCATTCATTACATACTTAATGCTATGTGTATATGTATATGCATTTCAAAGCACTAACATACATACATACAAAAATGTTGAAAAAGAAAATTTATTTAAAAAAAAAGTTTCTTATGAAAAAATGTAAGCAAAAATTCAAATAATTTAAAAGCAACCGCCAAAGCCGTATTTAATAATATTACTATCAGCAAATAAAATGTAGGGCCAAAATCAAATATTTTATTAAATAATAGCGGAACCCCTTAAAACAGATTAACCCCCGATTCTGTATTCCTGACAAATTATTAATTTGGATAAAGATTAAAAAAAAATATTTGTACCAATGTTCTGAATTATTCGAGTAGCATTTAGGGAACAATTCAAAAAACCTGATAAAAAAATTTTTTTTCTTTATTATTTACCAAGATTGGATATTCGTCCAAAACACAGAATCGGTAATAAAACTAATATAATTTCAAACATCAAGTAAAATGCAACAAAAATAGTTTAAGCATTTCAATGACTAAATGGAATTACACTTAGAAAAAATATTAATTTGTAAAAATAGTGTCACAAACAAATGAAAAGTTTTAAAAATTAAATAAAAAATTTAAATCAAATAGCTTAAAATAGTTCTAAATCCGTAAAATAATGAAAGAATTTTTTAAATTTAAATACAAAAATTTTATTAAAAACTGAAATACCTAAAAACGAAATACATGTTATAAGAGTTCAATCTTGCTGAAATTCATAAAATAAAATTTAAAAAAACAAGTAAGGAAGTCTAAGTTCGGGTGAACCGAACATTAAATACCCAGCGTTAGTTTTCAGAACGAGATACGAATACCATGACTTGGCACTGATATAGGCCCTAGAATCTTATTTGAAATTTTCTATATCAAAAAAGGGGTAGTGGTTAGCATCAGATTTCGTCCATTTTAAACACCAACCTGTTAATTTACGTGATTTTCGATATCGAAGAAGTGGGCGTGGTTATCATCCGATTTCGACAATTTTCACAGCAGCTCACCTTGGCCAGAAAGTAGCCTGCATAACAAATTCCATGCAAATATCTCAGCTTTTACGCAAGTTATGTCAATTTATGTGATTTTCGAAGTTTTCGATATCGAAAAAGGGGGCGTGGCTATAATTCGTTTTCGTCCATTTTCAATAGCAACCTACCTTGGCCAGAAAGTAGCCTGCATAACAAATTCCATGCAAATATCTCAGTTTCTACTCAAGTTATGTTAATTTATGTGATTTTCTAAATTTTCGATATCGAAGAAGTGGGCGTGGTTATCATCCGATTTCGACAATTTTCACAGCAGCTCACCTTGGCCAGAAAGTAGCCTGCATAACAAATTCCATGCAAATATCTCAGCTTTTACGCAAGTTATGTCAATTTATGTGATTTTCGAAGTTTTCGATATCGAAAAAGGGGGCGTGGCTATAATTCGTTTTCGTCCATTTTCAATAGCAACCTACCTTGGCCAGAAAGTAGCCTGCATAACAAATTCCATGCAAATATCTCAGTTTCTACTCAAGTTATGTTAATTTATGTGATTTTCTAAATTTTCGATATCGAAATAGGGGGCGTAGTTATCATCCGATTTCGCCCATTTTCAATAGCAGCCTTGGGCAGAAAGTAACCAATACACCAAACTCCATTGAAATATCTCAGTTTTGACGCAAGTTATGTCAATTATGTGATTTTCGAAATTTTCGATATCGAAAAAGGGGGCGTGGTTATCATCAGATTTCGCCCATTTTAAACACCAACCTGCTTTGGCCGGAAAGTAAACTTTATGCAAAATTTTATGTAAATATCTCAATTTTTACTCAAGTTATCGTGTACACGGACGGACAGACGGACGGACATGCCTTAATCAATTCCTCTTTTCAACCTAAGAACTTTCGTATATGGAACTCTATATCTAACTTGATTATTTTGCGCTTTTACATAGTACCGTCATGTGGACAAAATTATAATACCCTTGTACTAGTACTAGTACGCTGGGTATAAAAAGTGCTTCGCAGTCCAAGCCACATTTTTTTGAAGTTTTTTAGTTTACAACAACAATATAAAAATACTTTTGAACCAGTTTTTCAAAATCCGAATAATTTTTAAAGTTCAAACTCTAAACCTATTTCCCAGGCCCCATAGGTTTTTAAATTTTTCTCCCGGCTAGCAAAACCGAATTTAATCATTTTTAAACATAAAACTTTGGAATTTGGAAATTTGGTATATACTTCACTTCGTCAAGTAATTAATCTTAGATATAAAAATATGTTATGTATTTTCTTTGAGCGTAAAGTAATCAACCGGTCTTCATGAAATTTTCACACTAGATTGTTTGGTTAATCTATATATAGTTTTGGAATATTGGCCAGTGCCACGCAACCCGGCTCTATAAACTGAGTGCATTTCAAGTACAGCACATTTTGTCAAACGTTGTTCTCAGAGAACAAGTTTGAGACACAACTTTGAAACACTTCTCTTCCTTTGCTTAAATGTGTCAGGCTTGTGTCATATCTGACTAAGTATTGTTCATAAGTTTCACACCAATCTGAACTTTATTCGAGTATTTTGCAACAACTACAAATAATAGTATTTCTAAGAATCTTTTCTCTATCTACAAGCAACTTCCTAAATATTATTGAAATGACATTTTTTTGTATTTTTAAGAGCAATTGTCCGAAATACTCAATCTGTGGAAACAGTCATACATGCCCCACAAAGTGTCAGCTATAAATCCCATGTTTTGAACAAATTTCTTTGAAGTGAAAAATAGTCGAGTCATACACAACGCAGCATAGCAACAGTGGAAGAAAAAATCGCACATACATACACATAAATATATACATACATGTATCTTTAGCTAATTTTCTCGAAATTTCTTGTCTATACGCTGGAGAGATTTTATAAAAGTAATATTTCACAACGAATGGCAATTAAAATTATAAAAATCTTGGAATGTGTATGCATGCCACATATATATGTATATGTATTCAAGAAATTAAAATGTATATAAAAACACCCAAGCATAATGAAAAATCAAAACAAAAAAAACAACAAAGCAAACAAAAGCAGACAGCATGAAAATAAGATCACCCACAGTCAAGTGGCTACAAACGCTAGTACGGATGAGTAACATTTTATTTAGATGTCTATTTATAATTAACAACAACAGCAATAAATTTTGTATATATGTATGTATATGTACAAATAGATATATGCATTTGAAATACAAAAGTATATACATATCTATACGTGACACATATTTGAGAAAAGTATGTGCTATTTGGGGAGCATTTACTTAAACACATAGATACTTATTCCTAGTTCAATATTTTTTTGGTTTTTTTTTTCTTCCTCTCTTAGTTGATCTATTTTCTGCTTTGTTTTTGTCTGTCAATTAGCTAATGTTTAACTTTAGTTAATTATTTTTTTCTTGTGACGTTAGTATATAGAAATCAAAAGACATACGTCAATAACACATTGACAGCAATGTCGTTGCAATTGCTTTAAATAGATGCAAAAACGTATTGGATACACAAATTAGAAAAAAGAACGATTTGAAATAAACAATTAATGATGTATATAGAGGCACACCCAAGCAGCAGTACGAAGTGAATTTACTTAAGAAAAGTTAGCATTTTACTTTCTTCCCTCCCCATTTTTCCCTCGCTCTTCACAACTATATAGTTATATAAAGAACAAAAATATGTGGGGGTGGCACCACCCATTTTTCCAAAATTATGTAAATCTTGGCTGACTGGCATCATTTATTTAGAACGAATACATTTGAGATATAAGGAATTCAAATTTTGTATAGCCTATGGGCGTGGCACCGTCCACTTTTCGAAAACTCTATATACCCTATATTGCACACCAGGAATATATTGTGAAAAATCCATAGAGATCGGTTAGGTACCAAATCGTTCTTGCGAAAGGTGGGCATGTAGCGTAAGGAGCACGGGAGCGTACCGGGCATGTATCCGCCAAAGGACCGTCACTTTCCATAACTATCACCCCAAAAAATGCCGTGAGTATTTTTTTCTTTATAGACAGCAACAAGAAGTACTTCTAAGCTACACGTCGTGAATTTCAGAAGTCATTCACTATGGCCCGCTACAAGTCGAGTTTATTGTTAGGCCTGTGAGGAAGAAATATTTCTTCACTAAAACTTGTTGAAAAATTATATTTTTGAATGAAATTGACTGCATTGCTTTCATTCAGGCAACCTGTTGGCAACAAAAAAATGTGAGATCATGTAATTAATAGTCCACTTAACCAGCGTTTTCTGTTTCAAATTGTTACTTTATTCTGTTTTTTTTTTATTACATCCTTCAAGGATATGCTAAGCACAGACTTCTACAGAAAATGTTGCTTAAATATTACACAAAGTTGGAATGTGGGAAATTAATGAGTAGAAAATGCAGTTGCACTTGAGTGTGCCAAATCTTTCTAAGTGAGCAACAACTTTTTATTCTGAAAACTGCGGTTTTTCTATTACTTTACTTATTTCTATTTACCCATCCTCTACACTTCTGGATAGCAACATGTTCTTGTCTTTCAATTTTCACAACTCCTACTCTATACTCTCTTTTCCTTTTATATGGCATCCATTCCGCTTCGCTTTAGGTCGCATTGACTTGCCGTACACTTCGTCTGCGTAACCACAACATTTCGCTTTTATAAATTTAAATTATGCAAGAAAACTATTTCACAACATTACAGCCACTCTAGCTGATTGGCTTGTGCGTAAATGCGTGGGCGTTAAAAATAAAGGAAGAGAGCAAAAGCAAATACTTAAATGAAATACAAGACAAATGCATTTGCTTAATTCCTAGAATATTTTTGAAAATTAAGGAATAACTTAAAGCGAAGCAGCAAAATAAATGAAGAGATACCACAATTGTGTAAAAAACTAGTAGAAATGATAAAAGAGTGAACGAACGGTAACGCTTCATCTGTGAATTTGAAAGTGCCGACATTCCCGGGTTCAAGTACCAAAATAGGTAAACAATATTGACCTCCGGCATCAGTCGGCAACCCTCCGTATGCATTTCTGTCATACCCTCTGAGCAAAAATTCAAATTTCTTATGAGAGATAGAAAGAACAGGAACCGGGAGGTTTCTTTAGAGTGAACTTTTCACAAACTCTACCGATTGTGGCATTTATTTGTAGATTGAGCTGACTTGAGAACTAGGTTAGGTTTACTTTAATTTTATTAAAAGTGGGCGGGGTCAAGCTCTGAACAGAATGGAATATGAAGAGAAAAATGTGGTATATTATCTTCTGTGCTTGGAAGACCGGGTCATAATCGCCAAGAGAAAAGTATAGTTCGTCAGGATTTTCTGGAACAAAAGTTCTAAACCCTAGAAATGTGTAAGCTGAGGTATTGAAATTAAAAAATCCCAGACGACTTCTCAATCTGATTTGAAATGTACAAATTTTTGGATATTCTCAAATAAAAGCTTTCACGCATACCGGCAAAGGATACACAGCTGCCTCATTAAATTCTAAGCCATATTTCTCGCTATCCCCCTACCATCGTTACAATAAATCACTTGTTGCTGAAATTTAATGTGCAAATAACAACTTTAATCCTTGCTCGGCCACTAAAGGTGCCACAATGCAATAACAAATCACCTTTATTGCGAACAAAGTAAACGTGAGAAAAAGGGAGAGAGAGAGAGAGAGCTGCTCTTATAAATGCTAGAAAACGTTAGTATTATGGCACAAAACATGAATCATGGTTAAAGTACGCCTGGGGCATAACTAAAACTACGATAAAAGAAAAACAAAAAAGTCTGTAATAAAAGCAATATGGCTTGATATAAAAACAAAATCTTAACACTTGAAAAATTATAACCCAATACTAACAAAGGGGGTGTGAGTATGAAAGAAGAAATAGAAAAGAAATACAAGTTCAATATTAGATAGGGGAAAAGTGAAAACACGCACGCATAAAATCCATAAGCACACATACACATACGAGTATGTATGTATGTCTGTGAGTAGTCAAAGGTCACGACAAGCCAGGTGTAACAATACAGAAAATGAGGATAGAATGCTGTGATTTGAGCATATGTGTCAAGAACGTACGCACCTTCAAAGCATTGTGCTGATTCCTCATATTTATGTGCGTTCTGTGTATTAGGATGGGTTCAGAAATAACTTTTTGTTTTGTTGCTTACAAAGGTGGTAAAATGCATACTTCATATAAAGGAAAATTAATTAATTTGTCGACGTTTTGAGATGACTTTTAAATAACTTAACTATTGTTTAAGTGGTCAATTACAAATTGTTTACGATTAAAATAAAAAATCATGATTATTAAAATAATGAAATATAATCAAAAATTATCAATAATCGTGAAAAATCATGATTTTTTTTTATTATTTTCGATTCTTATGATTGTTAAAAAATCAAAGGTAATCAAAAATTATCAAAAAAAAAATTTTATTATATTTAAAAATCGTTAAAATTTGATTACTCTCGATTATTTTTGATTATTTTTTTGATTACTTTTAATAATCATGAAAAATCGTGATATTTTTGGATAATTTTTTTATTAATTGTCATCAGTTTTTTTTAATTACTTTCGATTATTTTTGATGGTTTTTTGGATTAATTTTTAATAATTGTGAAAAATCAAGGTTTCTTTTTGATTTTTTTTATTAATTGAAAAATAATGATTAAAAATGTTAAGTAATAGTAATCAATCATTAAATGGAAAATAATCAATCAAGCCGGTAATCATTACGATTAGTAATCAATATTTAACAGATCTGTTTTCAAGTTTGTAGACCAAAAGAAAATTTCCGTTACAATATCATTTACTCAGTTCATAATCGTTCCCATTTTGAGTAAAAACACCAAAAAAAATTGAACTACCCTAATGTATGTATATATGTACATATATATTTTCATAGCTTGACTTATAGCTACATATGTATGTACTCTCATATATAAGCTTTAACCTTCGCAATATAATTGCAAAATGTGATTTGAGCACACAAATCGATAGAAGTTGCCGAACAATGCCCAACGATTAGACCGGAATAGCATTCGCGCAGTAGTGAGGTACTCTGACAACCCGAAATGTGTCGTATCAGAATGCTAACTTGTTGCAGGGATTGGAACATAGCCGCGGTAGGGCAGGTCGGTCGTAAGAGATGACTTAATATAGGACTCAAAGATTCAAGGCGAAAAATAAATCACTCTCCCAGCAGTCGGATCATTACTTGAAAGTGTTCGTACCGAAACCTACCAAAGCATTTTAACTTACGGGTCGTTCTAACTTGCTAAGTTTTATCAACCCCATCTACAATACATTCTGAATTTCGTGAGGAGTTTTAGGATCTCTGTGTTCCATTTCCATCGAAAGCTAAATAAGAGCTCGAACTAACTAAGAAGCCTCCAGTATTTTCCTCTTAGCCTCCATTAGGATACTCTAGTAAATAAACCTCTTATCTAAGCAGTAGAGTATTCTTTTAACTTTTTACAACTCGTTCTCAAAAGATTATGGCATTATATACAATTAATTTGGCTGCATGTTTTATACAAACCTGTTACTCGCACATGTGAATTTGATTATAACTAAAAATGACAAGCGAAGATTGAATGCCTCATTTTAGTGCGCTTAAATTTTCCCATTAAAAAGATGTATGTAGGTGAAGCAGAATAAATGTATGAGCGATAAGCCAAAGTATTAACTGAATAGTACTGTTATCGATACCGTGGTTTCCCTTTGTACATGAATGTGACTGTATGCTGTTGTGAATGTGACTGTATGTATGTTGTTGTTGGCTTTGTGGTTGTTAACTGAATTTCACATCAATCAATATTAATTTCCGTTAATACGTCATACAATCACCTCTGTACTTAGGTGTATGTGTGTGTGTGTATGCGCACTTTTGCTTGTGTTAATAAGTGTGGAAAAGTGTTGGCCGTTTTGATTCGTTTATCTAAGAAGCATGAAGAAACAACTTACGCACAGTGGGCGTATTTCTCGTGAAAATCATTATTAGTCAAATTACTGACGAGATTACTGAATACTGAGTATTTAAGAAGCTTTGGTTTGTTGAATATTTGAAAAGCTTTACAACAATAAAAGGAAATTTTAGATAAAAACTTTCAAAAAAAGTATCCATAGAAAGCTTTTTAATAGTAATAATATTAATTATAATAATAAACTTTTAATTAAACAATATTTTCATACCGTATATACATAACCAACAAATAAAACTTAAAAAAAATTCAAAAAGCTTTCCAAAATAAAAAATAAGCTTACAAAGTTTGGATTTTTTAGTTATCAAAAGCTTAGTCCAAAAAAAAGACTTTTAACGATGTTTTTTCTAAAATTTTATTCAAACCTTATACTTTATACTATAAATATTTTATGCTAGCTTAGCTTTTGCAATGGAATAAATAAATATTTCGTCTTCATATAAAATATTTTATTAAAAGAATTAGAAAAAATCTAAGTTGAAAAGAAAAAAAAATAGTAAATAGTTTTCTGCAAAATTTTTAGTATTTCACTTTTAAAATAAAATAATTATAAAAGCTCCTACTTTAAGTTTTTATAAAGGGAGCTTTAAACTTTGAAATAAATTAAAGCTGAAAAAGCTTACATGTAGCTTTTTGTTTACTTTAAATTATTTGAAAAACATTGACTGAAGCGCTTGTTAGGGAGTAATTTCAGTAAATGCTTTCTTAGTGAGCTGAAGTTGCGGTGGGGTTTGTTTCAAAGCGCAATCTACGGCGTTAATGAAAAATCGCAATGTTAACTTCCCTCGAGGTGGGCGATAGTCCAAAGCAGTTTTTCTGTACCTGCCTAGAAACTATCCAACTTCTTCGATTGTTCGATGTTATTCCTTAGATTCTCTAAAGAACCAGGAACAAAAAGAAAAAAACTAAAAGCTTTAACTACAGCTTTTATGCTCACGACTTCCCACCTAACAAAATCGTCAGTAAAACTAACACAGCACGATGAACATGTTTTATGTTTACTTAGGGATACAAAAGCTATCAAAGAGTAAGGAAAAAATGCAAAAAATAAAACCAAACAAAAATGAATGAAAACGAAAGGTCGAAAAGCTGTTAAAGCCAACAGTTTGGCTAAATAGATCTCCCAATGGTCATACATTAATGTAAAAAGAGTAAGGAAAGGACTGTTTGCGGCTGTGCAGAAGGCTTTGTACCTTTCATGAATGCGTATTACGGTTTCAAGTGTCCGATCCTTATTTACACTTATTACAAACTCGGCAAAACTATTAATTTAAATATACATTGGCCAATTCCGATTTAACAGAGCAATCGATTATATGGGAGTTATATATTATGTTGGTCCGATCTGGGTGATTTTCACTATGCATATTAAATATATAATGTGTATCAAATTCCCAAATTTTAACTTCCTGTCTTCATATTTAAAAAGTTTATATGTTGTATTAGTAAAGTCTATGTGTTGTATTAGTCCGATCCTGCTGGTTCCAATAAATGTTTAATGTTATGCATACAGTATTTCACCGTAATATCTCAAAAGTTGAGGGACTAGCTTACGTACAAACAGACAGACGGACATGGCTCAATCGACTCAACTCATTGACTTGACCATTTCGGCATACTTATTGGTAGGAATTCTCTTCTTCTTCTCATGTTTACAAACATCGGCACAAAGTTATAATACCATTTAATGCTCATGAAAGGTATAATTCTACAACTACAGTGCTATATACAGCTGTGGAAAAATTAATAAGAACAGATGGAACGTTTTTTTACTGTTTTGCTTTTTTAATCTCTTCTGAGGCATTTTACTTAAAGGCCTCATAAATTTATACCTAGTTGCGCTTACCAAATCAGGTACTACGGACTATCAAAGTGTTTCCTAAATATAGCGAAAAATAGTAATAATATACAATAGAGACTAAAGCAGCAATTTTTACAATTTAATTTTAAATTTTTTTTTTTTTTTACTTCACTGTAAATACACACTCCCATGTCTGTTACATGGCTGTAAATATAAACATATTTGTACGTACATAGAACCACAAACACATCACCATCATTGCATTTGCCACAAAATGACCGTGATCCTTTAATGCCTGTTGGTATATGAATGCGCACGTGTTCATACCACAAATTGTTGTTGCATGAGATGTTATGCGAGTAAACGTAATGTGGCAGCTATTTAAGTACGCACACATACATACATATATACATATATACATAGCCGTAGCTTATATGCGCATTTATATGTACGTTTGAATGTTTGCGATAGACGCGCATACAAGGTGTTAACCAGCCTACGTGCCGCTTCAAAACTTGAATACATAGTACAAACACAAATTGTATACGGGGAGAGGGGGGGGGTCATATTGACAGCATTCAACATGCATCGAAAGGCATCATTCACGGAATGAATTTTAGCACTTTTTACGTAACAGGCACGTTCATCGATATGAAAACAAACCGGATATCCACAAATTACCACTTTTAGGCATTTTACTTACTCAACCAAGCATTTTTCGTTCATTCTCATATTTTTTCATCGATGTACATATGTATATACAAATGTCTAGGTATGTATGTATGTATGTACATTCAAACAGCATTTATTCATACATTCGTTCATCCAATACGCAAACAGCATTCACAAACATTAGCATTTACACACACATACAAATGCATTTACTCAATGAAATTTACGTAAATGCCAGGTAATGCTATTAACACTGGTAGTACGAGTACCATAGCAGTGGGCAGGGGTCGCATACTACATATGTACATTCATACATACACTTGTATGTACTAGCATTTGATGCGCCATGGCGTATGAGTAACACTAATTGAAATTTTTTTGGGGTTACCGCTAGCAACTACTTAAACGCACACAGGCGCAGTTTGTCAGTGCAACTTATGACCATAATTTAATTGAAGCCTAGTTTAAAGTTGTCGGTGTGCGCTAAGATGCGTTGTAAAATTCTGTGAAAAAAGTGGCAAGTTAAAACTAGGGATGTGGCGGAGTTTCGATTCCGATTTTGTGGCGAAACTTCCGATTGACTTAGACCACGAATGAAATAGATCAATGAACTGTGTAAAAAAATTTATGCTTGGGCATTTTTAATGCGATAAAATCCAAAGCAGTGGTTTTATAAATATTTAAATTCGATTCAGTTCACAGATTAATTGCTCGACTTCTGTATCTATATGCTTATATAAAATTCAAATTATTTTGGTACATACCGGCTTGCCTACTAAACGAATAAGTTAGTCATAGCAGCATTTGAAACACGCATTGGATATCTTCGAGGGATGGTCATAGGCTAAGAAATATTTTGATATACATATATAGAGGGCGTGGCACCTCCCATACAAATCGAATTTTTCATAGTCCACATTTTTGGAAGTATTCAGTTTAGGGCACTGAAATTTGGTATGGAGTTATATGAGAGTAATCCCTAACACCTACATGAAAACTGGGCATAAGGAAAAAGGGGGCATGGCACCTCCAATACAAAAGAAATTTTTCATATTCCGTATCTCTGGAAGTATTTAGACTAAACCACTGAAATTTGGGTAGGAGTTGTAACACCTGCATGAAAATTCTTGGTTGATTTTATTGCAGAGTTGCTTCTCTAAGATTCAGGGTAGAGTTAACGATATGAAAGTATTTTTTGTATCATGGGAATTTCATATCAGCCAATGAGTTGTTTTTTCCAAGCCAAAGTTGCCAATAATCGAATCGAAACTAACTACCCAAGTCATCGACTACGGCTTCGGTAATCGGCAGGCAGATCTTTATCGAAGTTCGTTTCGACTTCAACTCAAAAAGACTACTTCGTTGTGGCTCTATTAATGTTTAATATGCACCACAAACAACAACAATACATCGCCAAAGCCTATTATTACCGAAAATTTTAGTTTTCTTTGCACGTACATACAATATGAATCATAATAATTTAATACTTGGAAATTATACTTGAAGATAAATAAATATATTAATAAGCACATTCAGAAATGTGCGCTGTTGTGAAATATTGAAGCGTAAATATTTGTTGAATTTTTACAGATGCCCCATAAAATTATAGTTAGCACTGAAATTTTATTGCTATGCGTAAATATTTACATATATTAATACTATAAAAAATATGCGAAGCATACGGTATCAGCATTTTACAAGCAAAAAATATTTTGAGCATATTTCAGCACTAAGTCTTGAACGACAAAGAATTTATTGCTGGCTCTGGTGTTTTAATTTATAAGCAAAATACGAGAAATGCATAGTAATTGGTTTGTGAGATATTGTGGGGACTCTCTCACAAGCACGCGCCAGTCTAGAAAACTTTGAAAATTTCACTGAAGGAAAGCTAATAATTATTGTGATCCTTATAAATAAAGGTGCCCCTTATAATAAAAATTAGAAATATGTTGAGAGTTTTTTGGGAGCTACTCTCCACTTTAGTTTCATGTTTTGAACAAAAAACTTAATATCTATAAGCATATTTTAGGCCAACTTTCGTTGCCACCTCTTTTTTTTTTGTGAAAATTAAATATTTATGTGCATTAAAATGCCTACATTACTTAAACTGCGGCATCTAGCAATATATTAGTGCAATTTTTATTCAATTCTATAAAGCGATTCTTGCGTGATGCACGAACAAACATACAGTGAGAACTGTGCGATGTCTGTATCCTAACCTAAAAAAAATATGTACTCTCTATTGACCTGACTAAAGTTCTTTAAGCCATATTAGAAACCGACTTGCATAGTGTTAATCATAATAAAATGGCGCTATATAATACCGAAGAGTTCTATGCCGATCTTTTTTTTCTATATATTGTGTGTTTGATTTTAGAATTTTCTAGTGTTTGAGCAATAAATTGTCCTTAACTCTAACGACGGACTTATATTTATACTTCCTTTCTTGTTTTTGTTGATACATATGTACATACTAATGATACCAATCCCGATAATGGGTATTTTTCGGGATTGAAAATGCGTCACTATATCATTTATTTCTGAAAATTATCTTAATATTTAGTTGATGTGCGTTATATTTCATTAATTAAGTTTAAGACACCACACCCACTATTGAATATTTTTAAAAAACATAAATCAGCATATTTTACAAAATTTTAATTGACAAGGTGATAAAAAAACTTCAAAAATTACACGTTTCCTTGTATATTTTAAGGTGAGATAGTTAACAAAAAAAATGTTCACCTTTTTAAAGTTAAACTGTTGCAGAAAGCGAGCACTAAAGTTCCGAGAATAATACCGTGATCCCGGGATTTTGATATCAAATCCCGAAAACTCCAAAAATTGCTATAATTTATAATAATTCCACATCCGTACATAAATCCATTTTCTACCAAGAGTAAACTTGGCATACATACAAAAAAACTTTTTAGGCAACAAACTGACCTCATTCACAACTATCCATAAATCAGGCGCGCATGTACTATATTGATGCTTGCGTCCGCCTCAATTTATAGCGAATTCATGTTTGCCACAAGTCGCTGAAATGCGGCTGAGGTTGCAGTGTCGTGGTTTGTTGTGTTACACACATACATACGAGCATTCGCACATTTAGCACACATATACATATTTTCTCATTGTATGTATGTATGTATACAGATTTGTTGTAATTAAAACAATGAAATTGATTTGTTCACAGGTAATATCATTTATTTTCGTTGTACTTTATTACACACACACTGGCTTTTTGCGGGCAGGTCATAATAATTGCATTGATATAGTCATTATTTTTGTTAATTAATACATATGTATGTATGTACATATGTGTGTATGAAATGGAAAGTACATACATATACAAGTCCTTGAACTATCGAGACTTATGCGCTTTTACCTGTACATAGTAAATAGGTTAACGTAACGAGCGCAGCATTAAATCATAAATTTCTATTAATGGTTTATACATTTAAGTCAAATGCCGATAAGTAAGAATTTATTAGTAACGCTTAACTATTTAATGGTGAAATATTAATATTTATGTGCAATATGAGTTAATTACCGTTAGGTTACTCATACGCCGTGTACAACTTAAGGGCACATACATCATCGCTTGGGTACAATTGCACATATTCGTAAATCACGAGTGGGTAGAACGACAACTCACAAACAATAAGTTCGAATGTGAGTGTCAGCGACTTTGCAACAGTTCAACATAAACTTGATATTCGCTCTTTCTGTTAGCCTCTTCGTTGCTAGATCAATTTTTTTGTCTACTGGCTTATACAATTTTTTAAATTTAAATCAACATAAAATTAAACAATAAGAAAAAATTATAAGCACACGCAGATTTGGAGGCTATTTTGGGAACGACAAGATAAGTAATTCTCAAAAAAAAAAATTTTATATTATAGAAAGTTATCATTTCATCCAGACCTGTTAAATAATTGTTACTAATCGTAATTGTTAAGGGTTTTTTTGATTACATTCCAATTAGTTAAAAATAATCAAAATCAAATCACCATTATTAAAAATAATTTAAAATAAATTAAAAATAACCAAAAACAACTCTAATCTATGTAATATTTTTTTTTATTTTTGTTTTTTTTTAATAAACATCATTTGTCAAAATTATAAAAAATAATTTTAATAAAATGTATGATAATTTTTTTTTTTTTCGTAATCATGATTTTTCACCTTTATTAAAAATAATTACAAAACAAATTTTAAATAAAAAATTTTGATATTTTTGTTTATTTAATAATCATGATATTTCACCACTATTAAAAATAATTTTAAAAAATTTATAATTATCAAACCAAATTTTGTTTTTGTTTTTGGCAATAATCAGGATTCTTCAGCACTATTAAAAATAATTCAAAAAAAAAACAATTTAAAATAATTAAAAAAAAATTTATTTTTGACTTTTTTTGATTTTTAATAATCATGATTTTTCACCACTATTAAAAATAATTTAAAAAAATTTATAATAATCAAAAAAAAAAATAGATTTTTTTTGTAATAAACATGATTCTTCACCACTATTCAAAATAATTAAAAAAAAAAAAAAACAAATTAAAGTAATCAAAAAAAGTTTTTATGTTTGATTATTTTTGCTTTTCTGATTTTTGAAAAAATTTTAATAATAAAAAAAAAAAGTTTATCATTTTTTTAAACAATCGTAAAAAATCATGATTTCTTTTAATCGTAATCAATTCACAATTATTTCTTATTAAAAAATCCATCTAATCAATTGAGTACTAGCTACTAATCAAATTTAATAGGTCTCGTTTTGAAACGGTTTCAGTTTCAGTTTCGTTTTTTTTTTCTTAATCAAAATAACGGCTATGGGCGAAAAGTTAGTTATTCTTAATCGTTTGCGGTGTTGATTTCAGTCCTTGCTAGATTCGTCATTTCGTGCTCCCATAGTTAAGTAAAGTTATTATTTAGCGACAGCAACTCAATTACAAGGGAGTCGCGTAAACTGGCCAAGTACAAAATATTACAGCCATATTAAATAAATGAAACAAAAAAAATAGCAACAAAAATGCTTATTAAATAAGTTTCAGCAATGGGGTTAAAAATATTCCACGTAATTGCTTACAAACAATTTCCAACAAAGGCCATTCGAAAGTGTCATTCAGCTTGAATTGGAATTCATTTTGCGCACAAAACAAAACGAACAAAACCGCAATAATAAATTGAATAACATTCAAGCAAAAGTTGGAGAATGCTTTTTAGCTCGTTTTTTGTTTCAAAACTATCAATTGCCAATTTAAGAAGGGGTAACAAAATCATAAGCCAAATAGCAAAAAAAACCAAAATTATTAATTTAAAAAGTACCCTTAAACCATTTGCCCAAATACGAGAGGGTCACTCAAGGGACGACAAAATAATTGTAAAATGCACTTTTATGCGCAAACAAAATGGAAATAGCAAATTGGAGCAGGAAATTACAGCTCACGTGCGCTGACACATACACACACACACACCAACGCACACGCACACAAAGAATTTAAATGAAATTCGAAAATTAGATAGAACTTGTAATTCAAACTATGGATAAACTTGCTGCCATTCATTTTTAAAATCACAAAGCAAAACACATCTAGGTTTTATATGTTTGTTCACAGAAATTTTGTATGAGCATAATAGCAACAACAAATTGAAATAGTTTTCGGGTAAACAATAATGAACTTATGGAAATGCATGGTTCGTAGGGAGTGTGGTGTAGTTGGCACAAAACATGCTTCTATACACTGAGAAAAAAAAAGTGAATTGTATAAAAAAAGCCAAAGTGAATTCAACATTAAATAGTGAGCACAACAACAGTACACACACACACACACTTTGTTCCTGTTACATACAAACCACAATACAGCTAGTGTATAATTAGTTGATATTGTTGTATTTGTTTTTGTAGACAAGCTACACCGCAGTTGTATTTTACGTTTTTGTCATGCGCTATTCGGCCACTTGATTGCGGTAAATGACATGTCTGGTAACGGCTGCTTTTAAATGAATGTTACAACAAAAACAACAATGCAAAGCTTTAGCAAGAGAAGCTGCAACAATGCTGGAAAGACAAAGAAAAAAGAAGAAATTTCGTTTGGTCAACTAGTTTGTTTTAAATGGTTTTTATGTTGATCCCAAAGAGTTTTTTTAATTGCATTAGCGAGATAGCGCATAAATTTACATAATAATAGTGAGAGAGAGAGATAGAAGAAGTTCGGGCGAAAGAAAATTGTGCTCAGGTAGTTAGTTGAGAAAGTAATTTGTATGAAAATTTTGAAGTAGTGACAAGTTGATTTAACATTTGTGTGATTGCTTGTTTATCTCTCTCTCGCTTCTCCTTAGGAAATGCTGTTTTTCGCATATTTTTGCTGATGACTTTGCAGTTTTCACTTAAACCACTTTAAAATCGCCACGAATCACGTAGTTTAGGTCGAGAAATTATGGTACCGAGGCTATATTTGTTCTACAGTTTGAGAAGGTCCTTTCTAAGTATTTATTACTGGTAAGGTCTTCTCTGACCTCCAGACGGCCAGCTCTAAAGTAATAAGTGGGTCATTAAGAAATCGATAAGTAAAAGATTTATGAAGGCAGACCAACACTTACATTGGTATGCTCTTAGCCGTTACAAAATAAAAAGCAACAATAACATAAGAGTGCAATTACTTTTGTAACCACTCACAAATATATAGCAGTAAGAGCCATTGGAACAACTTTAAAGTCCTTTTTATTTATTTTTAAAAAAAAACTAGAAAGATTAAGAGATATTCCAAGAATACTTGACTTTATCAACAGCTCAAAAGTTAAATTTCATCAAAAGTTCTTCCCAGTAACATGTTTGAGTAAATATCATCAATTTTACATCTGAGAGCACTACAAAACTCGTTCCTTTTTTTCTTTCTTTTAATGTAAGCCCTAAATAATACCAAAATATGACGAAATTATTCAATAGAGCAATCTTGTATTAGTAGCAAAACCCCGCTCAGTTAAGCACGAAGTAATATTAATTTGAGCTCGGAGCGAATTGAATATGTTCCGCAAATTTAAAATGAAGTTATATCCAATATCAAAGAATAACACCGTATTGTATAATGATCTCGAAATCATTTTAAATTTTATAATTAAAAATCATTTCGAAAATTAGCTCGAATACATGGGTAATTTCAAAAAATATGAAAGCAAACAATCTCTTTACAATACCGAAAAGTTGGTCCCGAACTGATAACAAGAATTTTTATATTTTAAATAAATATTAAAGACAATAAAAATAAAAAAAATTAAATCAAAATAAAATGAGAAATTTAAAACGAATTCAATCGCTTAAGAGCTTGACTTTTTCATATAACTCATTTGTATATGTGTAAATAAATTTCACGCACTTTCTTATGTGTGTATGTGCTTATCAGAATTTCAACTTTCGATGACAAACGAATTTCATCTTCTTTTACCACCATATCAAATGTACATATATGTATTTATGTATAAGCACAAGCATTCATAGCGCATTTGTTCTCACCCCAACTCACTCCAAAACATATCCAAATACATAAATTATTGTATACATTACCAAATCACAAAACACTTACTCTCCACACACATTTTTAACTAATTTTAATTATTATTGTTTATGTTCTACTTTATACTTTTTATAGGTTATAAGCGCGTTGCTTGGCCACCGCTATCGGAGGAGCGTGTCGTTAGAGAATTTACGCCACAACCAACAGCTACTCACTATCCTGTATCAGGTGGTCAGCAACAACAACAACAACAACCTGCGCAACAACATCAGCCACAACATCTGCAACAGCAACCACAGCAGCACCAACCAACTCATTATCAACAACAACAACAACAACAACAACCGAGTGCTGCACCAGCCAATCAGGTAATTATTTGAGTCGCAATTAGAAATGAATTGAATTAGTTATGAACAATTTAAACTAAGGAAAGGTAACAACACCTTTTGTATAAAATATGATATGAGACATGATAACAGTTATCAAAGAATGAAAACATGTACACGCACACATAAGCAATGGAGTAACGCGAGTGGAGTATATACCCCGCGGAGCTTTTATTAATAACATTTTATACCCACTGGCTCATTTCATAACGAATGTAAATAGCTTTGGATGACTCTATGGAAACGTGTATATTCCTTATTGTACAAATTATAATTCCAATTTTCAATTTTTTTTGTTCCTTTCATCAACTTTTTTTTTCTTTAATTGTTTTAAAGTTTATTTCGTTTTATTTTTTAATTTTTTACGTTTGTCTCTTCAAATAAATTGTTTTAAGAACTTTTTTTTTCTTTTTAAGATTTTTTTTGTTTTTTCTTTTTATTTTTATTTCTTTTTTTCTCTTCTTTTAAATTTTTTTTACTATTTTTAAACTTTTTTGTTGTTTTGCTTTTATGTTGTAACTTTATATAGCTTTTTAAGTATCCATTTTTGGTTTTTATCTAATATATATTTTTTTTTTAACTTTTTAGTTCTTTTATTTTTTAATCCAATTGAACTTTCTTTGTTTCTAGAAATTGTTTAGTATTTTCTTTTAAACTCTTTTTTATTTTTATTTTTTTTTTTAAGTTTTTTTTTGTGTAGTTTTTTTTTAATTAAAATAGTTTTTCAATTTTTTTTTTGTTCGTTACTTTTTAAATTACTTTCCAAGTCGGCTATTCATAAGAATATTAAAACATTTTCAAGAAATTTCGTGAATACAATACTACAGAGGCACTACAAAACTATTCGTTTTTAAAAGTATAGAAACCGGTCTTACGCCAGATAACATTAATAACTTTACCTTCGACTCTGAGCAAACATGCTGTGAGCCTCACAAGTATGTATGTAGATACAATTTTGAGGTTTCACCCGAACCTTGACTTTCTTACTTGTTTTAAATTATGGTAATTTGTAAATTGTTTTTTTTTACTTCACACAAATTTTTTATTAATTACTCCACACTTTTTATTGACATAAAAAGTTATATTTGTTTTTCATTTTGTTGCACATTAAATATAATTAACTCATCAGTAGTGAGTTTTTTGTTCAAAATAATTTTTTTTATTTATATACTAGGGTGATGATTTTATTAACTTATGTCATAACTGCTGATTTCTTTTATTATTTATTTATTCGGTTCTTTTACTATTTTTTATTATTATCACTTTTTCCTTTGAATTTCAATTGTAAATAGATATGTATGTATGTAAATATTTTTTTTTTGTATCATTTGTTTACTCATTTTATTATTTACAACTCAATCAAGCAAGTCGTTTTTTTCCAAAATCATTATAATTTTTTTGTTGTTGTATTTTTTATTTCCATATTATAAAAGCACTGTACATATGTAAAAAGTCACAAACTCAGCTCATAGTTTAAATAGAAGCTAACTATATATTAATAATTAAATATTTTTGTATATGACATTAAGCATTATTTGGTTTGTGAAATGGAAATAATAAGAGAATTGCAATATAGGTGGATAATAGGAAATGGGCAGATTTCTACGCACACACACATACACGTGTTAAGCATTCATAGTTAAATCATATATAAATTAGTGAAAGTGCAGGGTATTTTATTTAACCAGCAGGCTAAGTTAAAACGAAATTAATAAAAATGCTGGTCGTGGTTTTCGTAAATTGATCTATTGAACCTTAACTACGACGAGTCCAAATAACCAAACCTATCTTAAGTACATTGAGTATATTGGAAACGTTTTTTTAAAATACTCTAAGGTTAGACCTACAGAATTCGCAGCCTAGAATTCCATACCTCAATAGAGACCACATAATTTTCTTCTCATAACGATTGATGTACTTTAAGTTGAAATTGCAGAAACCACTCAAGAAAAAGCGCAAAAATCTTTTTAAGTTTTTTAACTTCTTCATAACGATTTACATATGTGCTTACATAAAGGAACAACAATTACAACAATCTAATAATCCAATAAATCCTTTATACTTCAAATTGTGCTATACATTTTTTTTGCTAGAAAATATTCAAATACCGTAACAATTTATTTACAAATAAAGCAAAATGAAGCATTAAAAAGCAACAATAAAAATTTGACAAATGTATACATATGTGCGCATGCATGTTCGTGCATTGTATAAACAACATATAAAATAAACAATTTAACAATAACAGTTAATATATCAATACAAATAATTCAACTGAAAATGTCTGCCATTGTACATAGTTTATTTATTGGTGAGGATATATGGTCAGTCAACCGCAGCTCCACCATTCATTACACATACGACCATGTCAACACATTGCTTTGCTTGAAGTGAGATTTTTATATACCCAGCACGAAAGCAGGAAATTAATGTATGATATATGTATGTTTGTATATCTCACATGAAAAAACTCCGAGTGCAGGAAGTATTTTTATGTTGAAACACCACGGCGTATGCGCGATATTTTCATGTTCTCATGTTGGAGATTGTTTTGAAGATTTTGGTAGAGAAAGCAAACTAAATATATTTCAAATTGCAATTAGTGAGAATGTTGCCCACACCTTTGCCAAGTGTACTTTAGAAATCGTACAATAAATGTCGGAATACCTAGTCATTTGTATATCAAAAATAAAAAAATGTATTTCAGAATAATTAATTCTATTTCAGAAATCGTAAATTGTACTTCAAAAGCTGTGGAATGTACTTCGGAAAATCAGTTTTTCTTCAGAAACCATAAATTATGAACTGCACTTGATTGTTATCAAGTACAACTTATCGTTTTTGAAGTACAATTTACAACCTCTGAAGTACAACTGACCCTTCGGGAATAAATTTTACGATTTCTGGAATACAATTGACTATTCTGAAATACATTTTACAATTTCTGAAGTACAACTGACTATTCTGAAACACACGTTAAAATGTCTGAAATACAATTGACTATTCTGAAATAAATTTTAAGATTTCTAAAGTACAATTGACTATTCTGAAATACATTTTACGACTTCTGAAATGCAATTGACTATTCTGAAATATATTTAACGATTTCTGAAAAAAATGTTTAGTGTGTCAAATTGCCTCGCAGTGTATATTTGTCGATAATACAAACACAAATCGGCATGATCAACTGGCTTCCGTATGTCGGGGGGTTCCTTATAGATGTGGTCTGTAAGGTTAATGGTTATTAATATCTGACTAACTGATACATAAAAATTGAATGGCTCCATCATCAACATATTGTTGGAGTATGTTTTGGAATGTGAGTGTTTTTTAATTTTTTTTTTTTACTGTTGCATACACTTTTTTTTCATTTGAGAGCAAGGTGAAACCTCGCACCATCGCGGCCACCTAGTGCATTTTTACATGTATAAATCGTTATATGTAAAATATATATGTAGCTTGCAGCTTCACTGCTACCACGATCAATAACAATTTATCACTTCCAACTTAATAGTTACAACTATTTGCAGGAAACATAAATATTCAAACTAAATGGAAGTTAACAAAAATATTAGAGCATATGACACATAGCGCTCATAAATATGTATACATACATATGTAAATGCATAACAATATGTTGCTTTGCACCACGCATCAGGTAAAAAAAAGGCAGTTGTGATTTTCAGCTTCTTTTTATTTGTTCACTAAAAAAGTAGTCGTGTTATTCGACAAATTTTGCTATATTACACTTTTGTAAAATTTAATTTAGCTACATATCAATAATTAAATTTAACATACGTACAAATATCAAAATACCATATTTTTTTAATGTGCATATGTATGCGCTATGTTAACGCATTGTGTTATTCGATACATTTGTAGAAAACAAGTTTTTCAGCAAACCCAGCAACTGGTAGATGGTTGCGGAGATGCGAGATACAAACACATTTATCATTTTGATAGAAATATTTGTATTTTTTTAGTTATGCATCGCTTCGAATTTCAACGGAAATATGAGAAATATTTCGTATTCATAAAAATGCTATAAATAAATACTTTTTGCCAAACCCGTATTTTTATGCGTAAAAACTTGTATAAATTGTCGTGTACACATTTATAAAAACAGCGCGAAATAATGCAATTTTTTTTTTAATTTTAGTTCTGTTGAGCAAAATATATGTATGTATGTATGTCTACAGATAAAGGCATTGTTATTTTTTATACATACATATATGTATTGTTTGTGCACATGTACATATAATTAAATCTTTGCAGAGCAGACTTTTCTTCGAAATATTGATGCTAAGCTTTTTTAATGATAACTTTGAAAAAGATATTCTCATAAGAGTTTTTGTTCGTTTTATTGCTCTTTAAAAAATTTAGTTGCACATTTTTGCACCGCCTGGAACACAGCGCTATTTTTAGTCCGGAACTTTCCTTTCATATTACGAAGTTAGTTTAAAATAAGCATTCAGATTTACATAATAGCTAGTAGACCCGGCAGACATTTTTCCGGCCAGAAATTTACCTCACTCTCTCTTTTCATATTAGATCCATACTTTTCATCTTCTTCTTCTTTTCACAGCATTTCTCATTCATCTCTCACTTACACTATCACTATAAGGATCAATACCACTATCTCTATCACTATCACTATCACTATCACTGTCACTATCACTATCACTATCACTATCACTATCACTATCACTATCACTATCACTATCACTATCACTATCACTATCAATATCAATATCACTATCACTATCACTATCACTATCACTATCACTATCACTATCACTATCACTATCACTATCACTATCACTATCACTATCACTATCACTATCACTATCACTATCACTATCACTATCACTATCACTATCACTATCACTATCACTATCACTATCACTATCACCATCACTATCACTATCACATCACTTTCCCTATCACTATCACTATCACTATCACTATCACTATCACTATCACTATCACCATCACCATCACTTCACATTCCCTATCACTACCACTATCAGGAGAATTGTAATTATTGCTATGGCAAATATGAATTTGTTTAAATTGTAATATTTTTTAAATATTTCATTAATAACCTTAAAGCCTTAGGTATCATAACCACTGCCAAAATGTTCACTGTAAGCTCTTTATTAGTATTTGCCATTTACATAATTTGATTTTATTTAAATTTTTGTAATAATGAGAACTATTATTTTACAATTGCACACAACAATAAATTATGTAAATTAATTTGGTGAATGTTGCATACCACAAAATAGTGGACAAAAAAAAAAACGCCGCACAGCTCTTATTAGAACAATAATAATCAAAATAGAATAAAAAATAAAAACCAACTTAATTTGTGTGTGGCATGCAGCGTTTACCACAAATTCAAATGCCGGAAAACGTTAGCGGCCATGACTAAAGCACAAAACGCATGCAACAATTCGCCAAAAGGCAACATATATGAGCACATAGACAAATAGACATGAGGCATGCACACACACACACACACGCAACAGAGTATAATAAACTGACCATTTGCAAAAAAAAAAATAATAGTATAAAAAGGAAGTAAAAAGTCCGTACTTTGTCAAATAGCACAAAAATTGTGAGAAAACAGCGAAAAAACGCAATGCAAACCAAAAATACAAAGCACAAAACGCGCAGCCCATTTAAACAAATTTTATATTTGTTAGTCCAAAAACTGACTATTTGAGTGTAAATATATGCATTTATTTAAATAAGCACGTTTATGTATTTTAAGTATTTACATTGCCACCTCGTTTTATTGTTGTTGCTTATGATTGTATTTTATTTTATTTGGTGTGTTTATGCACTTTTGTGTAAAAACCTCAAACTTCAACCGCAACATCATGAGCGGCAACAATGCCAACGGCTAGCAAAAGTATAACAGACAAACAAAAAAAAAAAAGACAGCAACAAAAAAAACAACAAAAAACATGAACGAAATGGCAGCAATTAAAATAAATGGGATTTTTCGCACTCTGAGCGAGCACAAAATTACAATAAGCACATGTGCATACACACTCACACATACATACACGCACATGTAAATCTCATACTTAAATAGCAGTCGCAGTCAAAAAACTGAAGGAAGAGCGGCATAAAATTACAAAAGCGACACTGCTATGCGTGATCAGCGCAATGACAAATAAAAGAAAATAAAGCAAAACAGCAAACAGCGTGGAAATAGAAAAATTTATAATATGGCGCAAAGTAAGTTATTTTATTTTATTTGTTTATCACTTTTTGTTTGTTTAGGTTTTTTCGAGTTTTGTTCGCTGCAACTACTCGCATTTATTTATTATAGAATGCGCCAGTAAAAAAGTAATAGCGGAAATTTACTAAATTTGTTTAATGCAATGAAATGAGTTTAAATGTAAAGGGCAGCCGGAGCATAGCCTTGTTAAGGGAATACACCAAGGGCTAAACAGTGATTATGCAAAGGTTGGAAAAAAGTTACGTATACGCCCTGTATGACCGAAATTAGGTGCATGAAAGCAGCTGCAAGCAAAATTATTAAAGTTGGTTACATTTTGTAAAATAGAAAAGCTACTTATTATTACTAGGTTCACATTAGGCCGTACTGTGGTTGTAGAATAAAATTAGGTAAGTTTTTTTTTTGTTACTTCCCGGTAAGCTTTGAACTATTTAGCTCGAAAAGCGATGGCAATAAAGTATAAGGATACAAAAAGTGATGGTAGTTAGCGCAATATGAAAAATATTGTTAGTGTATATAATCCAAGTTAATTAAAAAATAAGAGAGAGAAAATTTAAGGAATTCGATGGTTAAAGTGTTACTAGTGAGGTTGAAATATTTGACGTTAACCCCTCTGGACGAACATGTTGCTTATGAAGAAGTCTAGCAACTTCTTAAATTGTGCTATAAGAAAAGCTATGGCGGTTGTCTTATTTTCTATGCCAGTAACAAATTTTAATAATTTATGAAATTATTAAAAAATAAGCAAATAATCATTTTCATAAAAAATTAATTTTCATAAAAAATTATTATTCTTGGCTTGGAAAATTATTTTTCCTGTTGATGAGCTCATTTATAGCAATGGATACTTAAAAAAATTTAAAATTGAAATATTGCCATAAAACAAGTTTTTTAAAAACTAAAAAAATCGAAAACCAAATTGTGTTTCAACCAAACTAACTAAAACTTTGGAAATGTTTTAAATTCCAAAAAAAAATTCTACAACCGCAATAAGTGTTTCAATTTTTTTGAACGCAACTGTGTTAACTCTTGCACATATGACGATTACTTCACCAGCATCTCGTATCTTCATCTCTCAAATGAGCTTCAAACCAAATTGACTCTATACGTTCATACGTTATTTTGTCCTTTAATTACTTAGTATGCAATTCATGCAATCAACCAATTTACAAAAACAAAAAAAACCACACATTTTCACTTCAATATAAGCTTTTGTATTTTTCTTCTCTGTATGCTTAATAGTTAAGAGTGGCTCTGTGGTGGCATAACTCACTAATTAACACCAACCCTATGGTAATTTGCAAGTATTTCGTACAAATATTTCAGCTAATAAGCAACTTGCGCACACACTTACATGCACACATACACATACAAATTTAATCAAGCATCATACATAAACATTTATGTATGTCTGTCCATACTTATATACGTATAAATTATGTGCTTGAAATAGTTTTTACAAATAACAAAAGACCTTTCAAGCCATCCCTTACAGTCGAAGTTTCTTTTGTTTTAGTCTCTTCTTCTTTTTGCATTTTCTTTAACTACCATTGCCTTTTTTTTTGTTTTGCTTTCGCACAAACAAAGTTTCATTTTAGGTCATAAATTATTGTTTTACTTATAAATAGTTAGGCACTTAATAATAATTAAGCACAAAGCAGAAATGTGTGTAGTGGATAAACACACAAGATGGCATTACTTTTTGAATGAAAAGGAGGGGGTGTGGAAAGAGAATACGATGTTTTATGCATATAAATATGGTATATGTATGTATGTATTTATGTCTGGTAGTACGAGTATAATGAAAATTCTGTCAAAAAATTATCCTATATAAGCTCGTAAATATATATTAAAGTAGAAGCTTGCGGTGTTGGGAGTCCGCGCTAACCTTAAAACCCGTATATATAAAATAATATACTCTATGTTTTAAAGTAGACCTTCAGCATAACATCTCAGAAAAAACCTTTCAATTTGATGTACATAGAAGTTTTTTAACGATGCGTGTACAAACATACACACGGCAAGTTAAAAAATTTGTATTGCAATCCAATGCAGAGTTTCACAACTTTTCGAATCCTCCAGCCAGACAATCATCGATTTCTAGCGAACTTTTGTTCAAATTCAAAAAAAAAAAAACCGCAGACTTTTTGTCTGTTTCGATTTTTCATGAAAAATGCATTCACTCGCATCTGTACAAACGCACTTTAGCATGCAAGTGTGATGAATATTTAAAATTTAATTACGAACCTTATTCGTCTTGATTATCACAGCAGCGCTCAAGTGTAACAAATATTTGAAAAGGAA
Organism: Sphenella marginata; assembly: GCA_951509765.1. NCBI lineage: Eukaryota > Metazoa > Arthropoda > Insecta > Diptera > Tephritidae > Sphenella > Sphenella marginata. Next base: position 25,505,351 of record OX608082.1, read on the forward strand.
TGCATATGCGAGTACAGATAGAACACAATATACAACATGAAAAAAACATATACAAATATGAATGCTTGACAGGTTCGGGCCCAAGTTTTTTTGTTTCTGGTATTGGATTTTCTTTTCTTGAAGTCACTACAGACTCACCCGAAATCGAACTGAATGAGTTCAGCATTCAATTAAATGCATTCAGTGTAAATGCAGTTCATCTTTCTTCTGCCTTAACTTCGTTAAATAAATTTTCTTTGAGTTCAAATTATTTAAATGATTTTTACTTGCATATACCCAGTGGGAAAATGTGCTGCTTTCTCCAAACTATTCAAAGAAATGTACGTGTAATGGCTGGTTTTTCATTTTATGAGTCCTTTGTAATACTTTCTATCATGGCAGTGTGCAATAAAGCCATATGACCTTAATTATCAATATGACATTGTTTCCATAATGAAAGAGAAATAAAGCAATTATGGCATTTATGTACTTTTGGCAATATCACGTATGATGTTTATAACACATGATGATTTTTATGTATCACATGACATCACACGTGATATAAACAAAAGTGCAATAATGCCATAGTGGCTTTATTTCACTTCCATTGCGTATATTGATCAATATGACCTTATTTCTCGACATGCTGACGGTAAGTATCACATAAAGTCATATTGTGGTCAACAAATTGAGAAATAAGGTCATTTTAATCAATATGACATTAATTCCACTTTCTCAAATTTGTTAAATTAAGCCGTAGAAACGTGTGAAATAAAGCCAAAACGCAGTCTAACTCAGAAGCAGTGTCATTTGAAAATCTGAAAAACGTTGTGTGGAACGCTTCAGGATTTCGCTCTAATTTTACAAAAACAAAGAGCGAAGGTAGCTCTTTAGCTGAATATGATTATTTAAAAAAAACAACGAGTGCAACTAGCGGTGGAAGCTTTTGCAAAAGATTTCAGCAGAAAAAATTACCAAATATTTATTTGAGTTGTTACTGTTTTGGTGTGCAATATTTCAATACGAATAAATTCAATATTTATTTTAGTAAACTTGTTAAAATAAAACTTTACATTTACATTTGCTTGTTGGGTTATATTTTCATCCCATACATTTTTTACAAGTTTGTGTTTTTGCACCAGCCATATTGATAATATATTACACAGCTTTTAAGAGAATTTTTACATATTTTTCGTTATGGCATTAATGTCACCACAAGCATTTTATATGTGTATATGTACAACTCAATCATGTGCCTGATTTACTTTCAACATTCTTTGGGCGACTTTATAAATATGGTCATGTTAATGGTATTACTTTCGATGGCCATAAGTTTATCTGCCGCACAACTTTATTAAATAAAATTATGTATAAATATGCAGGGCTTTTTCCCAAGTGTGTATATGTGTATGTGTGTGTTTGTTTGTATACACACAATACATATTGATTGTCCACTTTCACTGCTTATTTTCATAATCGTTTCCATAATTAATTAATTTTTACTCGCTGTTTTGCAATGAGCAAGTTTTCATTATTGTGCCATACTGAATTTTTTTTTTTTTGTTTTGTTAACCCTGATGGCGTATAAGTCGAATAATGTATATTGACAATTGCAAATAGACTTGTTTTAACCCAGTAAGGTTAAGGAGACTGTATAGGGTCACAGGCATCTTTGGATATTTGAAAAGTTTTTGGTGACCGATGTTTGTAGATTATATAAATTAGAGAAAAATTAATACGTGTGAGGGTAAAATATCAGAGTTTTTCAATTTTTGTTTGTCTGTTAGTACATTTGTTCGAGCATCACTCGAAGACCTCTGTAACAAAATGAAGACAATTTTCATCGATACAAATATTTTAAACACGCTTTATACAGTGATGGGCATTAAAGTTGGCTCAAAATATTTATAAACTGATGTGCGATAAAATATACCCAAAATTCAAAATGTTGTCATTAAAAAAATATATTTATTTATTTATATAATTTTGAAAGCCACATAAATAAAAGCTTTAAGGTTTAATATAGTTAACTTCAAAATTATATATTTCAATAAATTTTCCAGACCATCAGCAGCAAAAAGTATTCAAAAACTTTTTTTGCTCGCTTGGCAGTGAATTATTTATGCATTCCATGGACGGCAAGATACGTACATACGTACAAACAAATATATATATATATATTGTCATAATACATACAAACTCATATTTAAATTTATAAATGAATATATAAATGTATGTATGTATATGTCGCTTATGCGCATCCTTGTGTAAATTTAAGCGCCTGGTTGAACATTACATGTTGACATACTTGTGGCCGTTTAATGGTAATTAATTGTAATTTTTCAATGTTTTTAACAACACTTGATACAACAGCATTTACCCATAGCCATATATATATATGTATGTATATAGCATAAGAATTAAAAAAAATTTTTTAATGCACTTGCATTTTTATATACATACTCGTATAAGAGCTTGTAGTGTAATTAATATGAAGGAAGTATCTTCATGAGTAATGATTGAATGCATTACATTTGGAAGGGAGTTTAAATATAGCATTCTCATATGTACGGGAAATCTCAAAAAGGCACTTGTCTGCTGCAGACCTGTTAAATTTGATTATTAGTTATTAGTTAAGAATGATTAAATACAAAAAAAAAATTTAATAATCTAATTTTTTTTTGATTATTTTTAATAATTGTGAAAAATAGTAATTTTTTAAAATTATTTGGAAAATATATATTAAAAGTTTAAAGTAATGGTAATCAATCATTAAATAATTACTAAGATTAGTAATCATTATTTAACAGTTCTGTTCCGCACATAAAAAAATATAATATAAATATAAAAAACCAATAATGGTAGTCTTTACTTGAAAAACTCTTTATTTTCATACATGTAAAAACCTCAGACTGAAAATCTTTGAGCTACCAAAAGCTGGGTAGTCTGTCAACCCATGCGTAGAACTTAGAAAAATTATCTTACTTTTTTATATAAGCAACGCTTGTAATTGAATATACCATTGATCCTTTTGCCTTTATCATTTCACCACAGCGGTGAGGTTTTAAGTCACCTCTTTCTGGTAACGCCTATCTTCACCACAACAGCATTTAGAGAGGCCGTCAATAAACAAAAGTTCTCGAAATGCCTAGGACCTGATGATTGTTTATTTGATGTGTCAGCAAGCTACAGCAGCTGTCTTATATATGTCCTATTCCAGGATGTAGATCATCGAACATTGGTATTTTAGCCACTTTCATTTAGCCCATTAATATCTATAGAGATATGAAGTAGATTAACATTGGACCATGTTATTGGTTTCCGCTACCCAGTAGATGTAAATGATTCAAAGCAGTTGTTGTGGTTTTTGTGGGGACAAAAATACTTTCCGAAGAATTTGGAAGTTCACAATTTTCTGACAATTTTTGATAGTTATGCAAATCTTTTTCGTGATAGATTGAAGCTTTCTTCCGACTATAAAATGTAAAGTCGCTTAGACGAACTTTCACCGCACATTGATCTGAGTAACTTCTCTTACAGATATTTGAAGCTGTCTGTGCTTTCTACTGCTCAGTTTCATTTCCACAACGTTGAGGCTACCACACAAACGCCACTTCTATATAGTTAGGCATATACGCTACTCAAATTTCAAACGTTACTGTACACTTTTTTTTGTTACTACGAAAGCATTAGGCCGTGTCTCTATGTACTAGCGTTTGCGTAATATTTCATAATTTACGATTTTATCATTTACACATCTACGACAAATTACGCGAATTTGTCTGACAGCATATGAAAAATAAATAACTATTACACTTACATACATACAAACATACATACATCTGTTTCCCGCATAGCACATAAATTAGCAAAGCCATATTTAACCAAAGTTGGTTTGTTCATAGCGGTCTAGCCATTTAGGCTCATAGCGGCCACTAAGCCAAGTGCCAACAACGTTTATTTGTTTTTTTTTTTTGTTTTTTGTATAGAAATAAAATAGTAATGCATAGTTTGTGTGAGGTTTTTTTGTTGCTGTTGTTGTTGTTGTTACTGTGGCAGTTGTTATATCCTTTGTTGAATTTTTGCTTAATTTCAGTCATATTTTCCATTTAACGTCCCCCAAGAGGCCTATTTAAGGGCTCGTTAACTTTGCCATGACCAACTCATTTATGGCAGCTGCAACGCTACACTACAACACTTTTACGTACGAGTATGTACGTGTGTGTGTGTGTGCGTGCATGTTGTTACATATGTACATCTACATCAATCGTTAAAGTAGAAATGCTTGTGGAGACTTGGGGGGCTTGTTGAGGCATTTGGAAGACAATATATACTCGTACCAAGAAGATAATACATACCAACAAGATAGTTGCAAAGATATGTACTCACATTAAGGAGGGTTAAAGTTCAGGCTCAAACAAATCATAGTCACTTAATCATAATCATATCGTGGCGTTCAACCGAATAGGCGTGGTAGGCTAAGTATTCCTTCTTTGGATTTTCCCTCCATCTGCTTTTGCTACCAAAATCAAATATCGGTTGCAAATTCTATTGGGCGGGGAAGTGTCTTGGGCTATGCGCCTGCCGTAAGCGCAAAATCTTTGAGCTATCAAAGCAGATATCGATTGAAAATCATTTTAAGCCTGAGTCCCTTTGCCTTTTCACATGACTCAGCCAGTGAAGAAAACCTTAAAGTGCGATCTTCGTTTGTGAAGATAATATTCTACTACTCAATTGGTGGTTAGAGCCAAGGTAGTACTCATTGGCTAGATGGATTCGTACAGCTTCAGCGATATAAAAAAAATGGCGTGCGTCGATTCGTCTTATTTCCGACGAAAATGTGAGGGATTACACGGTAGTTGGTACGATTACATAGACCGCCTTGCTTGGGTATTGGGCAGCGCACATTTAAGATCCAATATGGACCTGTGAACTATATTTTTCAAACCAGTTGATAGGGTCGTTTAAATAACTCTCTATCCTCCTTTTGGAATAGCTTGGTGAATAGTCCTTTAGTTAGTTAGTTTGGTTAGTTTTTTTGGTCGAGGACACTCTTCCATTTTCAGATATTTAGGTATCATTTAACTAGCCACACCGCAACGAGGAGCAAAGCGCCGCCAATAACTTTTTCATGTTCTGCAGTAAATGTTGGTATTTAAGACCAAGAATAATTGATTTTTTTCTTTATATTTTTTTATTTTTTTCCCCCTAATTAGTCCTTTATACGAATATCTAGATCGTAAATTCTCTCCGATTATAATGATACTTCCGTCACTTCTCTCATAGATAGCAATTAGTCCAACTACAATTTGACCCACTTTAATGCATCTTCACATCTCTTATTCGTTGCCATAACAAGCAAAAGTATTGTGTTTTTGGTTGTAGGCGGAAGTACAGAAAACTTGTTGTGGCATTGTGAAATAGCAAAAGAAGTTGGTATTAGCAATGCAGGAATTATGACTAAATGCTTAACAAGCAATAAAGTAAGTAGTGTCTGGAGTACGTCTATGACAATAAGGCTAGAGTTTGTATTTTTCTTTGAATTTGTTCTTTGGACTTAGTTTGCCTTTGTCATTTGCTTTCGTAGGTCTCTTTTATGTGAAGTTTTATATTATAATATTAGTATAACTTGACTTTAAGCGTAGAATGGAACCTTGTATAGATGTATGTGTATTGGAAAATGTTTAAAAAGAGCGCAAACGTAGACGCATAGAGCTTAAAGTAGTTGTTTACGGGGTTTCACAGTTGAAGTCTAAATCAATCACAGCATAAAAAGTTTATGAATACAAATGGTGTGATGAATTTCTACCTTGAACAATGTTTCGGAATCTTGTAAAGTCTTCTTAAAGAACTTCGCTCAGATTGAGGTATACGGAAAATCTATGTAAAGCTCCGCTAGATGGCACGCTTATCAGAAAAACTAAAAATAGATGAAAACCAGGGGGTAACCTTGCGATCGAATTCTAAGTAACTTTCCGGTGAGTTGCAGACTCTAAACTTATCACGTAGTTCAGAACTCGGTGATAATGCAATATTGCATAAAACAAAATTCCGCTAGATGGGGCACGGATCTACATCCTTTTTTAAATTCGTTTGAAATTAAGAATTTTACGATCGGCTTTTAACAAATTTCTTCTTGACCTCAGGACTTGAAGCTAAATACATTGTTTAGAACGTTATGACAATATAGTTTATAAAAACCAAAACTCCGCCAGGTGACGCGCTTAACGTGATAAATTAAAATCGGTGAAAAATTAGGAGAATCTTGATTTCAACTTTTGAGTAACTTCTCGGAAAGTTAGAGACTTGAAACAGAATGCAATATGTGGTTAAAAAAAAGTTGCTAGATGGCGCACAGATCGCTCGATTTCGAAAATTTATTTAAAATTAGAAATTAACCGCATTGCTTTCACCTCTTTATTTACAAATCTCAGAAATTGATTACGAGTGTGATGATTAAAATGTCAAGATTAAAACTCAGAGATACAAGGTTTTTGTTTAAGAAAAAATTAGCGCGTCGTTACCCAACCTATCAACACAATGTTTAGGTTTTAAATAGACAGTGCTTTCCAAATTTTGACAGTCAGATGAACTGAAAGTCTAGGACTTATGCATATTTTTTAGCTAAGGCAGACTAGGTCGCAACTTAGAAAGGGGAAAATCCAGCCCACTTGAAGTCGAAATCGAGACTTGACTAGGACTAATTGATTAGGGCAACCATATTCTGCATTAGGCGCATTAAATAGATTCTGAATGATTAGCATAGATCATTTTAAAACACGGCATATTCCGTCTCTGGGTCAGGGGTAAAGAGCAAAAGAGACTGGAAACAGCTGAGTAAGGAGCTTCTCTGAGAATTTCAAATTTACAATGGCGTCCTATCTCCGCTTTTGTTTTCGTACAATATCTCGAGGATGCTTCCTCCATCCGGGGACTATTGCAATCATTTCCTATGCAGATCAGAAGTAGGTATTTTTAATGGAATAGAAATTTAAAACATCCTATTTGGGCACTCACCAACTTTAATGGCAAACAAAGATCAAAATTAAAATAGCATTCACTATTCATACATATGTGGGCAATTGTGAATGTTTATATGTACATACATACATATGTATGAGCGTATGCTGTGAGGCTAACAGCTATAGCCATCTACATGTTTTCACGCTCGTATACCAATAATTCACTATGACAGCCATGGCGTATACGTAACATGAATTATTAAAGGCAGTGTACAATACGAATTGCTTGCAAGCCAACACCCACAAATGACGAATTCCATCATCATCATTCCTGACAGCTATAGATATGTTGCAACTATTTGTTTGTTGCTACTGCATGCTGTGTGCCACAAATGGCTCATATTGGCAAATACATTGGAATCCATGGCAATATGATTCAATGCATTATTTCAGTGTAAAAGGCAAAAGCAAAATATGTATGTATACATTTCCATGCATACGTACTAGAGATGGCAATCCCGGAATTTTATTTCCACAATTACGGGATTTTGCATAGCATAGCCATATCTTAACATTAATAGAAGCGACTTTAATAATACAATGCTTCTTAATCATTCTTTCAAATCTTTAAGTATAAATAAACTTAAAGAGGGCGTGGCACCGTCCACATATGTATGGAAAGATTTCGACAAGCTGCCACTCTCACACCCGTTTATGCCATAATAGCAAAATTTTACTGCGAAGTATACAACTATTGTGATTAAGACACACACAAAAATTAAACGAAATCGTCTATCGACCACGCCTACTTTTTCGCAAAACAATTATAGAAAGACTCAACATGCAATATCTCATTGATTGATATCGGTAGAGTGATATGATTTAGCAGTTCCATCTAATTCTTTATTCGATTTTTTTTTTATTTATAAAGTGGGCATGGCACCGCCCACTTATGAATCAAGCCATATTAAAATTCGACTGCTACTAATTGTATAACCTTGTAATATAGAACTACAAAACTTAAGACGAGGTATACAATGGACGCGTAGGGTACGGAAAATAAGCAAAATCGGTGAACGACCACGCCCACTTGTGTACTTGCTAAGAGGCGGAACATACCATGTCTGCTTCATTGGTTCTGGATCCCGTTCTCTTCTTAAAATTTTTTAGAAAATCGGCATCCCTGATATATATGTACACAAATGCTACATATGTGTATGTTAAAAGACAGCGGCAGTAACAGCAAGCGGCACGTGCATGACGAGTGGGATTTTTGCAATTCATATTAAATTTGCATAATGTATTTATGTGCCGTTGATTAAGTGAGCAAGTGAGTGTGTGAGCAACAAATACATGCACATATAGATATACAAATACATACAAAAAAATATACGCATGCTTTCATTTACATACAGTAGGTATGATTATTGGGAGGGCATGATGCTTACACTGTAAGAAATGACTTTGGGTTAGAATAAATGTTCTCTAGAATTGGTCTGTTACGACTGGCGAATAATAAAAAGCTTCTGGGCTAGGGCCTTTTTTGTGCATTCGTATTATATGATCTAGCCAATCGAGACGTTTTGCTTTATCTTCATCATCGTTGGCTTTCAAACGCTTAGTTCGCAGTAACAGACATATTCCGAGGCGTTATTCTCTCGAAAATTCCAAGGCTTATCTTATCTTCTTTCGACACTGTCCATGATCTCGATCAGTACAACTGGTCAGGTATGATGAGAAAGACGTTTGACTCTTGAGGAAGTAGTTTTTCCTTCTTGACTCAAGATAGCACCCGCTAGCAATCATTGAAATCATTCCGTCTTTACGTCATTTTCCAACTTTCGCCAAAGTAGTTCTACCCTTTCGACTTGAAATGTACATATAAAGCAGTAGGAGAAATTCTAAATTAGGACTCGAATTAATTGCGGTGTATGTCCGAACGAAGATAGATACTTTGCAGGGACGTGTAACTAGCTTTAAAGAGAGTCATCTTGGCTAACGTTTTTTCTGTTGGTTTCATTTTTTGAGGTATTTTTTAAAAATTTCATTTTATGTAGTTAGAAATTAGCCAGCAATTTAATCAGTAATCAAACTGAAGAAGATAGTACTCGGATTCCCAAAATTGTTACTTCGAAAAATTACTAGTCGAGCAACTAGGCTCATTTCATATCCATTTTGATATAAAAGTTAGTTTAAATAATTGACCTTAGGACATGTTATTGATTAGATTAAAATTAAACCCTTTACGACTAGTTCGCAACTAATCGCTTTTTTCAACATTATATACAGCAAATGGGTATACACATGTATGTATATGGTTTATAAATTAATAGGTATTATTACTCGCCATTCATGTGAAACAGAAATGGACAAATGAAGTGGAATGCTGGCAGCCAAATTGACATCAGTCCACATGCCTACCAGTACAAAAATAAATACACAAGCATATAAACGCTTAAACATACATACATATATACATATGTATGTATACTTATTAACATTCCGTCAAATTACAGAGAAAGCAAACGGATTATCAAGCAAGCCGACATTCACTAACCCCACTCAACCTCACTTATGCAACACACTTAACAAACAACAACAAAGACTTACTGTTGCATCGGACAAAGGTGCTACATATATAAGAATCGTATAAGCGCCAACAAATGGATAGCCAAGAGTTTTAATATAGCGTAGGCTGACTGACTCTCTGAATGAATTCGCAAGTGCTTATGTATGTGTGCATCTGTGTTTGTATGTATGTGTGCTGTAGTAAATGCGCGAATGCAGCAAAGTGTAGCATGTTTAAGCATAGCACATATCCATATGTTGTGTACGAGCATGTAATTGAGAAGAAAAGAAGTGAAAAATAATAAAAAGAAAAGGATTTATTCATGGGAAAATTGCAATTTCATTGGAAAAGAGCGAAAGTTCCCATTGCGGCTTGACGAATGCAGCCAACATCAATGCAACAAATGCAATGTTCTTGTAAAACACACACACACACACATTGAAATGCACACGGTTACACACAAACATGCATACAAGTTAATATACATATATCCATACGCAAGTACCCAGCAGGAAACGCGGGAATTGGTGTATCGAACTACTTGCTAGTGGGAGTGATTTGTTTGACCCCGTCGTACCTTATGGGCTTTAGTTGCCTCTTATGTTTGTCCCCGTAATTTACTCCAGCCGAATAAAGCCTGATTTCAAAGCCTGTTTAAACCATGGCTCAACATCTATGACCAGCCTTGCTGTACACTCGCTTCAATTTCCCAAATCATAGCGTTTACTCGGCATAGCTTTCTACTTTACAGCTGCAATAGGTCAATGGGATTTGCGGATATATGTAGATGGTCCGAAAAGGGTTCAATAAGGGGTAGCTACTTTAACCACACCTTTCCCGTTTTCATATACTGACTCGGTCCACGGGTCCTGCCGATCATTTAGACCTTTTCTAGTTACTCATGGTAGGTTACATGGGATGTCAAATCCTTCGTCTCAGCCATTCAGTACGTCTGTCCATCTCTCGCCTTTGTAAGCGTTACGTCAGTCCAAGCTTCCAAAGAGCAATGCCCAAAAAAAAATGCATGTAATACTAGAAGTTATCCCTACCGGGTAACTGCATTTTCATTACCAACAAGGCCGCATAAATTTATCACGTCAGTTAACCGTCAGCGCGTCAGTGAGCCAATGCAGCACTCGGTTACCTTTCTGCAACAGGCGTACTGTAAGGAATTGTTAAATTTTTGATATTTTCATTTCGCGACCCAAAATTCAACGGGAGTGAAATTCATGCTTTACGTGCTCGCCAGGTAGCAATAACCGCCAAAAGAAATTGCTATTTCATCAACAGCATCATTGCAACAGCAAACAAAAGCACAAACAACAACAATAGCCAAACAAATATAACAACAAGCAACAAGGCGTGTATTGCTTAATCTTGTTTTTTTTTTACTAAACCGAACAATAAGCCACACTCACACACGCTCACCTGCTGATAGCTAAGTTGCCTGTCGTGTGGAGGTTTCACAGCTCGAAATTCCGTTAGGCATTGATAGCGAAACCACTGGGGAACATGTCCAAGTTATATCAATTTGGGGGTTTCAGAACTAATTTTCTCAGGAACCATACTTGATGAGAAATGTCGAATTCGTATTTAGCGTGAAGGTTAGGCTAGGTTAAAATGACCGTCTCACTGCACGGCCGAAAGGATGAGGCATAATGATTCCAATAAGTAAAAGCTAAATACCATACTCTCTTAGATATTCAGGAAATTGTACCACCTTGCGCCTTTAATATCTTCGAAACACTTGTTTAGACAGCTCCAACGAGTTCTATGTATTGGCGGGACAACTGCAGAGGAAGTATTCAACATTTTCTATTTCGTTCCACGTCCATTTAGAACTTGATTTTTCTCCGAATTCACGTAGGAGCGAATGCTTGCACGTAGAACGAGAGGGAGTAATTATCTTTTCTTGGTTGAACTCACTGCTCTCTGCTTTGGAGTACCTCGAAGGCAGTTCATTGAACGCTTGTCTACAGTCCTTTGCCCTGAAGGGCGTAGATCGCTCTTTGGCTGTCTAAGTATATGGGGCTGGCATCATCGCTAGTAAGACAACTATCCAATCAAAGCAAGGGAGACCTTAACAGTGAAATACGCGAACGCCTCTATGAAACTCGTAAAAACGTGGCTCCTGGAAAGCGGTCTTTAGATGCATCCGTCTAAAATGGAAGTCCAGCTCAGAAGACAGTCTTAAAACTCAGCTAACTAGAGTTACTATTCGCCTAGAAATTGAGCCCTTTATAGACGATTGAGTGGAACATCACTCTATTTCAAAATATTTTTAAGGAACTCTCTATTTCAGAATTTTCTCCAAAAGGCGCTATTTGAAAATTCAGTTCAAAACGCCCTATCTCAATCAAAACTCAATATATTTTCAGCACAGATAGGGCGTTTGCTAAACAGATTTCAAAAAAGAGAGTTTTTAAAAAAAAAATTAAGAAATGTAATGGTTTTTGAAAACTATTTTTTGAAATTGGGGGATCTTCCACTCAGCCGTCGATATGTTCTCAGAATTCAACAAGGCTAGTAAGCGTAAATACTCAAATGAAACAGCATTCAATTTTTATTCAAAAACACGTATTTAATAGAAGTTTTCACGTGCGCCTGTACTTTGTATGTATGTATGTACGTAAAAATGTAGCTACCAAACGTGCGTAAAATACTTCAACAAACCCTTCAACATAAATTGACTCAATGCAACTCAATTGTTGAGAATATTATTGTGCACTTTGGTGACAAGTATCGCACGTACGTTGCATTGAATAATTTCGTTTATAACAAAGCGGTTGAAATATATGTATGTATGTCTGTATGTGTGAATATGTGATGGAATATATGTATGTAAGCACATACGCAAAGCCACAATTGCGCTGTCCATGCAATAAATCTGAATTTTTCAAGCAAAAAAATAAATGCCACACTAATGGCAGGCGGAGAGCATACAAATGCAAAATTATAGGCGTGAACAAACCCACCAATAAATTTCCAAGTAATATAAGGTCATAACCCAATTTATTTTTGTGTACAATCAATCAGGTTTGAGACTCTCTCCAGGACATATACAGCTATTTGGTTCTCTCTGATTCAGTAGTGCTGCCAAGTGGTAAAAACCCTGTTGAATCCCAATCCATTTTTTTTTTGTTTTTTTTTTTTTTTTAATAAAGTAGTAATAATATTATAAAGGGCGAATGTTTAAATGTCCAGCAACTAAATGTATTTAGATTAAATTTTTTAAGCGAATATCTACTAGTGTGGTAGAAAAGAGTGACCATGTACTTCAAAAAAATTGTTGTTCGCAGCCCCCTTAGCACAGTAACTGTTTGATATTTTTTAGTTTTTATAAGTCAGCTTATATTCGATTCGGACTAATGACATTTCATCTGAAGGTAATATAAGTCGAAATATTCGCAATTTTGAGAAAAGTAAGTAGTGCCATCTCCTGGCCCATTTTTTCAATAAATTAATCGATAACTGAGATATCGGTAGAAAACTTGGCAGTACCAAAATTTTAATATTAACAAAACATCACAAATCACTTTCAGGGTGTTTGTCTTAGCTTTAGTTATTGGTGTCAATTCTCAAAATAAGACATATTTTGAAACTGTTACCAAGATGAGCAGTTTTTTTATTGACTTTCCAATGGATTTTTATTTAATCCAGTTTTAGTTTAGATTTCCGAATTTCCCCATAGTGGGCTTCTGCTAAAATATTTTTTTTATATAAAAAAGTCAAAGTGTGAATGTTCCTCTGTTCCCTTTTGGTAAGAGTACTTTTTTAAACACATTGCTACCCTTAGTAAATTTAATCTAGCTCAATGAGATTTGGTAATGCCATAGATCGAGGTGTAAGCAATTTTGAAGTGTAGAAAAAAATTATTTATTAATATTTATAGAATAAACTTGGAGGTATTTTTAATAAACTTAACTTAACCCTGCCTGGCAGGCTAGAGGGTTCCAATTCCAAAGAGGGTTACTTAACCATCATTTTTAAACTAGTGATAACCAAGTTACTATGAAACTAGTGCTTATCCGGCACTTAGAACGAGACACTTATCTAACTAGTTACTGGATTTTTTACATGGACTCCGACATACGTACAAATTTCGCTTCCAAAATATATGAATGATCAGTTAATGTATAGATATATGTATGTATTTGCGTATGTATGTATGTAAGTATATGTAATTCTGTAAGTTGTATCATTGCTCATATGGTTGGAATTTATGGCGATGAGAGCAAAACATGCGTGAAAATGTGCAAATAGCAGGCTGACAAAAGTGCATTTTAAAGGATATACGAAAAAAAAAAATCAACAATAATTACAACAACACCAATTCATACCGATAATACAGAATGTTCATACACAATAACGTTTGCAATATCTACGTCCCACACAATTTGCGCCAATGACTGAATGAATGAATGCGTGAATTTGCAATTTCGAATTCATTTCTGCTTTAAAAACAAGAAAATTTCCACAAAAAAGGACAACAACAAAACCAATAACAAATACACATGTACTTTTTTCACACGTTCGCTTATGCATCAAAAACAATAGCAACAGCACGAGTACGTTATGTTACGGAAATGCGAAAAATGCAAAAATTGGAATGTGAAAAAAGCACAAAACCCAAGCAACAAGAAACCACAAATGTAAACAAACGCAAAAAATGTAAGTGAATATCATGTCACAAAAAGGCGAGCATAAATAAAGCGTTGGAAATTGACAACAACAAACAAACTGTGCATGTTTGTTAAATGCAATAACGTGGGTTTGCAAAAAAATTTTGTATAGCATTAATATTAAATTTACTTTTCTGATCGAAAGTGTAACTAAAATTTTTTATTTTTTTTCGATTTAAATATTTGGTAGAAGCTACAATTACTGTGCGCTGTAAAAAGTGTGTAGAAAATTATTATGGTAATATAATAATAATCGAAGCATAAGGAAAAAATGCTACTTTTTTCGCGAGCTGAATTTTATTTCATAAATCTCAATCTTTGTGAGCGAAGTTGATAAAAAATGAAGGTCAGAAGTTTGTAGGTTTGAAGTTATTACTATGATTGATAATTAGGCTATATTTTAGGTAGTGGGCTCTCGCATAAAACAAGACGAATTAATATAAGGAAGCCAGGCAAACTACAAACTCACATACTTTAATGTACTTTTTTTTTGTCATTCGCAGCACTAATGTCAAAATTGTATCTCACAGCTGTTTGCTATCCCTTCAGTGTTCCTCAAACTTTCTATCGTGACACTGTTATTCAAACTGATTTACCGCAATACAGTGTATCTTCAACTTTACGATAAATGTTTTGGTTTCCAAATGAAATTAAAGCATCAGAAAGAGTAGCTGGCATAGTAATCGAAAGAGGTTCCACTGCCGTATGATCGAAGTCGATATTTTGAAGGTATTTTAGTCAAGTAGAAATTGTTCCCTGAAGGTGGGGAAAGAACTGAGTCTGCTGAGTTAGGAATTCATACAGTATGAGGAGGTATTGAAAGGTTTTAGATGTGTAAATTTTTAATAGGTTTCTGTAGGCAAGCAATCTTAACTTCTATTTCTTTATTACTTTTTGCCGTCCCTACCAAGTTCAAATTATAATAATCGCCAGTGCTCAGCCCGAGTGAACTGAGACGACCCGTGTATTCAAAGGATGGAATCCACGCTCCCACAAGAGTCCCTAAATCATTTCATTCATTTAATTTTTGACGTTACAAGCAACAACTTATTTTTGGAAGTATTATATTGGATAATGATGAGTCCTTCTTTTACAACTTGATTACAAAATATTAACGCACCTTTGGCCCATAAATTCCATTGGAGGAATTTTTTTTTATTAATTCGTATTAAACATATATCAATTAATTAAAGATAAATACTATTTATTTAATATTAATGGATTTAATATGCTTTAAAAATTTAATGCATATGTTTTTCTAATAAATTATGACTCTTAACCTAGAAATCCTTACAAGTTTTTCTGTTATTACGGGCTCTTTAAAATCTCGTTGAAGTAATGAGAAGTGTGTTGTTCAACACTTATCTATTTGCTGGTGCAGGAGGAGGCATTCACTTCGTTAGAGCGAACTTGGAATATCTTGCTGACAATAGCCCTTGCGAAGAAGACAAGAATGACACAGCTTAGCGAGCTCAGCCTCCGGCATCTAAGCTGTTAAGATCCAATTAAGAGAAATAAAAAAATATGAGTCCTAAAACTGTCTGAAGAGAGACTAATACTTACAGAACCAAGCCCTCTACAAAACTTATATCATGGTCGTTATCAAAGAAGGTGATCTCATTCTATCATCGAAAGATAGAGAATTACTTTTCCGGTGGCCAATTTAATTATTTTAACTTTAATTTATGAGCACGCTTCTGTAATAAAATAGCATAAAATATAACCACCTTTCTTTTGCCCAAAAGCACTCTGCCTACAAACATACAATACAACTCACACCACTCAAGCAAATGAATCAACTGGAAAATTTGTAAGAACAAAGCCTACGAGTAACAATTTGTCAGTTTATTAGACCGGCAATACACAAAAAGCTAATAAAGCCCGTACATTCTGATGTCCCACATGCCGTGAGCAAGTAAATAAAAGAATGCGAAAGCTTTTACTCAGCCAATATTTTATATTGACAATAAAGAACTTTAAATGCTTTGTGACATTTGACTTTGAATGTCATGTAATTTACTTGCAATGAACCGTTACGACTATTAAAAAAAAAAAAGGGCCACAAAGAATGAAAAAATGGCGCGCACGAAACACAAAAAAAAACAACAAAAATTAAGTGCCAGGAGTAAAAAAATAAATGAAAACGAAAAATGTTGCAAACTTGAATGGATTTTTCGGCATCACGCATACAAATAACAAGCAACAACAAAGAAAAGGACACCTTTTTTTTGTTGTAAAGGTTTCTTCGTATGTACCCAGTAGAGAAAATCTTTTTGTATTGGTGGCGAAAGGATTCAAACTCAGAACGAAAAGTTTTAGGCCACATTGTATAACCTCCAAATTTGTTGAAAAAGTGCTTTTAGAAAATTGGAAAAAAAATTGTTAATATCAGATCCAAAAATTGCACAAAGAATGAATTTGTGGAATATTTTACATAGATGGATCTCTCATAAAAAGGTCCTTTTTTAGAAAATTTCATTTAAAATACAATTTGCAAGGTCGTGTGTGGGTTAAAATATTCTTAAAAAATGTTTTTACGCAAAAATTCATTAAGGGTCCACTCCCAAAAATTCTTAACAAAAAATTTTTAAGTCCCCAGGAAACAAAAAAGTACAAAGATGCTCCTTAAAATATGCAATGATTTTGAATAAAGTTATTTTTCATTTAAGAAAAAACTAAAACTGAAATAATAAAGGTTTTTCGAAACAGCAAATGATTATATTTTTTTTTTCCTAAACTAGCACTCATTTGTCTGTACTGTAGTGTAGTATTTTACCAGAAATGTACCGAATTGTCGACAGGGTATGCGTGCGATTGCAAGTGAAAACATTGGACGTTGCAAAAGGTCGGCGCCCAACAATCGCGGTGTCAGCCAGTAGAAAATGTGATATCGGTAAGCAGTGTAACGACACACCGATGAGGCAGGTATGAATAGCACACAATCTTTGCAACTCTGATGCGGTTCACTGCCCAGACACATTGTACGAGCATAAAATATTTGGGTATGTATGTGTTAGTGTCAATAAGCAAAATGCCAATTGCATGATGACACCGACACCAAATGCCACTTTGGCCAATTTTTGCTATTTTATTGTTCGCAATCATAATTTTCGATCAGGAAAAATTATATAATAGCAATTCATTGTAGCAGCATATAGTAGATACTATAGTAATAACAAAAAAACAACAACAATAAAATAATGCAATCATATAGAATGTAGAAAGCAAAAAAAAAACGCAGAGTTGTAAACAAATCGTAGCATACAATAATAATGGCACAATTGCGGAAAAAAATTTGTTTGAAAATAAAGAAAAGATGTTGGGAAAAAAATTAAAAAAAATGTTTGCTGGAATACAGTGGGGTGTTTTTTGACAAGAAAAAGAGTCCATACATATACAGCAAACTAAGCTGAAATAGGCACAGCTGCGATAAGACCGCCATAGGTAAAATATTTTGCTATTCTTAAAATCATTAAAGATGTGATGTTATATTATCTGGTATCACAATAGATTCTTTTGAGTTCAAAAGGTGAGGATGGCATTAGCATATTCATGAAAAATCTACCAGATGTAATTATTTTTTCTATCAGTGATGATATTCTACTGATATTTTTCGCTTCCTTCTGGCACAATATCTTGGAAGACCCACGTCTCTCTGGTGGTAGTTGCAAATCTGAAAGGTACTCCGTCGGAAGAACAAGTACTGATTCGAAAGGAATAGGCTAATCGAAATAATAAACGGTGTCGAAGGAAGATTGGGAAGCTCTTAGAAAATGCCCACTGTGTTGCACGTGTGGCAAAGCTGCATACAACAAAAAAACCAAAATATTTTAAACGAATAATAAGAATAATATGCAAACAAATAACAAGTTAAACGAATAACAAAAAAAAAAAGTTTGAAACAATATGTACTTTTTTGTCCTTTATGCCAACACTATAAGAAACCATGAATTTTTTGGCAGGTCGCAGGTACGGCGCATTGTTCTTGTAGTCTTGCAAGCGGTGGACGGCTAAAAATATTGACATTATTAGCGTGTATTTGGCAAGCATATATTTTTCTTTATTTTTTTACATTTTTGGCATTTGACTTTTTGATTTCTTTAATCCACATCTACACGCCTTCCAAATAAGCGTACAATTTTACTTTATTTCCATACGTTTTACTTACCTTTTTTCTTGTCTGTGCGCCTTTTATTTGTTGAAATTTTTTATGAATTTCTTACCGCAAACTGAGCTCTTTATGGTGGCCAGAAGTTTTTGTTTCAGTTGGCTTGGTAAAGCTAGTTGAAGTGTCTTTCTTTTCGATTCCAGATTTAAGTTCAGTGTTTACTTCATAAACGGTAAATTAAGGTATATCTGAGGAAGGAAAGAGATAATAGTACAGTGGTGTCTTCTCTTTAACAATTTATTATTGAAACGTTTCTTTCAAGATTTTGTAATTGTTACTATTATCGATTCAATATAAAGTTTTGGTGGCCATTTTTCTTAATTCTCGCTAATTCTCAATTTTTATTATTCGTCTCGTTGTTGTTGTTGTTATTTGCAATGGCTTCCACTGCTTGAAAGAAAATCGAAAATAAATCATGCTTTGTGAAGCAGTCTAGTATATCGTCTTAGAACTTAGTCTTTTACATTTTCTTGTAAGTATTTGAATATGAAAATAAGTACAAGTAAATGATTGCTCATGTTTTCACATAATTTTCTCAAATTTTATTTCCTTGAGCTTTTTCCTTTATTCGTTTTGTTTTTTTTTTTCTTTTTTTTATTATAATAAAGTTTCATGCTGCACGCGAACATAAATTGAGTTAAACTTAACAACCACAAAAACAACAACAAAAATTATGCCAATCAATTTCCTTTCTATTTTATTTCTTTTAGTTTCCTAAAATATTATATAGTAGGGTTATAAAAATTCGAGTATGGATATATATACATATTTATGCATATTTATAGAGGCACCAATAAAATATTTGAATAATGGGCGTTTTTTAATTAAATAAATAAGCGAGTTTATTGAAGTGCTCTTAGCACATCCTTCACTGCTTCCCCTTGCAATGCAGATATCCACCGTTATTGCTCTCTGACCCAAATAACTTACTGTTATTTTCAAATAGCTTAAAGCTTTTATGAGTTAGCTTAAGACTATCCTCTGGAAAATGCCAAGTATTTTTCTGAACACGATAATTTCAATTTTGGGTACATCAAAAGAGTTCGCCAAAGACCATCTTGAACGCTTCTGTTTGAAAGAAGTTTCAAAACAAAGACAGCTTTGTAAGCTCATTTCTTCATAGTACATCTTTTAGCAGTTGACCTCAATAAAAATATTATAACTTCAATTCTCAATGTCAGGAGATATAAAAATTCTGGTAATTTATTTAAAAACATGTCAACGACTCTTCAAGCAATTTCATAAAAGAATTGCATCACTCCCACTTCAATGCCCAATTTTAGTATATACTCGTAGATATAACATCATTTCGTTCACTTGTTTGATTATTTAATTATGCACTTTAGTAGGCGCCTAAAAGTGCATTAAAGTTCACATAATCCACACTTAATCACTATAATGTTACAGAGCTAATTATAAAATTCAGATTTTCTTTTTTTGTAAAACCAATGTATGTACATATGTATGTGTTCGGAGCATTAAAATCATAAACTTTTGTTAATTTTAATTTAATTGTGTAATGCGTCAAAGCTTTTCATTGGTTAGTGAGTACACACAAGGGAATTATTTAATGTGAGCGGAAGTATAATTGTAGAAATGTATGCATGCCCAGCAATCGATTCAATTGGTTGTAAAGGGATATCAAACGAGTATACACCGTAAGTCAAATATGAGTCATTTGATAGCGGAGCTTTTAATTATTAAATAGATATTTATTTTTAATTTTTTTAGTTTTTGACAGGCGGTATAGACCTTTAAACTGATAATAAATTAAGAACTTTTAATAACTAAGTAATTAAATTATTACAAAAATTAAACAAAATTATCATTAAAAAAGCAATGGCGGTTGTTTCTAACAACGTTTGCTATTTGATTAAAACTTTCGATAATAAATGAAGTTTAAAACCAATCATAAGTTTCATTAAAATAAATGAATAAAATTGTTGTTTTTGGCCTTGAGCTTATTCAACGTCATTGCAACTTTGTAAACAAATTAGTTGAAACAAAAAAAAAACGAGATAATTTTTAACTAAGCTTTTCCAAGCTTAGCTTTCTTTAAGCTCATAAAAAATCGTCAATCACAATTATTATTTATATTACACTTTTAAAATAGTAATGTATCGTGTTGAGGTACAAATACTTCCTTTTCAAGTTTTAAGTCGCGGAATCGGCTTCTAATTGGCACTTTTCGAGTTTTGTGCGCTTTTTTGGGGATTGAGAAATACAGCCTAAGACTCATTTGAATAAGTTTTTAGTTCATAGCTCTAATTCCATAGTTACAATGTACACATAACTAGTCCCATACTTCTCCAGTCGTAAACTGCTACTTTTCGGATTAAGTTTATATTTCACCGCATAACACACACGGCCATAGTGTTATATTCATAGAAATGTGTTGATTGCAAGTGAAAGTCACTTATGTTTTTAATTTTATTTTATATGCAATTTAATGCAATTACCACAATTATAGCATGTTAAAGGTATAATCTTTTCAAAGCTAATTGCTGGTTTCATACAAAAAAAGTATGTTAAGTTGTCAGCAATTTTGATAAAAATGGCACTAGAAAATAACGAAATGCTAACAGGTGTGTGTGTGTGTTCGCAACTTAGCCGAAGAGAAAAAAAAGTGTTGAAATACATTTTTATTTTTTTTATTTGAAAAGAACTAGTTTAAGAAAGCAAATAAAAATTATAACTATTATAATTCATTTAGGAACAAACAATTAAAAAGCTGCGTAAGCTTTGTAAGCTATACCGGGCTTACTATCGCTATTTTATTTAAATTGCATATACATATCGCACACTAAATCAAAAAGAGTCACAACTCAAAATCCGAGTAACTTTCAGTTAATTGCTTCTGGATCGCACAAAAGTGATTTGATTTTTAAAAACTTGACATCACTGTGCTCTTTAAAGAGTAACGATAATAGTCAAAAAGAAAAATATTGTATGTATTGGCTGCACTACTTTTTATTAGGCAATCTATGCCAAGAAAGCGACCTAAAAAAATTTTGAGTTGTGACTGTTTTTGATTTAGGGTGCGATATGTATGTATATTATTTTAGGGCCCCATTTACAATAACGTCAGTCGCGCTGCCCACCAATATCAGCAACAAGTTCAAAAATACTATGAACCACCCCAACATAACCCACAAACCCAACAATCCCAACAACCCATACAATATACCCAAGCTCAATTTAATCGCCAGCACTCTCATGAGCCAGCTGGTACCGCATATGGGCAGCACGTAAATGGAAATTATGAGCAACCGCATGAACATCAGCAGCAAAAACATCAACCACAAAATTACCCTTATGAACATGAACCACAACAACAATATGGATCAAATGGCCCATCGGGTTGGAAATCAATTCAGGCACCTGTGCCTACTGCTCATAACGAATATCAAGTAGGTCCTGCAGGTGGTAATTATTCTAGCTATGGTCAACAGCAGCAGCAACAACAACCAGCTCAACAGGTACCGCCACGCGTGTGCTACTAAAATTGTGTGTCTTTTTTAGTTGGAAGTAGTACGCATTAGCGCAAGACAACAGCTTTTTTTAATTTGTGTCTAGCTAAATGACTTTTGCCTTTAGAGCTTGCGAAAACTTTTGTCCCGATAAGTTTTAAAACCTTTGAAAAAAAGTATCTAATCGCATATATTGGATATATCAAGTTCATTTTTATGCTTTATTACAAACTCGAAAAAGGCTTCTCAGAAACAAAGAAAGCGAAAGAAGCTTTTTAGAGCTTTCATATAATTTTTTCATGTAAGCTTAGTTGTTTAAAAAAAACGTAAAACAATGTTCTTCAAAAGCACTTACTGTAGTGAGCTTTGCTGGTGTGTAACTAAATATTAAGGGGTCATAGAAGTTGTAACGAGTGAAATGACTAAAATTATTTATTTAAGCTTCACAATAGTTTAATTAGGCAGCACAGTTTATAAAAACAGTTGCATTGTATTTAGTTCAGAGAAAAGAAATTTATCAAAGCTTCATTGCTACTACATTAAATCTGTCATGCGAATTCTTGTGTTGAATAGTTTAGAAAAGCTTTAATGATTCAGGAGCTTTTACCTCGTTCACGTATCATAGCAACATTATGAATTGTAAAAATGGGCATATTTGAACTCATTATTATTATCGAGATTAAAAACAGATTTTGCAGGTTAAGCTAACTTAAATAGATAAAACAGAATTTTAAGGGAAGTATCGTATATTTAGAAGCATAAGCATTTAATCCTTTGCCGGCAGCATTGTATATCCTAGTAGTTTTAATAAATAACGTAGAGCTTTTAGTGTTAAGCCTTCTTTGTGTGGCGCAAACAAAGTCTTTAAGCATATTGAGACTATGAGCTTTATACCTGTAGAATATTTTGTAATATAGTCTTCAATTTAATATGCGTTCAAATATACTAAAAGCTTAATGTAATATCAATCTGCATGTACATATGTATGTAAGACAAATTTCTAAAAACAAAACAAATATTGAGAATTTTTGAGAAAATATTTTGTCGTTAAAAACATTAAAAAATCGTTTTAGTTGAAGTTAAAAATTTGAGCCTAAAAATTAATATTTAAAAAAAAATAGTTTGTTGCACATTTTTCCCAAAAAGAATTACTTTTTTAAGCTAAACAAAATATAAATGTTGTTACTTTAAATTTTAGTAGAATTTCCTTCTTTTTTTTTTGCTCCACCCTAACACATACAATAAATGACGTCTATAAAACGAAAACATTTTAAATACGCCAGCACTGAATCTTACATAAATATACTTATTTACATTCATTGTACATACATTAAAATATGTATATCTATTAATCACACATGGGCACATTGCATGCAAAATGTAGAACACTAAGCATTGATATACATAAATAGCAAATAAATAAATTAAAATCGATAATCGACACTAACAAAGCTTTTCTTTCTATTTTTCATGAATTTCAGCCTCAAAAATGCACATAAAAGCTCGCGCTATATTATTCATAAACTATTTACTTACATATACATATAGGTGCGCTCATTTTAATGCAATTTTTCTCTCGTATACCTCAGCGCCATTCACGCTTAAATGTCACTAATTGTGCTCTTTTAGTCCTAAAACAAATATGAACAAATATTCAATTAATCCTGACTTGTTTTGTGTTCGTTTTCTAATTGTTGGTTTTGTCTTCTCTCTTTCTCACCCTTATCTACATATTTGGAAACGCACCATGACTCTCTATCTCTCTCTATCTCCAACTGATCCTGAACACCAAAATTGCATCTGAATGTTTTACACTATATGATCCGTTTCGTATATCTATATATATGTTCCGTAAAAAACAAAAACACAACACAATCCATCAATTGCATGTAACAATACAAAAACCATCCCGTTACCTATATATGTACATATGTATATATAAACGAAAAACAACACCCAACGAAACGACCAAACCGAACCAAAAAAAACAAC
This sequence comes from Sphenella marginata, assembly GCA_951509765.1. Taxonomy (NCBI): domain Eukaryota; kingdom Metazoa; phylum Arthropoda; class Insecta; order Diptera; family Tephritidae; genus Sphenella; species Sphenella marginata. The sequence continues at coordinate 25,529,173 of OX608082.1, forward strand.
TATTTATTACAAATAATATGGTGGCTTGGATAATTAAAAAAAAAAAAACAACGAAATAATTGATCGCATGATAATCACATGATCATATGATGACATCAACACACGAAATAGTATCGCGCAACATCATACGATCAATATCAACAGCAAGCGCAACAACAATACCCACCACACCAGGGTTCGCAACCTGCTTATAGTGCACAATCCTATCAGCAGCCACCCTACCATCAGGCGCAGCAGCAGCCACCACAACAACAACAACCGTCTTGGGCTCATAATCAGCAAGCGCTACCATATCAACCAGCGCAGGCGCCTTATCAAGAGGCTCCTCCACAGCAACAACAACAACAATATCAACCGCCTCTTTCATCAAATTATCAAGCACAACCTCCATATCAATCACAATATCAAGCACAACCTCAAACACAATATTCGAGTGTGCCATTATCCAATCAATATAATTCTTATTCACAGCCTCAACAACAACAACACGTTGGACAGGATCAACCCGATCAGCGTGCTTCGGCGGTGCAACCACATCCAGCACAATCATTGCCACAAGATTATCGAGGCGGTAGTCCAGGTATTATAACGTTGCGCAAGGAAGCCCCAATGACGCAAAAGCCATCACCAGTTTATAATGCGCAACCGGCGGCTATTAGCCTTCAAGGTTAGTTCATGTCATATAAAATGTTTTTCCTTTTACTTAAGTTTTTTTTTTTCCTCAAATAGGCGGCAGTCATTTGCGTGGGGATCTAAAATGGCCCCCACCAGAGTACAAGGAAGCTGCGGCTCGTGAAAACGAAGAACGTCGCCAGTTGGCTTTGGGACCGGTTTGCCGGCCACGTTTAGTCAAACGCGTAAGTTTTGTTCTTAAAATCTTGATTTGAGTTAGTTTAGCGTAGATGAAATTTAGTACTACTTCCACCTCTTAATTATCGAGAATTTGAACTATTTGTCAAATCCAATTTTCCTAATTACTTGTGTATCAATGCATCGTCCGAAATCAACGAGCACTTTTCGGAGACCTCGATTCGCGGATTGCATTAATGGTCAAGCACCAAGATCATGTGAGATTTTGTTTTTCATGTTCTTCCTAATATTTTCGCCTACTCCTCTGCCATAGCCCTCTACCACTCTCCCTACCTGAAAGATTTATAAATCATATCATATAACAGTCTGGTTCGGCGTCTTTTGCAACTACAATATGTACCGCTATGTTCTTAAACTTCTTAAATTGCTCTCAGCCTAACCACAAGAAACCAGATTCACCTTACTAGCGCCGTTAGTTATATTTTATGGGTTGAATAGTAGTCCTATTAATCAATCAACCTATACAATTCTTGTCTTGAAATTGTATGCCAAACATATCTTCAACTTTTTCAATAGAATCTGTATAATTTTGGGTTAATACTCACTGCGTTCACTTGGCTATATATGTATGTGCGAATGCTGGGCTTGTTGCTAGTTTGGTTGTTGGTCAGTCAGTTGCTGCTACGCTGATGCTGTTGTTTCCTTAAATATTTTCACTTATTGCCTGTCGAATTAATTTAGTTATAATTGCATGCGCAATTGATGCTAAGTTTTGGTTGCAATGCAAGACCGACTGTGCAATATAAACACTAGAACGAAGGTCACTATTCTCTGTTGTTGAAATTAGGCATGCGCGCTACGGTATGTAGTTGAATATTCTCTAAATTTTGTAGCGCTCAAAAGTCAGATAGAAAAACAAAACACTTCTAACTTCTGCAAACTTCTTTAACACTTTATTTGGGGTTTTGATAATAGATATATCTACATATATAATAGACTTGTAAAAAAAATATGCACAATTTTCGCGAAACGCCGGTGTATGCAAAAACTATAATTTGGAAAAATAATAATGATGGCCGCCCCCACATCAGCTGATTTGCATGCGGCGAATTGGTGTGGGGTGATTTGCGTGAGGGCTGCCACGCGTCCCAAATGATCTCATATTTAATACGACGACGACGGTGACTCGCTGGTCGGCGGCGCGGCTCCTGGCGGCGTGGTGGTGGAGGTATCTCCGCTACAGGCGGGGCGACGTATGCGGGTTGACGGCTTCCGGTGTCCCGATGGAGAAATGTGTTTTGGTGCTGCCCGCAGACCCGACAGCTCTCGGTTGAGGTGCACTGATTGGTATGATGCGATAGCGCTAAACAGTTGGTGCAGTATTGATGTGCCCTAGCGATTAAGAAACGCTGTTGTGGCTGCATGGCCGTGAACGCCGGGCACATCAGCAACGCATGATGACGCAAACACAATCTGCACTTTCGATAGTCCGGTACGGGTTCGCTACGGCGCGGGCGGGCTGCGGGCAGAGTTACCTGCGATGCCAACGAGCGGCGTGGGGTTGGAACCGGAGGGCGTTGACGATCCATCTGTAGAGGAGAGAGTAATGCATATTAGTTATGCGCTTGGGCGTGGGCATAGTTTGGGAGAATGCCTAAATAGTTGCCTGAGATAGCAAGAGATTAGTGGACTGTATGAATTTTTCGATAGCACGAGATTAGTGGACTGTATGAGTTTTGGGAGATGGGAGTGGGCTCTTAGAGCCCTCGTCACTCTCGGCTGACGGTAGAAAACATAGTTTTGTGAGGGGTCTGGTAAGAATACCATTCTGGGTGCGGCCGTCTACGACACGAATGTGTCCATCTCGTCCTGAGTGTAGATTTTCCAATCGACCTAGTCGCCACTCAGTGGGAGGTAAATTGTCTTCCTTGATGATGACGAAATCGCCGATTTTCGGGGGAGTTTGGGCGTTTTTCCATCGGTAACGCCTTTGCAGATCGGTGAGGTAGTCAGTTTTCCAGCGTTTGCTGAACTGATGATGCAGAACTTTCAGTCTTTCCCATCTATTTATCATAGATAGATATTCGTGATTCGGTTCGGGGAGCGAGAGCATTGGTGCTCCTCGAAGAAAATGACCTGGTGTGAGGGCAGTGAGGTCATTCGGGTCCTGTGACAGTGGGGATATGGGACGAGAATTAAGTACGGCTTCTATGCGAATTAATAGAGTCGAGAATTCTTCAAAGGTAAAATTGTGAGTTCCGGCTACCTTTTTGAAATGGGTTTTAAAGCTTTTGACAGCGGATTCCCATAATCCGCCCATGTGAGGTGCGCCGGGGGGTATAAACTTCCAATTTATTCCTTGGGGGGCGTACTTCTCAACAATATCTGACGAGACTTCTCGCATAAATGACACGAATTCGAGTTCGGTCGCCCGCTTGGCGCCGATAAATGTTTTGCCATTGTCGCTCATCATCTGGTTCGGGTATCCTCGGCGTCCTACAAATCGGGCGAAGGCGGCAAGAAAGGCTTTGCTGGTGAGGTCTGAGCACAATTCCAGGTGGACCGCTTTGGTGGTAAAACAGACAAAGACTGCCACGTAGCCCTTTACGAGGGTTTAAGACCTAAGCATAGATGCTTTTAATTGAAAGGGGCCAGCAAAGTCTACACCAGTTGTGGTGAAGGCGGGAGACATCGTTCGGGGGGCAAGGCTGCCATGATTTGTGACCGCGTTTGTTGTTTGTGAGTAGTGCAGACTTTACACTGGAAAATGCACTTTTTTATAAGTGGTTTGAGACGGGCAATGTGAAATTCTTGCCTTAATGTTTGTTGCATGAGACGCGCTTCCGCATGTAGGAGCATTTCGTGGAGGAATCGTATATATTGAGTACAGAGGCGCGACTTTTTAGGTAGGATAATGGGATGACGCTCATTATAAGTGAGAGTTGCATGGGCTAGTCGACCATTTACTCGGAGAACTCCGCTCTTGTCTAGGAAGGGGTTAAGTACAAGTAGGGAACTTCGTTTTAAAATTGACTGATCATCCTCTAGACATGATCTTTCGAGAGCGTAATATCAAGTTTGGGCCATGATTATGAGGCGATGTTTGGATCTTTTGAGATCGGCATGAGTTAGGGAGTTTTCGGTGGGTTCTTTAATACCGTTCACCGCGTCTTTCAGCCGACGTACAAATTTGAGAACGTAGGCCATTACACGTAAAGCACGAGGGTAGGAAGAGAATCGATCTAAGAGATCCTCACTCTCTTCCGTAGCATGTAAGGCTTCTACTTTACGTGATTCTGGGGGGTTGACGTTACGTTAAACTATGAGGGAGCGAGAAGTTTTTTTTATGAATTTATTTAATTTTTATATTATATTATTTATTTGGGGTGGAAAAGGGGGCGTGCAGAGCACATATTAACTAGGGAGCCCTTTTCATATTTCTTTATTATTTTTTTATTATTTATTTAATTTATGTATTCTATATAGAACTGGGAGGATGCAGAGCACCTGTTACACCTTGTATGTATTCATTGGGGGCGAGCACTGTTGGCTCTGAGGCATTACACGAGATTGGCTTACTCATTTTCGTTTGGAAAACCCCCCATTGGGTTAGGCAGCCAAAAACAATATCTTCAGAATATTTCATAAGCTGGGTGAGAATTATAAAAAGGGTTGCAAATGAAATAAACGAAAGAAATTGTTTAAGTCGCTTAAACATTCTCGCCCCCCTAGACGGCTTAGTCGTCTAGTGATATTTGGAGGTCGCCGGTTCGAATCCATCCGGCTCGAAGGACCATGTCTAAGCTATGAGGGAGCGAGAAGTTTTTTTTATGAATTTATTTAATTTTTATATTATACTAGCAGACCCGGCAGACGTTGTCCTGCCCAATCATTAACTTGTTTGCATTTAAAATATGTGAGTCGCCCTCCTAATTTCAGCTCCACACTTTCTCTCCGTCCATCCTCTTCATATGTTTTTGTCTTTTCATATTGCTTTTTAATTGTCATCCATATATCTATCCCTTTCTCAATCCCAATCCCAAAAGGACTAAAAATTACTTTGTTCACAAAAACCTTTTAGCTCCAATTTTGGTCCACGTTTTGGTTAATATCTAAAAACCTTCGTTTTATATGGGAAAATAGCTAAAACATGTTAAAGCATTTGTCAACACCTTTCATTTGATTGAGTGCCCCTCCTGGTTGACATTTTGACCAATATCTCGAAAACGGGCTCATATTGAAAGAACACTTTAAAAGGTTACTCAGGTCAACATTTTTAGGGACATCTCCGAAACCTTTCCAAATGCCTTTATTTTTTTAGCATATAACCATCTCGAGCGGATACAAAATCTACCTTCCAAATTTAGTTATGTGTATTAGGTCCAGCCGTTCTCAAAATAGATGTTTCTATAAATGAAGCAAAGTCCAAATGAAACCTGTGGCCTTCCCCTTTCTTTTTATACCAATTTTGTGCGAATATTAATATATCGAAATGAACCAAAGTCCGAATGAAAGCTGTCGTCTTTCCCTTTCGTTTGATATCAGTTGTGTGCGGATATTCCAAAGTTTACCCGAAACGAAACCACATATTGACCGATAACTCTGTTATCGATAAATATATCGAAGTGAACCAACGTCCAAATGAAAACGGCGTTCTTCCACTTTCGTTTGATACCAATTTTCTGCGAATAATCCAAAGTTTACGTAAAACACATTTTGACCGCTAACTCTGTTATCAATAAATATATCGAAATATAATTATGCGTGTTTCTATTCTGTACTCCAAAGAATTAGTGTGCAAGATTTCGTAAAGTTCGAGGCATTAGTTTAAACTGAAAGAGTCACAAAAATTTGCAGTCACTCACACACTTACGTTTTTGTATATTAGAAAGATATGTATCTCGATGAACCAAGGCGCATTAAATTGTGCATGTTCGATTGCAACACGAAGAGTAACATCAAAGCAAAACATTGACAATGGAAAATTCCAAACAATTCGCATTTTTAACCGTGAAAAGCGTTGAAATAAAGAATTTTTCTTTAAATTAACTTTGCACCAATTCATGACCAACACCGCCATCTGGTGGTGAGAATTTTTCGTTTGTAGCACTCTCTGTCAAAGATAAATAAACAAAAACACCGAAAAATAAACGCTACATCACCGAAAAATAAACATATGTAGATAGCACGAAACAACGAAAATGTCGCGCTAGTATGTAGCAAGGACCACAACAAAAATTACGATATGACGCTACATCACCGAAAAATAAACATAGATAGCACGAAACAACGAAAATGTCGCGCTAGTATGTAGCAAGGACCACAACAAAAATTACCGCCGTTTTCGCGTTTTAGCGTGACAACTGAACACCAATTTCAATTTTCGGTTTTTCACTAATAACCTTTCACAGAAACTAAATATTGTTTTTCCCCCTTCGGATTATTGTTACGGAGGTCAAGACGCGTCTTTTGATACCTCTCTCGAGATTTTTGGACGTGTATTAACACTTGACGTTGGATGGAAAATATTACCGAATATGTGTACAAAGTTTCATACTGCTAGGTGGAAGGAAGTTGAAAAATTACCTAAAACAATTTTAACAGAACATCCCAATGTTCTGGCCCCAACAAAACCAACACTTTCATACACCAACAGACACACATTCTTTGTACATATATTAATTGAACATTTTGATAATTTAAACTTACCACCATAATCGGAAACTTCTATGGAGGGGACACCGCTGTGCCTAAGGCCAAAATCCGTCTCCCTGAAGTGTGCCCGGCACACAAATGTGTTGGTGTTAAAGGGAGGAATGTGGCCGGCGGCCGCAATGGCTAAGCTGTTGCGCCACTTCAAGCGCATTGCTTTATCCTTTGGACACGTAATAAATTAAATTTCTACACTCATATTTTCACAATCACTAATAAAACATTTTCGTACGCCCGCCATCACGATTTATTGCAATTTTTTAATAATTTTTAACACTTTTCACGAAACGAACGCGATCACCCGCACTTGCATAGCAAAAACTAATGTCGCTTGTCAGATAGTTGCCCAATTTGGCGCAATTATAAATTGACCCAATTAAGCAAACCTCAAATGTCATTATTTGATTGATTTGATATTGATATGTCAAAGAAAAACAAAAGAAAAGAAAAATTAGCAGGCAGCACGATTCGAACTCGCAGCACCACAAAAATTATGTTCAAACGAATACGCTAGCCTTTACACCAAAGGTCATATACCGGTAATTCTTTACGACCGCACGTAACTGCTAATACACGTCCAAAAATATCGGGAGAGGTATCAAAAGACGCGTTTTGACCTCTGTAACAAGAATCCGAATCCGGAAAAGAAATATTTTAGTTCAGTGAAAAGTTATTAACAAAAAACCAAAAAATGACCCAGGTCAAATCCTGATATAGGGGTCTTTAAAGAGCACAGTGATGTCAAGTTTTTAAAAATCAAATCACTTTTGTGCGATCCAGAAGCAATTAACTGAAAGTTACTCGGATTTTGAGTTGTGACTGTTTTTGATTTAGTGTGCGATATGTAGATAGCACGAAACAACGAAAATGTCGCGCTAGTATGTAGCAAGGACCACAACAAAAATTACGATATGACGCTACATTACCGAAAAATAAACATAGATAGCACGAAACAACGAAAATGTCGCGCTAGTATGCAGCAAGGACCACAAAAAAAATTACGATATGACGCTACATCACCGAAAAATAAACATAGATAGCACGAAACAACGAAAATGTCGCGCTAGTATGTAGCAAGGACCACAACAAAAATTACGTTTTAGCGTGACAACTGAACACCAATTTCAATTTTCGGGTTTTCACTAATAACCTTTCACAGAAACTAAATATTGTTTTTCCCCCTTCGGATTATTGTTACGGAGGTCAAGACGCATCTTTTGATACCTCTCTCGAGATTTTTGGACGTGTATTAACACTTGACGTTGGATGGAAAATATTACCGAATATGTGTACAAAGTTTCATACTGCTAGGTGGAAGGAAGTTGAAAAATTACCTAAAACAATTTTAACAGAACATCCCAATGTTCTGGCCCCAACAAAACCAACACTTTCATACACTAACAGACACACATTCTTTGTACATAAGTATATTAATTGAACATTTTGATAATTTAAACTTACCACCATAATCGGAAACTTCTATGGAGGGGACACCGCTGTGCCTAAGGCCAAAATCCGTCTCCCTGAAGTGTGCCCGGCACACAAATGTGTTGGTGTTAAAGGGAGGAATGTGGCCGGCGGCCGCAATGGCCAAGCTGTTGCGCCACTTCAAGCGCATTGCTTTATCCTTTGGACACGTAATAAATTAAATTTCTACACTCATATTTTCACATTCACTAATAAAACATTTTCGTACGCGCGCCATCACGATTTATTGCAATTTTTTAATAATTTTTAACACTTTTCACGAAACGAACGCGATCACCCGCACTTGCATAGCAAAAACTAATGTCGCTTGTCAGATAGTTGCCCAATTTGGCGCAATTATAAATTGACCCAATTAAGCAAACCTCAAATGTCATTATTTGATTGATTTGATATTGATATGTGAAAGAAAAACAAAAGAAAAGAAAAATTAGCAGACAGCACGATTCGAACTCGCAGCACCACAAAAATTATGTTCAAACGAATACGCTAGCCTTTACACCAAAGGTCATATACCGGTAATTCTTTACGACCGCACGTAACTGCTAATACACGTCCAAAAATATCGGGAGAGGTATCAAAAGACGCGTTTTGACCTCTGTAACAAGAATCCGAATCCGGAAAAGAAATATTTTAGTTCAGTGAAAAGTTATTAACAAAAAACCAAAAAATGACCCAGGTAAAATCCTGATATAGGGGTCCGATCCATGTTTTTTATGTGCAGAACACCTTTCCGCATTGGCGGCCTTCGGCCGCGCTTCAAAAAATAACCCTGGGCTACGCCATTCCAACTCCAGGTGGTTGCCAAAACCGTGGCTACCGCCACGGTGATGTCCTTCCGCGTCCCACTTTTTTCTCACAGGGTAGTGTGATTACAACAACCACATGAAAATGACAGAAAATTCTGAACTTTGATTGCAAATATCTCGCAAACTACTGAAAATATTGGTTTTCCGGATTTGGATTCTTGTTACAGAGGTCAAAACGCGTCTTTTGATACCTCTCTCGATATTTTTGGACGTGTATTAGCAGTTACCGTGCGGTCGTAAAGAATTACCCATATACCTATAAGAAGACCACCTTATTGGCCACTTATCAACATGCCAGTGGAACAGCCAAAAACGCAAATCTTTATTCCTCGATTTCATAATGAAAATGGCCAAATGTACATACATATGTACATCTCCTTCTTCTTATATGTATACTAGAAGGACCCGGCAGACGTTGTTCTGCCCAAATTTTCGCAAGATAAATAAAGTTTGGAATATTTCGGTCCCTGGTCCACTTCCCGGAATAAAAATTTACATAATCACTCTCCGGATTCCTACTGAGCTATCCTGTAAATATGCACAAAATCGGCGCGGTAGATCCGGAATCTATAACATACATACACACATGTACATATGTACATACATACATCCTATTTTGTATATATAGATTAAATTCCACCGAATCTTTTATGACCGTTTCCAACAACATTTTCGATATAAATAAAAAAAAGTGTACTTACAACACAAAATCCGTTGTTATTGGAAGCTCGTGCCACGTGTTGAGTACTTTTTAGGTTATGAAAATCACTTGATTAATTAATCGTGCAAAATACACTCAAAATTGATAATTTCAGCAATGATTAATAGTTAGCATGAGAGTTACACTGAGATAGCAAAATAAGAATTGTCAACCTTACTACTACACTTGATGCATAAACAACATGACCGACAGCTGTGTAGGGTGTGAGAGAAACAGGAGACCGGCTTCGTTCTCATCCCTACTCCGTGCTGTTTACTGGGTCAGAAGTGACACCTGTAGACATCTGGCGGGGATAACTAATTAAATAACGATTGATCAGTTATCGTCCGGTGATTAAATTACTAAAATGTCTATTAAAAAATAAGGTTTGATTGTAGAAGGGTGAAAATTTAGGATTGTATGTATTTTTATATGTTGTATCATAAAAAAATAAAAAATAAATCATTGGCGATATCTCGGAAAACAGGTCGCATAAAGTCTTGAAAATCACCTATTTTTCAAATACTCATCAACGCCTCTTATTTGATACCCATATTGTAGAAAACGCGTCTGGGGTCACACCTGGTCCACATTTTTGGCGATATCTCGTAAACGGGGTGGCATAGGGTCCTGGAAAATACCTCTTTTTTAAACACTCATCAACACCTTTTATTCGATACCCATATCGTATAAGCACCTTCTAGGGTCACCCCTGGTCCACATTTTGGTCGATATCTCGGAAAGCGGGTCGAGCAGGGTCTTGAAAATCACCTCTTTTTTAAATACTCATCAACGCCTCTTATTTGATACCCATATTGTAGAAAACCCGTCTGAGGTCACACCTGGTCCACATTTTTGGCGATATCTCGTAAACGGGGTAGCATAGGGTCCTGGAAATTACCTCTTTTTTAAACACACATCAACACCTTTTATTCGATACCCATATCGTATAAACACCATCTAGGGTCACCCCTGGTCCACATTTTGGTCGATATCTCATCTCGGAAAGCGGGTCGCGCAGGGTCTTGTAAATCACCTATTTTTAAATACTCATCAACGCCTTTTATTTGATACCCATATCTATTGTAGAAAACCCGTCTGGGGTCACACCTGGTCCACATTTTTGGCGATATCTCCTAAACGGGGTAGCATAGGGTCCTGGAAATTACCTCTTTTTTAAACACTCATCAACACCTTTTATTCGATACCCATATCGTATAAACACCTTCTAGGGTCACCCCTGGTCCACATTTTGGTCGATATCTCGTAAAACGGGAACTATCCGAATTATCCAGGAAGACGGCACTAAATAAAATCAGATATATTCAGAAGTTTATAATTATTTGGTAATAGATCACGGTTTAGGTTCAATAGACTCTAGGGACAACAGAAGTCGTGTCCGCACTTGCTTTGTTGGGACAAACACAACCTAACCTAATAAGTTTAATTTCTTATTAAAAATAAATTTGCAATTCTTTATTTACAGGATTACACCCAGTTCTTCGCTAAAAATGCGATAAATTGCTATTACCCCAGCTACAAAGTACCACCAGGCACACAACATATGTTATCCTAAAAGTTTTGTTGCAACGAATCAATTGACGGAACCTGGAAATAAGCTGTAAACACAAAACACAAAAAAAAAAACAAAACAAAAAAAAAATATTTTATATAACAATTGTACCAAAAACTTAAAAACAAAAAAAATTAATAGTTAATTAAAAAAGAGAAATTTAACGAAAAAATTATGTTACTAATTGGATATTTAAACGAAAAAAAGAAACATTTACTAATCACTAACTAACCACAAAAAAATGGCCCATAATGGGTAAACCTATTATATATATATATATTAATTAAAAAGCATTAAAACAAAACCAAAAAAAAAGCTACGCCAAATATCAACTAACGAATTTTGTTCTCAAATTTGTACATGATCGTCGAAAAAAAGAACAAAAAAAACGAAATGCTTTGGAAACCCGAAAACATGAGAAACTACTTACGTTCGCGTTGCAGCAAACTGCTCAATACTATGCTGGGGTATGTTAAAAACTGCAAAATGATACACGGAAAACAACACCAAAACAACAACTACGCATGCCTCGGTCGGTTTGTGCTATTGACTGTAACACGAACGTCAACGAAAGCACGGCCAAAGCTTTTTTATTCTATTTAAAGTTATCGATTTTTTAAAGACTCTGCTCTACTGACCTCACAAAACTAGTTAGGTTTTTCAAACAACCATTTTTAACATTCTACTGTATTTTGTTGAGGATTTCAAAATCTAACACCGAAATGCAGAATTGTGTTGAATGTTTTGATAGAAAACCTTAAAGCTCTTGTCAGGTCAATAGTGTAGAGTCTTTGAAGAATTTATTTTTTTAATAATTAATATTATTTGTAATTGAATGTGGTGAATTTGTTGAATTTGCTACAATTTGCTGAAATATGGCAAAAGTAAAAATTACAACTTTATTTTTTTATGTAAAAACAACAAAAAGCGTTCACTCGATGTAAATTAAGTTCATACATACATACATACATAAATACTTGGGCACACACAAAAATTGGGTAAATTTTACAATGTTTTTGTGTGTGCAAAAAACGTATGTACATAAATAGCGTTTAACGAAAACTATAACGCAAGAAAGGAAATGAAAACTGAGAAGTAAGAAATTGCTTCACATTAAAAATAAAAAAACAACAAAAAAAGTAAAAAAAAAACATATTAATGGTTGCGGACTTTGGCAAATTCAATTTTGACTATGATTTTGATCTAACGGAAAATAAAGATTTATTTATTATTTTAAGCAATTTTTTGAATAAAAAATATTCAGAATTTGGCTTTTTACTACGTATTTTGTTTTAAACTTAAAATATTTATTTTTTATGCATTAATTTGCATAAAAAAATATTTTTTTTGTTTTTAAAAAATTTAATTTTTAACTTGTTATTGCATAATTATAAAAACCAAAAAAAAAAATATTAATGCATAATATTGAAAACATTATAATATATATGAAACATATATGTATGTATAAATAAAAAAAAGAGCATACTTATAATTAAGAAAAGAGCAAACATAGAATTAGGAGTAAATGTTAACAATAAGCATTACATATGTGCCAAGAAAAAAACATACATACATATGTATACACTTCAAAAAATGTAAGCAATGAAAATATTAAATATAAACATAAAAAAAAAATTATTTTATAAGCAAATACACAGTCCTTTTTTTCGAAAAAGAATAAAAACGACAAACTTATAATTAAGATGATTCAACAAAAAATCACTACATGTACGCTCAGTGTATGTACTCATAATGTGCATGTATGTATGTGTGTCGTTGACGCGATATACTGCTGGCCTAGTGAGTGTTTGCGCTAAAAGCTATAACTTTTTAACAACTAGGATGCCAATATAGTTTTTAGAGTGCACGAACTTGACCAAGTTTACCGTTGTACAATGCGTACTTACATGCATAGAACTATGTGTTATTTACACTGAAAAAAAAAAAAACTTCACTATTTCATAATTATCTATATATGTATAATCATATAAATATTTGTATGAAACCAAAAATGTTAACGACCTACCAGGAATTGTATACCGGCTTAACGACAAGATTATGACGATGAAAAAAAGAAAAATTATGAAATTAAAAAAAAAAAATAAACAAACAAAAACGAAAACTGTATGTACAGCTATTGTACATATGTACTTGTATTTATATAAGTACATACAAAATCAGTGGATATGCCAAACAAAACAACGACACGGAAGTCATTAATGAAATGAGAAATCCACTTACCGAGTCATTTATATACAATAAATAAAATGACGACCTAAAATGTAACGCAACAACATTGACCAACTAGTATAAACAAACCAAAAAAAAACACGAAAAAAAAATACAAAAAAAGTTCTAATTTACATTATTCTTTTGTAAGACATTTGCTAATTTTGGAATTTTAGTAATTCTAAATATGCAATGGCTTACAAAAACAATGCATACATAAGATCTTAATGCGTTAAATAATAAACTTTTTATTTATCTAAAATCACCAATAAACCGTACATTTTAACCGATGTATTTAGTTGTTGGGTTATTATACAGATTAAATAAAATTTAAATAACTACAAAATGTATCAAACTAAATAAATGTAAATTTCTCTCTGACCAACCGGAGAAAAAAAGTTGTTTCGGCAGTTTTTATTTAAAGTAGTGGAAATTTGCTATTCACAGGTAAGTTGGTATGTGGAAGAGAATAACATCGTTATTATCAGTTGGGAACGCAAGGTGGGCCAATTGGTTTCTTTTTTTCAACTCAGTGTGGGTCCTTCCACTTTCTCATATTGTGCGGGAAAACCTGGCTTGGTGGATACGTGCCACTGCCTATGATTAAGAGCCACATAGAATAGTTATGATGAAAAGCTCATAGCGATAAGGAGTTGGTTTATCATCTCCCTTGCAATATAACAATAAGAGGAAGGGTTTCGCTTGAAATCTTCCAACGTCCGTCGCATCTTTTGCTAGAATTTTCGGGCATTAATCCCACCCAACAGCTTAAGCTGTTCGATATAAAAGATACTTTCTCTCAGTCAAGAATATCTTCTTTTTATAAGCGAACTCTATATTTATTTGCACCTGTACAAAGACAAAAAAAAAAAAATTTTGTGGCACTTAATTTCCATATTTAATTGCTGTATTACGTAATGTACATATTACACATGTTGTATTAGCATAAACGAAATAAGAACAAAAAAATAGTTGAATAAAGCTCAATTCAATTTAATGGACATTATGATATAATTTATGTAATATTTCAAATGCTTATCATTAACATGAGTTTATTATTACTTATGCATTCATACTTAAATTTTTTATTTATCTTTTTCATTTCACTTCAATACTTCATACAAACTTCACATATCTAAATGCTAGGGTGTGCTCAAAAAAATGTGCATATTATATCTCTTGCGCTCAGCCAATGTTAGTATAGTGTGTCAAATATAGATAATGATATGAAATAATTTTTCTGTGTTATTTATACGGTATGATTTCCAGTTTAATTATGGACCTCTTGAAATTTAGTTTTTAATTGAGCTCTGCTTTTAAATGAAAAACGATTTTTTTTGGCACACCCTAATGCATAGTATATGCATACATTTTTAAACGACTTATGATTTTTCATTTTGATTGTTAATTCTGTTTTTATTAGATTTTGTGTGTTTTTGTTCGTTTTTTTCGCTTAACAAATAAGCAAGAAGACCACAAGTATGCAAACGAACTATTTCACTATATTACTTTTTATTATATTTTTTTGTCACTTCATTAAATTATTAATATTTTTTTTTTTTTTTTTGGAAAAAAAAATTTATGAAAACCTAAAATGTGCAATTGTTTATAGTAATACTCGTAAATATTTTTAGTAAAACCAGTAGGTATTTAAGCTTACTGCAATATTTGAATTGAGTTTTCTGTTCGGATGGATGATGGATTGAGACTATAATCCCATTTTGGTTATTTTGGCTATTTGGAAGCACCTACATATGTACATAATTATTCGGGGCAGGAAAAACAACATTGCTGCGAGTGCATTGTGACCTTTGTGTACTTATTTGCTGGAATTTTTTCGCATTGTATTTGTATTGAATGTTTCTTAGAATATTGAAAATTTTACCAGGGCTGATTATGTTCTCTCAGTGTCCGATAATAGCAGTGATGATAAGCCATTGGCTACCAAAAAAAAACTTCAAGCCTACCTCAAATTTGTATGTACATATCTAATACACCAATCCCCTACCTAAATAACTTTTAAAACAGGTTTGTTGTGTCATTCATAATAGCAGGCCGCTAGAGCTGTAAAAAATAGTCAAAAACGCTGAGAAATGAAAAGTCGTCTTTAAGGTTAGGTTGAATGTGGAGTTTTCGTGATGACACCATCGGATTATAACTATTTGAGCATGCTAATTTCCATGCTCAAAAATAGTAAAACGCCAAGAAATAACGGGCTGCCCTGGAACTTAAATAAGCGACGAGTACCGCGGGACGCCCTAAGGCATATACAAGAAGGTGCCCCAAAAGTACTGAAGAAAGTAGTTTTGAAAACATATGGTTAAAATTTCAGACGTACTTCTCAGAAACTTTTTGTTTGCTAACTTTTTCTCAAATAAAAATCTAAGCGGACCACCCGTATACCAAGTAAACTCTGGCCATACAGTGAGACGTCTGGTAACGGGGAGTTAGTGCCACTTAACATCTGACAACTTAGTAACTTAACCACATTTGCTGATGAAAGTTTTGGATTTCAAAATTATTTTTATTTCGAATTTTTTTTCTATTTCTTCCGAATTTTTGTGTTTGTTTAATATTTTTTATCATTCTGAAGCATTTTTGTTTTAGGTAATTTTACTTTGAAATTTTGTATGTACATACATATGTAACATGTTTTAATTTTAAAATATATTTGATATTCTGAGAGCCCTTTTTGTTTAATTCTTAATTTCGGAAAATAATGAGCTTTTTTTTATTCTCAGTGTTTGAGTTTCTTGCCGTAATTTCTGATAAAATAATTTTTCTCTTTTCGGATTCGGGTGTTAACGAACAGCACACTTCAATTGTTTTCGCATATGCATGTGCGTCGTGACTTAAAATCGCTTGTTTTTCAATTTAAAAGTTTTTTATTTAAAAAAATAATTTGCAAATATAATACAACAGTTTTTAAACAAATTTACTAATCATAAATAGAAGTCTTAATTAAATTATTATTTTTTAAATAAGACATTAGGTCTTGCGATCTGTAAAGAAAGATCAAAAAATGTTATCTATTCGAGTTCAGTAACAAGTGAGATTTGAAGTTCAAATAATATTTCCATGGCCAATTTTAGTAATCTTTAACAAAGATTTTAGGAAATTCTTTTAGTTTTTCAATATGCGATTTTTTTTGGGCAAATACATACATATGTATATATGTGAAATTTCTATAAATTTTAGATATATTTGAAATGCAATGAATCATTTATTTTTTGATCAAAAGCACTTTGAAAGTTTTGGGTGTCTCACCAAAAATGTAATCTGGTGTTTAAATTAGAGTTCTTCAATATAATTATAATGTAGTTCTCGAATGGTTATTAGTGCAACTTCAATTTATATTTGTGCTCAATAATTCTTTATGCAATTGCTACTCTAGTTTTAGAACAATCATAGACGCATAGAAAAAACTTCTCATACTAGAGAATGTTTAATGGGCAGTCCGCCGAACTTAAATTGTTACGCTCCAATACAACCGCAGTAACGTTAAGTGATGAAATCGCCAGGCGTATTCAAGCAAATGTAAGGCATTCTAATTTTTAATTTGTCTTATGAATTCTAATCTTTCACATAGGAATGTATGTATAAATTTCATTAATACAATGTTATTGATTCTTGTATAGAATTTATTTTCCAAAACAAAAAACAAAAAAGCTAATTTAAATAAATCGAAGACATATGCTTTGTTAGTTCACATTTTTTTACATTTTGTTGTGTCGTTTATATTTTATTTAATAATATAAGTAACAATCACGTTATATGTGGTTTACGTCGTTGATTCCAGTTTAGCTTTAAACACCTTACATGCTTTGTACTTTTGCAATAGAGCTCGGCTTTCTTAAAAGCATGTATGATTGTTTTGCTGATATTCATTTATGTAGGCGTATATTAATTATGTGTTTACTACTCTCTTCCATAACAAGGGTGCTGTGGTTGTAATTGAGGATCCACTTCCATATTCGTTGAAGACGATTGTTTGCTATCGGAGGAATCAAGTTCGGAATCTTCTGTACCTGCTCTTTCCTCTTCCTCCTCCTCTACAACAGTGTGTCCCTCAGCTTCCTCTTCCAAATGTTCGCTTTGGCTTTTATATTCGTCTTCCTTGGATTTTACAGTAGAAGCAGCGGATTTAAGGTCCTCATCAACAGTTGCAACATCGTGCTCGTCGTCGTCATCGCCAAGCTCCTCTTCAATCAATTTACGTGCCAATCGGACTGCTTCAAATTCATTATAATGGGCTTTTCGGCGACGTTCGAATTCAAGACGCCGTACTGTAAAAAATATATAGATAATGATTAAATGAAGTGTTTAGTAATTTAGTTAGTCAAGATGTCTGTCACTTTAAGAAATTGTGATGTAATATCAGCCTATAGACGAGTACAGATCTCTTTAATAAAGTCATTTATTTTATTTTTTTTTTAATACGAAAATTAGCCGAAAAATAAAAGGTATTACGCTAAACACAAGATGAAGTTTTTCTGTCATCAAATAAATAGTCGATGTACCCGTACATACGTTTTGTGCCGGAAAACTCAATGGAGAAGCATTCCTGCCAACAAGTGACCCTTTGCGACAAGCTCGTTCA
Organism: Sphenella marginata; assembly: GCA_951509765.1. Classification (NCBI taxonomy): domain Eukaryota; kingdom Metazoa; phylum Arthropoda; class Insecta; order Diptera; family Tephritidae; genus Sphenella; species Sphenella marginata. Next base: position 25,547,091 of record OX608082.1, read on the forward strand.
GCACACTTGTCCGAAGAAGAACCCCGAAACATCAACAATGTCGAAAGTAGATAGATTAACAGTTGGAGTTTAGGAGCATAGAGCTCTGCGGAAGGTTTATTGTAATTTAAGCGATGCCAAAGGCGTTTATTGGAGGAATTTTAGCGGTATATGTAGCTTGGATGTCAAAGTAGGGTTATGCAAACTTACATATAAGCCGATAGTAAACTTCGGATTTAAAAGAATAGGGGAAGTTGTCGTTTTTGTTCTACAGATTTTTCGTCATAATTTTCAATGGAGCCGGACCACAGTGAAATTGGTGTTAAAATTATGTATGCGGTTATAATGTGCCCGAGGAAGGAATGTCTGCCATAATTGGTGAATAAAATTTACATCGACCAGTTTGCGGGGAAAAGGCTACCAGGGTTATCTGGCTGTTGCCGTAGAGTGCTGTTACCGGAACGTACCAGACTCATGCCTGGCAAAGGGACGTTAACTTCAGTATAAGGCAGGATGATGTATTGCTGCAACTTTACAATAACTTCTGCTACCATAATAATTATGGGAATTTCCCTCTTTTAATGTCTAGAAGTTTATTCACTATATCATCGAGGTATGAATGTTCAACTGAGACTTCTTCTAACACCAACATCGCTATGCCCCAACCCTATTGAAGCCACGAGCTTCCTGGGACATTCGTTAGATAGTTGTAATTGTTAGGTAAGAAAAGTGAAGGCTAGAGAGGACGAAGCATCGCTACAACAACTGACGTGCTCCGATACGCAACAGGCAAGATCGCAATGAATGATAGTGATAATTTGAGCTATTGAGTGTGCAGTTCAAAACTTAGAGCTGCTGTGCCAGTATAATTTAACAAACCTTTTTCCTCAGGAGTCTCGTCAATATTCTCTTCATCAGATTGATCGTCTGACCCAAATGCAGGTGATTGAGTGCTTGCTGCTATACGTAATCTGCAAATATTATTTAAATTATGTATTTTTAACTATAAAACTGAAATATTTTATTTTACTTTTCTGCAAGTAAATTAGCGTCCAATGCATCTGAGTGCGCTAAGTCTGGAATTACATAATTATATGGCGTTTTCGGTTCATCAATTTTCATGTGACCATAGTCTTTATCATGTGGATGGTATGTTTGCAAGACATTCAATTCATCAAATTTTGCACTTTTACGATAACTGCAATGACAGCAAAGTAAAAGTGTTAGTATATATGTAAATGGATTGTTATGTATGTATGTACATAACAAATTAATGGGATTAATTGATTTGATATTGGCATTGTACGTACCTGGCGGCGCCGGGTTTATCGAAGCTGCTCGAATTCTTTAGTATGCCCTTGCAAGGCTTCTTTGCATCGGGCGAATCCTGCATTGTGGTGCGTTTAATGTTTCTGATTTCGTGGCGTATTTGTCAATTAGGGGCCTATTCCCATGTATTTAGTTTGATAATTTGACTTTTTTTTCAATTACTTTATCTTGTCGCTGCAACTTGCTTAGTGGGTTATCCAATTCAGAGGACGTTTACCGCAATCTAAAAATAAAACAAAATACCATGTTACTTGAATCAATAGGTTTTATCGCATATAGATATGCATACCTATGTATATATATTTATAAGAATACCTGCGGTCATGTAGGCGGTGTTCCGCAATTTTCAGTTTCAAGAAGATTAAAACCCAATCTTAAAATTTAAATAGCGCAGTACGTATGAATATGTGCGGGAAGGACATAAGAAGGGGTAAGAAAGGGAAGCTAATGTTAAATGTTCATTAACAAAATGATTTAGTCACTATAAATCTATTCTACAGTGACGCACCTAATATTATAAGCGAAATTAAATAAAGGTTCATGACTTCATTTAGTATGAATATGAATATGTACATTTCAAAGTGTAATATACAAAAGTAATTTGTATACCTCCGTAAAGGGCAGAAACCTTTTGAAATATTTATTATTTTTATTACAGCTTCCCTGGACCTACTTCTTGCATTAAGTTGCCTTGATATTTTGCCCAAACAATGATTTTTTGTGACCAATATTTTATTTTTTGTTTAATTTTTACAAAGCAAAAATAAAAACCGAAATTGTTTCCTTTGGGGTTATGCACACCTCCTCATTAAACACGATAATTCTGTGCGTCTGTTATTGCTTTTATATGAGCTATATTTACATGCACAATTTCATTAATTACTTAAAAATTTAAGAAAACAAATAACTTTCACAGTTCAGGAAAAAACAAAAATTTTGCATACCTTTGAACGATTATGGAAGAATTTTCTGTAATTTTGTCTCTTTTGACAAATGTTGACGCAAAATTGACAGCCAAATGGGATATTTTTCAATAAGCACAACAAAACTAAAAAAGTAATGCCAATTTTGAACAGGGTGTACATGCGAATTAATAACCGAACTAGCGATGAGCGAATAACACCAAAGAGGAATTGATGACAAAAAGAAACAGAAAATATATTTTTTCTCTCTTTCTTTTGAGGGCGACTTGGCATCACTTTAACTAATTTTTGACATTACCGAAACAGCAGAAAATCAAATACGTTTGTGTATCCACTCCACAGGATAGAGAAATGTAGGAAAATTTGCAATTTAACCGCTTTTTTATTAGTGAGATTCTCCAAGCATAATTAAGTAAAACTTAAGCATATCCACCTTAAAATGATGGCGAGACGGGGTGGAAAGCGAATTCGAATGAATGATCCTCCACCTGAATATGAAGAACATGGGTAAGTAAACGGCGTTGGATTGCCTACGTTCACATACTCTTGCAATATATACTCCATTTTGGTTTTTTTATATTATATATTATCTACTTGCTTATCCATTAATAGAGAATTATTAAACGAAAGTACGTCAGATGGTGATAGTCCCATGAAGCGAATGACTCGTTTGCGTGCACGGGGTGGAGTGCGAGACAAACCGCCCATAATTGATGATGACGAGGATGAGATTTGGGCACCCGTAGCACGCAAGCGTAAACAACCAGGAGAACGCCGGGAGCGTGCAGAGCGTCCGCGTAAAGATCACATTGAAAAGGAACAAGAAAGAGTAGATATGGAACGGGATGTCACCACAGATGAAAACAGTTTATATTTCATTGTGCGACATTCCAAGTCAGCAATAGCGGTAAAAGGAATAATCATTATAACATTTCTTTTGTATAATCAAAATTCACAAACATTAAGAAAGCCTTTTATTGTTGTATATCTTTATAATACGAATATTTTTAACATCTATAGAGCATTGTTGATGACTGGATTGAAAAATATAAGCAAAATCGTGATTCTGCTTTAATTGCGCTTATGCAATTTTTCATAAATGCAAGTGGTTGCAAAGGTAAAATATCTGAAGATATGCCACATCCCATGGAACATACAGCTGTTATACGGAAGATGACAGAGGAGTTTGATGAGGTACATATATAGAAACTTTTAGGCACTCCCTAATGACTTATTGCGAAACACTCCACTGTTGCTCTGCGTTATGTTATGTTGAGAACATAGTTAAGCTGGTAGAGTTTGTTTCAATAAGTCGATAAGGCCTGTATTTTTTTTTTTTTTTGTTTAACTATTTATTTGAAAAACAGGAAAGCGGTGAATATCCATTAATAATGCCTGGCCAGCAATGGAAAAAATTTAAAATGAATTTTTGTGATTTTGTACAAACCTTGGTAAAGCAATGCCAGTATTCCATCATATACGATCAATTTTTAATGGATAATGTTATATCACTTTTGACGGGTTTATCTGATTCACAAGTACGTGCCTTTCGTCATACAGCAACATTGGCGGCTATGAAATTGATGACAGCATTGGTAGATGTAGCGTTACTCGTTTCAAATAATTTTGAAAATGCTGCCAAACAATACGAAGCTGAAAGAGTTAAAGTATGTACATACATATTTGATAATAAAATGATGTAGTGATCCAATTCAAATTAATATTAACAACCAATTTACTTTAGTCACGTGACCGCCGTGCATCAGATAGACTGGAGTCTTTGATGACGAAGCGAGCTGAGCTTGAAGAGAACATGGATGAAATAAAAAATATGCTAACGTACATGTTTAAGTCAGTTTTTGTGCATCGATACAGGTAAAATAAAAAATTACCATTTTCATACATTCAGTTACTCACAAAAATAAGTACGAGCCCCTTTTTGGCAATTCTCTCAAATTCGACCAATTTCAATGCAAATTTTTCCTCAGAATTTAAAAAATATTTTTATTTTATTTAGAGACACATTACCAGATATACGTGCAATTTGTATGGCAGAAATCGGTGTCTGGATGGAGAACTATCCGCAAAATTTTCTCGACGATTCATACTTAAAATATATTGGTTGGACCTTACATGACAAAGTTGGTGAAGTACGACTTCGGTGTTTGCAAGCACTGTTACCCTTATATGACAAAGAAGAACTTAAAGGGAAACTTGAGTTATTCACATCGAAATTCAAAGATCGCATTGTCGCCATGACTTTGGATAAAGAATTTGAGGTGGCAGTACATGCAGTTAAGCTAGTAATCAGTATTCTAAAGTAAGTAGTTTAAAATTCTGAATATTTGATATTTATCCCTTATGCAATTTATATATACTTATTGTAGAATACATCCTGATATTTTGGCCGACAAAGACTGTGAAATAGTATATGAGCTTGTATATTCATCACATCGTGGTGTGGCGCAGGCAGCGGCAGAATTTTTGAATGTGCGTCTCTTTCATCTAACTGCCGATATGGAAGAAACCAAAACAAGGCGCGGTAAAATAAGGCTACCAAATACACCACTCATAAGAGATTTAGTGCAATTCTTTATCGAATCGGAACTACATGAGCATGGTGCTTATTTAGTAGATTCTTTTATTGATAATAATACCATGGTTAAAGATTGGGAATGTATGACAGATTTATTGCTTGAAGAACCAGGCTTTAACGAGGAAGTTTTAGATAATAAGCAAGAGTCAACACTAATTGAAATAATGGTTAGTAGTGTCAAACAATCAGCAACGGGGGAAGCACCGGTAGGTCGTGCGAGTAATCGTAAAATAACATTAAGTTCCAAAGAGCTAAAAGCAATACAAGATGAAAAAGTGCGTCTGACTGAGCATTTTATAATTACTCTACCACCGCTACTAGAAAAATATCAAGCGGACAGTGAAAAGTTGGCTAATCTCCTGGCTGTTCCACAATATTTTGAATTAGATATTTATACAACAAATCGACAGGAATCGAACTTACAAGCGTTGCTGGATAAAATGAGTTATATAATGTCCGTGCACACAGATCGTGAAGTGCTTGAGACATGCGCCAAAACGTTGGAGTATTTGTGCACCGAAGGTAGTGCTACATACACACGTTGCGATGTCGCGCGTTCAAATATAATTGATAGCGCAGTTAATAAATATAAAGATGCCATTGATGATTGGCGTAATCTAATAGCAGGTGGGCAATGTGTTCGCATTGTATATATGTCACTATTTTTATAATTGTAATTCTATTAATTTCAGGTGAAGAACAACCAAATGAAGATGAAATATATAATGTAACAATTTCGCTAAAAGTCATATCTATACTGTATGCTTCACATAATCTAAATCCTTGGAATTTATTCGAGTCAATATTTCAAGATGTTGAAGAGTGCCAATCGAAAGAAAATCCACCAACACGTACGCTACCCAATGAAGCTTTGGTTTATTGCATTGAGGCATGTTATTTTTCAATAAGTTGGGGTTTACACTATGTGGAAAATCAGTGCGAAAATAGTAATATGGCTGTAGTAAGCGCCGAGTTACGCGATAACTTCGTCAAATACATGGCAGCTTGTTTCGAATTAACACGAGATGGGCCGACAGAACAAATTCAAGAATCGGTTAGTGAAAACACATGCTACCATAATTTATACGTAAGTGCATACTTTCATATTATGTTTGCAGGCTTATCAATCGATATGTGACCTATTGATTGTATTTTCGGATCAACTTTCGAGACATGAGAATGAGCATATACGTACATTGGAATATAAGTCAACGTTGGATGAACAATTGATTTTGAATAACTTTGTGCAACACTATGTATTTACAATCAAACAAGAAGGTATCTAAGAGCTCTTTATTTTTTTTAAGTTAAAGTGCGTATATTTCATTGCAGTTGTTCAAGACGAGACACGCATCGAAGAGCTACATAAAAAACGTAACTTTTTGGCATCATTTTGTAAGCTGATTGTCTACAATATTATACCCACAAAAAGTGCTGCTGGAATATTTAAACATTATGTGAAGGTGAATAATAAACCATAAACCATACTATGCAAAGAAACAAAGCTAAAGCAAAATAACGAGAGTGGAAAATTTATAGCCATTCTGTAATCCTCTTTGATGATTACTCTATTATTCCTTGTGGGTTATGTGAGGTATTTGCGTGTTTTAAAAGTATATTTTGTGTGTATTTTCCAGAATATTCCGTAATTTCAAAACTATTTTTTGCTTAGAGATGTGGGATCCCCTTCGAAAAAATCCTAATAACCCATGATATAAATTTTATATTTAGACCATTTAAAATACTCTTAAAATTAGCACAATGATTGTTCCATAATTGACGTATAAGAGAAGGCTTTACTTACTTTTTTAAATGAGATTTATAAGATGAGAAGTTCGCTACATAAAAGTTTTCAACCAATGTAAATTTCACTCATGTCATGGAGAAGATGGGTAATGCGATTGTAGAGGTATCTAGTTGCATACCAACCCACTTATTTTATTATATTTTTTAATTCATTTTAGTTAATCTTGTTTTTTATGACATTATTATTTATAAAATTAATTGTTATTTTCTGTTTATTTTGTATACTTACAGTGTTATAACGAATATGGCGATATTATAAAAGCGACACTTGGAAAGGCTCGTGAAATAAACAAAATTAACTTCTCTTTGACTTTGCTCCTAAGTCTGATTGCTGTATTTAAAGAATTACAACAGCAATTTGAAAATGATATAGTCTTTAAAAATGCGCACGATTTTTCTGATCTCAAAGAATTGGCTAAACGTTTTGCATTGACTTTTGGTTTTGATGCTATAAAAAATCGTGAACCGGTTATTGCCTTACATCGTGCTGGTATATTATTTGCGGTTGGTGACGTACCTGAGGATCCCGTAGCGCCGCCCACTCGTCTACTATTTCTTGAAGTGTTGAATGAGTTTAATAACAAATTGTTGAAACAAGATAAAAAGGTAATACTGAATTTTCTGGATCGCCGAATATCACCGGGTATGCCATCGAGCAGAGCTGAAGAGTGGCAACCGCTGGTATTGTATCGAAATTCGTTATTACACGGCGAAACTGATCAAGCACCAGTGGCGAAACGGGCTTACGCGAGAAAACGTAGGGAGCACGGTAATAATTTTAACTTGCATATATTTTTAATATAGAAAATCGATATGGAACAAAACCGTTAGGGATTTATTATCGAACAGTCTTTGATAGCACTTTATCTCTCCGTTGACTTGTGGAAACCAATATATTCAAAGGCACGTTTCCAATTTGCGAAAATTGGCAGAGAGAAAAAACGACCGGCTATCTTATCAGTTAAAGAAGAAACTGTTCAAACCAATATAGCCACTAATCAGCTGATTCTGAGTGAACCGCACCCAAGGAAATTAATGGGTTAAATGTCGTGGCTTATATTGTTTATTAATTCTTGTTGTGCTATTATCTGTCCACAAATATATTTGCAAAATACTGTATACTGCGAAATGTGGTTGATTTTTCTTCTTTTTTTTCCAGATGACGAAGATGACGAGGAGGAGTATGAAGAGGACCATAATGATGCTTGAGTTTAATTAAGATCAAAGTATTGGTTTAATATAGAATAACGTTGTCCCTTTTTATTTTCATTATTAATTTAATTTAAGAAAATATAACTTAATTAAAGTTAAAATGTAATAAATATAACTACAAACATAATTTGTGTTATGCTAACTATTCATTTCGAGTTAAACCTCCCTATTATATTATAGCTCCCCATTGTGCGTGTCGAACAAGAACAGAAAATCGAACATTGAGCCTTTGCGAATATAGCACAGAGTCGCTGGAGTGTCGAAGTGATTGGCAAACTGATAAAATGGTTAAAGAAAATCCAATTCAATCGACAACAGTCTATTCTACTGAAAATCGACATTAGCAATAAGGGTGTAGAACTTTAAAATTAACTAGGAATTGAATTTTAACAACGAATAAAATTGCTTAAGTAAAATCACAACAAAAGACGCTTTGATGCAAATTCATTTGCTCTAGCCATCGCTTCTTCTAGCTGTTCCTCGAACTGTGTAGAGACTCTTTTACTTTTCATGTTGCAAACCTCGGCAGGATTTTGGTTCTTTGGTGCGCTGACGTGTGATTTAAAAGGGATAGCAAACTCTTTCAGCCATTGCTCCGCATCAAATTGATCACTTATAAACTTCTGTAAAATGTAAAAACAAAAATTTTCAGATATGGGCGTCATGGTTCTCGTTGAATCTCATTTTTATAACAGAAGTCTAACCAAACAAACGTTATTTTTATATTTTCTTACCTTAGGTACACAACAGCGCGCTTTGACAATACTATCACACATACTTGCAACGAGTACTGGACGATCAGTGCATAACTTTGTAGCTTTTTGCAGTGGCACCTCTTCAACCAATACGGAACTTGCAATGTAATGAACAATGAATGGATGTGCTTCAATGCATTTTTCTTGTAGCAATGTTTTCATTTCATCCTCAACAAATTCCCTGCGGTTGTAAACAAACAAAGAATTTAATTCAATAAGTCTTACATTCCAATTTAAATATTTGTATCCTCACTTTAATGTTGTACGTGCAGTCTCTTTAAGCTTTTTCAGTATTGTGTTAATGCGCTCCAAAGTATTGATTTTGAATATATACGGCAATACAGGATCAGTGTGCATTAAATTATGACGTATCTTTTGTAATTCGATTTCTGTGGCATTTGTTAAGTTATCAGTCTTAAATTGTTCATTCAGCATATCCACTCGGTGTTGTAAGAGGGCCGCTGTTTTGAAAGCCTAAGAAATACGTTTGAAAAATTTATAAATTTACAGGATACTACCTAACTCTACATCATTTAATACGCGACTCCTTTTGCAAATATATGAATAACTTAATTTGATGGGCTTTAATTAAGGTTTAAGTATTACAAAATACTTTCATGTAATGGCATTTCAAGAATGTATTGAAAAAAGATCAGTAAAACTTTATTCTTGGGATACTCATTTAACCAAATTAATCTGCATGCAGTATGGGTTGAATCGCCAAGTCACTTCATGCCAAGCTGTCCACCTTTTGCTATGACAAGGCATAAATACTTAGGTCGATACGTATTCGCCTGTCCGGAAGAGCATATACAAATATACATTAGACTGGGCAAAAAGAATGTTTGTTTGAAAATTATATTCATATTTCCCAAAATGGAAAAATACTGTACAACTTTCAAACCTTAATAATAATTTTGACAGGTTCATCATTCCAGCTTTACATTTTCATGACTAAACTTAGGCTTGTTTTGGAAAAAAAAATTACCCAAAAATAGCTGTGCACATGGAAATTAAAGTCCATAACAATCAAGAAGCTCTTCTTTGATTTCACGTTTTTACTTTGGAAATGTGTCAAAAGGGCAAAAATCAATACATTGCTTGACGATGAGCCTGGCATGGCATAACCAAAAACTCAACAAAATCCACACAGAATCCGCTAGTCTCCCCTCCTGAGGGTTGACCGTTTTAAAATAAACTTGTAATATCACTGACAGTGATTTGAACCTGTATGGTTGGCAGCACACACCATACTATAACATGTCCATGTCCCTTGTAACTGTTTGAATATCTTGAAATATTAACAATACGCCGTCATACTTAACCTGTAGTGCAATCACTCACATTTTCCGCGGCTATTCCCGCCATTGCTGTAAAAGCATATCGGGCACGATTGGTTTGTCGAAAATTTGTAATGGTAAAACATTCAAGTTCCTGAGTATTTGTGGCATGTGTTCCACAACACAGCTCTTTAGAAAGTAACTGAGGTTTTTCACATTTGATGGTAATCAAACGTAGGCCAGTCTCCGGATAAATTTCTCCAGGTACCATTACGATATCGTCTTGCTGTAATACATCACCAGCCGTTACATTTTTTACATTTACCAGCACCTTTGAATTGATAGTCTCACTGTCGATGAAGAAATTTTCTTAAATATTAATTTCGAAATATTTTATATGTATAGAATTACTTTTACCTGACTAAATTTTCTATTCCCATAATATCCTCCTTGTTAATACGCCTGCCAATTAGGCTGAGTTCGAGTTTGCAATAATCTTTGGTGACCGCACTAGAGACTTGGTAAGTAATTTTGTTGAAAAACGAACGGATAGCAGCATTTAATAAGTGTGTTGCTATACAAATTAAAAAAAAGGTTTACAAATAAGAACAACCGGCAATTAAGTAGAAATGAGTGCACGTTGTTTGAGGTAAGTAGCAAATAAAAAGTAATCTAGGTGCTGGACCAAACCAATCTTATTAAGGCATTAAGATATACATATGTAAATATAAAATTGGTATCTCGCGTCTTTCGAAGTTAGCCTCCAAAACTAAGTTAGGTTTGAGCAATAGTTGATCGATGTACATATATACAATTTCGAACCCTGGACGCTCATAAAAGTTATGGCTTTGTCTATTTTTTATTTATTGGTGGCACAGATATTTAAAGTAACTTATATTATCTAGCTTACCTGTATGATGACATATTAAACTTTGACGATGATTGGCGTCCACCACTAGCGTTGCTTCACCATTCAGTTTAAGTGTAAAATCTTGCTCGACTTTTGGTACTGCACACACATGTATAGTGCAATTATTTATGCAAATAACCTCCACCACAGGCAGTTCCAATGTTGGTTCAATGGTTGGTGTGGTGGTATTACAGTTTGAGGATGTTAGTAATATTACCCCTTTGTCTCCTTGTTGGCCACCTGATTCATAATAGAAGTTACTGAGATCGGTTACAACGTAAAGCAAGTCTTCTTTTGATGCTATTTTATTTAATATAACTGTGTCCACTGCCTCACCGCGATAAACTATACCGGTCACAGAAGCTGCAAGCGCAGGAATTTTATATTTCCTACTATCAACATCATACTCATAGTAATATTTCCAACTATTATCTGTTGAGTTTAGTTTTTGTGTTAGATTTGTAAGAACTTTATTGGCGCATCTTAGCTGATCTAGTTTATCTTTACTGCTAATTGTTGTACTTGTTGAGGATGAAGTTTTCGATTTCAATTTTGCATTTGTCATTTCCGTGAGGTAACCATTTAAATCGCATTCCATATTTTCTAATTCAGCCAATTTATTAAAGTTTTCTTCAGTCAAACCATAAGTGTCGGTAAGTTTGTAGAGAAAACTACCGGGAATTGTATTATTTTCAAATGTTTCTTTTTGTGCCTGAAAATCTCTATAAGCTGGCACAAATCCAGGACATTCCATTAAATCCACATCTTCTAAATTAGGAAATTCAGTCAGAACGTCGGCGAATGCCTTTGACGAGCTGGCTCTTAGTGCTTTAAACACCTCTTGTTCATGTGCTATTAATTCCAGTACAGCGTTTTGTTTATTATGCATTTCAGGATATGCTGTACCCAAGGTTTCTACAACTATGGGAACAAGGTATGATAGTAGCTTTTCATTTCCATACACGTTTTCGCTTATGGTAAATGCTTTACGTAGCACTCTACGGAGTTTTTGGCTAATAAAGGAAATATGTATACAAAGTTATTAAATGAAAATCTTCAGTTTATCATTTAAGATGAAATACTTTTGATCTGGTAACATGCCATCTGCCAGACATGTTGTTATCATACGGGCATGATCTGCTAAAATTCTATATGCAGTGTCTAAGGTAGCGCTGTTGGACTCTGTAGGAAAAGTGCCACTATAAATGGGTGCGTTCGTGATCTAGAAAAAAAAAAAAACAACTTGAATATGTATGCAAATCAAAATTCCGCAGGTTTTGAGATTTCGCGAAGATATTCAAAAAACTACAGTTCCGCATATCCGATCGAAATTTTGTTACACTCTATTAAAGATAATTTTCCAATTGGATTGTGGCTCATAAATTCTATACGGGCTATTTTTTGGTATTGATCGTTGTTCAAGAAATGTAGTTTATGTTGTAGGTTGTGGCGTGGTTTATGGGCTTCAAAATCAGAAACAAAAATATGTTTCAAAACAGGGTCGGCCCTTGGAAGTGGTGCGGTGAAAAAGCTTCTTATTATATGCATTGATTTGCCTTGGCAGATGTCGTGCAGGGTATTAGAAGCTCGCCTTCATTTCTTCGGAGATGCATCAAATGATCAAGATTAATATTGCTTGGAAGATAAACTTTTTTTTTGGAAAAATGTATTTCGATTAAAAGATAACCCACTCTAGGCTGCAGATGGAGCAACAATCCCCTTGATATGAACTACCTGTTGAATGATGTTGAAAATCGGACTAAAAAGGTCGGTATCATAGTTCGACCTTTTATTCTGTAAAATCGCAGTTAGTCGCTCAAATCCCATTCCAGTATCTATGTGACGAGCTGGCAGTTGGGTAATGGAACCATCTTCATTGCTAAAATAAAGTAGTTAACATAAGCCCGGGATACAAATAGGCAATGCACATTGGTACTTACCGATTGTACTGTATAAAAACCAAATTCCATAACTCAGTCAAATCTGGCTTATCAGCATTGACGAATTTGGCCCGCTCATGAGTCATGCTTCCCGTTGAACAATGATCGATGTGTATTTCCGTACATGGCCCACATGGACCAGTAATTCCCATCTCCCAAAAGTTTTCCTTACATCCGAATGGAAGAACTCTTTCTGCAGGAAATCTATTTAAGGCACATTACATTATATAATTGTTGAGAAAATGGTTACAAACCCCAAACTTCTCCATATATCGAGACATTCTAAATCGGCAGGCAAACCAAGTATTCTATCACCAGCGAAATACGTTACATATAATCTTCTAGGATCTATATTGTATGGACCGCGTAAAAGCTCCAAAGCCATTTCGCAAGCCTCCCGCTGTTAAATATAAATATGTATGTAGGTTAATATACGAGCTGATATTATCATTTCACATTATTATTTACCTTGAAGTAGTCACCAAAAGACCAATTTCCTAACATTTCAAAAAATGTATGGTGATATCCATCTTGTCCAACAATAGTGAGATCATTGTGTTTACCTCCAACCCGTACGCATTTCTGTGAATTTGTTACACGAGGATATGGGGCTTGTGCTTTGCCCAGGAAAACTGATTTAAACTGTAAAGAATGTCAAATAGTAATTTATTTTAATTTAATTAATCAATTATGCATGTACTTGATTCATGCCGGCATTAACAAACGCGACCGTGGGATCACAAAACGGTACCACCGGACTGGAGCGCACAAATTTGTGTTCATGCTTTATTGTGAAGTAATCAATGAACGTTTTCCGAATTTCACGCGAAGACAGCGCCGTTTGGGCTTTCTTTGCAGAAGTATACATTACGCCACACAAAAGTGAGTGCTAAATGCAATACAAGTTGCTTCTAAACAAAAAATTATCACATTTCATAGAAAAAATAATAAAATTCCATATGTTTTCTAGAGTTGCCACATACTATGGTGCAAGATTCTGATAGGCCGGTCTACTGGTCAATGCTGACGAACACCAACCCATGCAGACATTTGTTTGATCAGTGAACACTCAGCTGCTACTCAGGCTTTAGGTTGAATCCACATACGCAAAGGATGCCAAATTGACAATGCTATCCCATACTGATGCGTACGTGTGAGTTCTGAGCAGCCTACACAACCCTGAATGTTCAACCCTTAACCCAACCAACCTCCCTGGCTTCTACCTTATAATTCCAAGGCATAGTGGTCCGGTCTGGAGATGACGACCTGCAAGTTATGAAGATTTATTTACCTTGTGTCACCTCTTTGCGAGAGGTGCTATCATCCTAATATTAGTACCTTGGTCAGAGGTGATAACCGTTTGATCCAGTTTCAATACACACGATGGTTTCTTACCTACGAAATTCCCAGTTAATGGCATAGAACAGACTTTTGGAGAAGAAATAGGCGTCTCGACATTCTGTACAGTGTAACAGTCCGTCAGACATTGTAATCACAGAGGTTACTACCTTATCTCCTTTGAGCGAACTACTGTATTTGTAACATCCGAACGATCATTAATCGGGCGATACCGATGCCGATTCCTTAACTAAACCAACTTTATACAGCAACAGCATGCATACCTCATCCTATCATCCCATTCTGTAGGTGCTCCAACTGCTTAATTATCAGGGGGAACTATATTTAGCTTATTATTTTAGAATGGGATAAACGAAGTTATATTTTGATTGCCAATTTTTTCCGAAGGCCGATGGCGATTTTTTTTGTCGATGATCACGTTTTATTAGAAGCTTTTTAAAACCATGAACGCATCGTACAGCAGAATGGTGCAGCAAAATAAATAAAATTATTATGTGATATATACATATGTACATATATATATATATACGATGCCGATGAATAATGTGCCCGAGTTTTAAAATACATCTACAAATATTTCATAAATTCAGAATCCAATTCATTGCTCTTAGGGTGATATTTGATAAGGTGGAATCAGGTTTTAATCGGATATGTACGAGTAGCACTAGACATTGTCAATTATAAGAAAGTACCGTTTTTTCACTTTGTAAAAAACAATATTTTAGCGAAATCTCAAGACCTTAATGTATTATATTGCGTCCGACAAAGCAATTTTTTCAACGACCGACTTAGTATCTATGCTATATAAATTAATTTGTGTGTGAAGGTTGTATCGGAATCTGTGTTGGCCGCTTATTGGCCTAGGCCGATTAATCGGCATCGAAAAAACCTAGGCACTTTCGTTGAAGTCTTTTGTGTCCAATGTATCATTTTTTGGATATTCAGAAGGGTTAAGGTGAGATATTTCGTGAAAAGGAGGGGCCCGATTTTTACTGAGAACGTAGTTTGATACTCTGGTTTGTCATATACAAAACTTAATTCAAAGTTTTTGTGTGAACAACTATGTACCTACTAACTGCATTTAAATGAAACAATCAAATTTAATTTATTCATAACATCCTTTAATTGTTACATATTTTAAGCATGGTATGATGTGATGGTTAACATAATACATATATGTAAATAAGAATAATTATCCTAGTAAAATGAAGTCATTGGATTATTGCCTACACATTCGAAATGTACGTGTTTTTTAATTATTTATTTATTTCTTAAACATTTTTTAAATTATATTGATATTATTTTTCAGACATATGTATGTATGCAGTTTAAAAAGGAAGGGTGGTACATATGTATATATCAACGGAATGTGTGCTTTTCCTCAATAAGCTTACGACTTATTTTGGGATTTTTCTTCTAATATCACTGGCTTTAGTTTTTTATCCGTTGTGCATTGCTATCAAAAATTACACACTTTTGTTTAGGCATTAGCAATAACGAAATTCAAAGGTCCAATCTGGCTTCTAATTCGAAAGATCGCCACGTTACTTATGAAACGATCTTTCGAAGAAATTACCGACTCCTGAGAAAATTAGTTTTATCCCTTTAAGGAAAAATTTTACTCAATATTAATACAAATATCCATGACTGTTTAAAAGATAATTAATTTCGTTTTACATACATAAAATAAAAATTTTAAAAATAATGTGAAAATGATTTTGCTATCGAGCATATAAATATGTATAGCAAAGTAGTTTTATAAATCATCACACATCTTAAAATAAATTTCTTTTTGAAGCTTCATTAATACTATCCCGAATTAATAGTTGGCTAAGGACAAAATTCACGAGTATTGTAATAAAACAGTAAGAAAATAAATCAAAGTTTACTTTAAAAATTAAATTATTAATTAAGAAGTACCTGTAACATCCAGTCCTTCAAAATAATTCGTTGGTATCGCTGTAACAGCTAATGTGATGATACTCTTATACAATTAAATATGTTATTTTATTATAGTTTAAGTAATAAAATGAGGTCTTCTTTATTTTTTTTCATACTATTAGTTCTATTGAACCTTCTTGAATGATGAAAATCTAAGATATATTTATCAGTTTATTACAGATTTATACATAGATACATTTATCTACTCATATAAATATTTTTGTTACGCTTTAAGGAACAGATAATGGTTCACACAACTTAACTAATTCATTCAATTGTGTTTATCAACTAGGTTATTTGAAAGTGAATTGATATTTGGTTAATTTTTCTTGAGGGTGTTTGTTCTGTCTCTTCAAAATCCTTTCTAGCACTTAAGTAAAAAAATAAAACAAAAACGGATAGTTTATGGCGGTAAAAAGTGCAACAGATGGCCAAATTATGTAAGTATTTGTTGTTGTTATTAACAGTGGATACATTTTATTCGTAGTAATTACCTCTGAGAACAGTTAATCAGTGGTTCCTTGTGGTATATTGCTTCTGTGGTTCAGTAAACACTTCCTTCAGAATGTAAGGATGCTTAAATTAATATTTTGATTTATCTTTCTAAGAAAAAGTATGCTTGTACAAAACGTATAAAATTTCGAAATAAATATTGGTGCTAAAAGCTCGAAAAGGTTGCTCCAGTATTGAAAAGGTTATGTCCATTCTACCTCTAAGAGGTGCTCACTGAACTAACTTTTAAAGACGAACTGAAAGAACTAGTTCAATGTTAAGTCCGTGCTAAATTCACTAGTTCATTACTTTACGACTGTACCAAAGTGGAACCAGTCTTTTGGCACTGAACATGGGTGAGTTCACTAGTTAGGATTTATATCTTTTTACTATCTAAAACTAGATTTAAAACCAAATTAATTATATTTGAATAATATCCATTTAAAAATGGCCAATATAGTTTGTAGTTAAATACGTGAAATTCTTGATAGAGCCAATTGCATTCATAACAAAACCTAATATAGGATACAAATACATATAAAATGGTTTAAGTTTTCCAAATTTTGTTATTAAACATGACACAAAATTACAAAATTGAACATAACGCTTAACCTCGTATACTTCTGAATTCTAAAATAAATATTCAGCTAAACTTTGAATATTAAAAAAGACGAATCTTCAATATATTCTGATTTTGTTGTTTTAGATAGTGGCCATTATTATATATCGTCGCTGTTTTGGCAAAACCACCCATCGGCCAAATGCAAAACCACCTATAGGATGCAACCCAATTTTACAGGAGAGCAAAAAAACATAATTTCTTCTGATCATTCATTTTCCATTTCCGTTAAGGCCGGTGAAGAAGTTTTAGAAAGGTGCTTTTAAATGACACTATTTATACATCAGGAGCTCCTAAGTATCTTAGGACACGCAAATCGAAAACTTGAAATGGAAAACTGGACCTGATACTACATAGACGGTTTTGTATTATACCGTTTTCTTGAAAATGTATTGCTGGAATGCGAAATGTGCAAATTTTGAAACAGAACAGCCAACTTTCAAATAGTGAGGTTAGATTCTAACTTTTTCTGGTTTTGAATTTCATCGGAAGAAATATGGTTTTACAATTTCTCCAACCCTTTCAAACCGACAAAAAAACTGCTGGGTATGTTTTATTGAATCCATATCCATAACCTTCAGGGAGTGATTTTGTTGCTAAAACAACAACAACAACTTCATCAATGATTAGAAAACTTTGTTCAATCAAATGCAGCGTTATCAAAATTCGCATTTAGCTGAATATTTTACTCAGATGTAATCATATAAGATTTCTGTCGCCTGTTTTACTTTCTAAAATTATTATTTTTATACCTTTCATGAACATGAAATGGTATTATAACTTTGGTCCTATGTTTGTAAGTATGAGAAGAAGAAGAGATAGACCCACCATTAAGTATACAGAAATGATCAGGATGATAAGCTGAGTTGATTTAGCCATGTCCGTCTGTCCGTCTGTCTGTTTGAACGCAAACTAGTCCCTCAATTTTAGACCAATCTCGATGAAATTTGGTATAGGGCCGCCATTTTGCATGGGATTAATCATTTGTCGGAACCAGCCAGATCGGACCGATACAAAGCATAGCTCCCATACAATCGATTGTTCCGATAAACGGGTTTGGTCTATAAATCTTGCAATTAAAAAGCTAGGAACGTAAAATTTTGCAAGTTTAGTACATATTGTTATTTATTTATTTATTTATATGTATCTGTAGCTTATAATTAAAATTATAAACTAAGTTATTCTTGTAGCTATGGCTACTGTGGCCTTAAGCTAACTATATTTTAAATTTACTTTATATAAGAAAATAGAGTCTTGTTTTCTTTAAAAATTTGATTATTGCTTCTATGTTGTTTAATGAAGGGTTATTGAAGAAGTGGGTTGGGTTGAGGTTTTGGAATGTTTGTGTTCTGATGTATGTTAGTGATGGACAATCTATAAGGATATGGTTCACCGTGAGTGGTGTGTTGTTGTGACAGTGTGTGCAGGTGTAGGGGGGGTTGTTGTTTAGTAGGTGTTGGTGGGTAATCCTGGTGTGTCCGAGGCGTAATCTAATGTATTTAGTAAGATCTGTACGTGTTAAGGTTGGATGTGAATTGATGTTTGGGTATTGGGATATGTTAGTTTTATTTGTGTTTTGTAATTTGTACCAAGTCGACGTTTGGTTCCAGATTTGTTGTAGTGCTCTGTTATTTTGGTTGGTCTTAAGGAATTTGAATACGTCTTTTTGGTTTATATTTTGTATTGTATGTACTGGTGAATTGGTGGCTAACTTGGCGGTTTCGTCTGCGTATTCGTTCCCGGGTATGCTTGTGTGGCTAGGGATCCAAATTAATATTATTTTAGGGTATATATCTATTAGTAAGCTTCTTATGAGCATGGGGTAATAATCGTTATTATTGATATTTTGGATGGCTTTTAATGATGAGAGAGAGTCGGAGCAAATAGCGTATTTGCCTCTTTTCTTCTTACAATGGTTTATGGCTGATAAGATCGCAAGGATTTCAGCTGTATATATTGTCGTGTAGTCAGGGCAGTTGGCTATAAGAATTGTTGAGTTTTCCGTAGTGACGCTTAGTCCTACGTTGCTCTGCGTTTGCGAACCGTCAGTATAGATAATTTCTCTGTCAGTTATTTGATTTCTTAATTGTTGAAATAATTTTCTAAAGGTTTCGTTTGTAGTTGTTTCTTTGTTGTAGTTGTTTATGCTTGTGTTTACTAGTCCTGCTTTAATATGCCAGGGTGGATATTTTGTTTTTATGTGTTTTATTGGCTTATATGGAAGGTTAAGTTTGTTGCACATTGTTATGGTCTTTGAAACAGACGATTTTAGTTTTTGGACTTTTTTTCTTGTCTTGTATGTTTTTACTATGTTGTATATGGGTGAGTTGTAACTGTTTAAAATGTTTTTGTTTAATTTGTTTATCGTTAAGTGTTTTCTTTTTTTTATTGGAATTACTCCAGCTTCGTATAGGATATTGTTTATTGGGGTGGTCCGGTATGCACCTAGGGCAGTCCTTAGTGCAGAGTTTAGTATTGTATTTAGTTTTGCTAGTTGCGATTTAGGTGCGTTTCCGTAAAGGAAAAGACCAAAGTCTATTTTGGACAATATTAATGCTTTGATTGCAGATACCAGTGTCAGTGTGCTGCAATTGAATTTTAGCCCTGAAAGGCACTTTATAACTTTAAGTCTTTGTGTTAGCGACTGCTGAAGATATTTTATGTGTGTGTTCCAATTAAATTTTTTATTTAGATATAAACCAAGCAGTCTTAACTCGTCTACGTTCGTTATCTGTGTGTTGTTGGTGTTGATTGTACTTATACAGTTGCGTTTGCGACAGATGTGTAGATGTTTGCTTTTGCTCAGCGAAATAGTCGCTCCAGAATAGTTGCACCATTCCTGTATTTCGTCGAAGAGAATGTTTAGGTTTGTTGTTGGGTTTTTTTGTTTATTGTGTTTTATAATTATGTGTATGTCGTCGGCGTAAGCGCAAAAGTTTAATTCTTTATGAATGTTGATTATTTCGTTAAGTTTGTTGTAGGAGATAAGAAAAAGGAGTACGGAAATATGTAGGTGATCCTTGTGGTATGCCATTGTATAGGTTGAAAATATCGGAGTAGTGTTTATTTACCCTAACTACTATTTTTCTATTAGTCATAAAGTTGAGAACATATTTCTGGATTTTTGGGCCTACTTGCCATATTTTTAATTGGTCTATTACTGAGTGGATGCCTATTTTGTCGAAGGCTTTGGCGAAGTCTAATGTTATAATGGAAGCGTGGTTTTTCTTGGCGAGTGAGTCGGTAATCATGTGCTCTACATATAATAGAGCATCAGTTATCGACTTTCCTCTTTTAAATCCTATTTGGTTATTATGGATGAGCTTGTTATTGGTAACAAGCCACCATAATCAGGTTAGCATGGAATCGAATCCTATATCCTGAAAAAAAAACGGAAACTGAATATTTATGTAGTAGGTTTTGAAAATTCACTCAATTCTTTCCCTCAATGGCGGGTGTAGGCATATTGTACAGAAGGTTTCGCCATCAGCAACCGCCTTTGGCACCTAAAAAAATAAGAGGAGTCACTAGCGTTGTCTGAAAGAGGAGAGAAGAAGCAATAACAATCGGGAAGTGACCCAAAAATACTACCGAAACAACCCCAAAAAGGCTTGAAAACAGTACCGTGATCCGAGAAAAACTTCAAAAACAAATTCGTAAATGTCCTGAAATAACACCAAAAACGTGCTGAGGACAACACCAAACCTACCCCGAAAAGAAAGGAGTTTTTTTTTATAAAAAAAAAATTAAATAAATTCCCCCCCAATCGTCCCAAACTTGCATCTAATCAACTCAATGAATCTCAATTTATGCAAAATAACCAAAAAAAAAAATTTATAAAGACATATTATGTCTATACGCCCAAACGGGTATACTCGCTGCTGTATCTCGTTGTGTTATTATACCTTTCATGAACATGAAATGGTATTATAACTTTGGTCCGATGTTTGTAAGTATGAGAAGAAGAAGAGATAGACCCACCATTAAGTATGCCGAAATGGTCAGGGTGACGAGCTGAGTTGATTTAGCCATGTCCGTCTGTCCGTCTGTCCGTCCGTCTGTCCGTCTGTCCGTCTGTCCGTCTGTCTGTTTGAACGCAAACTAGTCCCTCAATTTTAGACCTATCTCGATGAAATTTGGTATAGGGCCGCCATTTTGCATGGGATTAATCATTTGTCGGAACCAGCCAGATCGGACCGATACAAAGCATAGCTCCCATACAATCGATTGTTCCGATAAACGGGTTTTGGTCTATAAATCTTGCAATTAAAAAGCTAGGAACGTAAAATTTTGCAAGTTTAGTACATATTGTATTTGTAACGTGTGTAGTGAAAATGACACAGATCGGACCAACCAAACATATAGCTCCCATATAATCGATAGTTTCGATAAATGGGTTTTGGGCTATAGATTTTGCAGTTAAGAAGCTAGGAACGTAAAATTTTGCACGGTTGGTACTTATTATATATGTGATGTGTGTAGTGAAAATCATACAGATTGGACTAACATAACATATAGCTCCCATATAATCGATTGCTCCGATAACTCTGGTTTGGGGCATGTATTTTCAAATTAACAGTTTTGAAGAGTTTGTACCAATTGTAAGTAAGGATCGGACACTTAAAAAAGTTATGCGTATTCATGAAAGGTATGAAGCCTTCGGCACAGCCGAAGACAGCCCTTTCCTTACTTGTTTTTTTTGCATATGAGATTTTTGTCATCTAAATTATTGTATATGCCAACGACATCCGCTTCGATCTTGACTGTCAACTGTTGACTAAAGTGATCGACAGCCACATTAAGTCACCCTTAAGCAAACGTTTGGCGACTATAACTGCAACTATAATAATTTTGATATGACAAAAAAACGCAACAATCACTTAGATCCACAATCGATACTAGTTATTGGGCTGATTACTACGTTAGGTATTCTAGGGCAATTTATTTAATAGCACTTGTGTTTAAATATAAATTAGCTAAGAATTGGATCTCTTATTATTAGATATTATTCGTCTTAGATGCAAAAATTAATTAATTTGTGAATTTACACTTTAACAAGTGTTTTTTGTTTTCTTAAATTTTTTTTGTTTTTGTTCCTTTTCAGATTGAGAGTGCAATGAATCATTAGTTTATATTGATATATTTAGTGCGATCTAAACAATTTACATGCGCTATTTTACCAAATTTATCATTTCTACTATTTTTTTACGGTTTATGTGCATATAAGCTTTGGCATGCCATAGCATATTTATTAATTTTTGATCATCCTTTTCATCCATGGCAATATCTTCATATAGTTGTGGACTGAATCTGTTTAAGAAATAAGAAAATATTTTATCATTACAATCCACTTACTTTAACTTATACATGTGCTTTTGCTTTATCCTATATTGGGGAATTCAGTTTTAACTTGAAAATGCATTGTAAAGCTCGTAAGCCATGTAAGATTTTAAAATTATGTAGAATTTAATTTTATTTACAAGAAACATTTTTGATTTCCCCTATTTTTCAAACGCTAGATCTTTTCAGAAAAAACCTTTTCTAAGCCAAGCAGACTCAAAAGTTTCGTCCGGGGCTAGAAATAGACTTAATATAATTAATATATTCTAGTGAAGTCCTTAAAAAGAACATTTTATATATTTTTATAACTTCATTATATATTATAACTTATTCGTATTATACTTTAGGAAATAATAAACTTTCAAGAAACAGAAAAGACCGTTTTAATAGCTCATTACTCGTTTTTATGAATATATGAATGCATGTATATAAAAAATACCTGTAATATGGTACACCGATGATGCTACACCAAGCACGTGCACGATCAACAACACGTCCATCGGAGGCAGTAGCTTGATCAACAAGCAAATTACCTAAGAAAAAATATTTTAGAGAAGACAGTTACTCTATAGTTAGCACAAAGAGAAACAGCGTGTTTTGATACTAACCAATTGTTGAAATACCATATGCTAGTTTCGCAGTATCCCATATGCTTTCCGGGCGGAATACATCAATATCTTTTAGTGCAGTTACTGGTATAAGGCCAGTGCCCAAAGACACTACAACTGATACCTGTGAAAATAAAAATCATGTGAATAATTCAAATAAATCAAGCTAAAGGCATATTTAGTTAGAAACCGGGAAGCTCTACAAAGAATTGTATTCTATTACTGACCCAGACCTAAATCTAGGTGTTACTTAGTAAGAGAAATGCTAGAGTTTATCTGGTATGATTAATAAACGCTTCTTAAAGTCACAATAAATGTGAAACTATGGTGAATCGGGAAATGTACTGACCTACAGTACCCCAAGAAATGTCGTTCAAAGCAACAATTTGTGAAATAATATTTAGAGCGGTATCTTTATCCATGGAGACAGAACTTTACTTTTCACTCCTTTAATTCTTTGGAAAAATACTCGGGTGGCATTACTCGGCTCTCACTACAGTAGCGAAGCCCCTTATTTGTAATTTTAAGCAATGGCTGCTGTCACAACACTTTGTTATGCAAACAAATCCTGAAGTTGGGTTCTAAAACTGAATAATATCTGGTAATGAATGAAGTGGTGGTTAAAAAGCATGGTCATTTTGGTGTTCTGAAGACAACCACAGAGTTTCTAAACGAGGCCCACATTTTTGTTGCAACACAAGGTTGTGTTTTACAATTAAATGATGGGTTCTTATTTTATAACTTTAAAATGTCTTTAAACCAACGTCTCTAGCTCTGCCAAAATCCTAGGTATTTGAGGTCCTTCACATTTCTTATTGTGTCAATAAAGAAGTTATAAAAGCATTGAATTTACCGGTACTGCTTCCTTTTCGCGACCAACACTACGCAATGCCATATTATATTCATGAATTTCTGTCATGGCGTCCAAAGTTGGATTATTGGCGATCAGTCCGCCATCGAGGAAACGGCCGAAAGCACTAAAATAATGTAAAAAGCAATAATTTATAATTAAATGTGTAAAGCTTTACATTAAAATTATTTAAGTAAAAAGAAAACAACGTCATAAAAACTAAAAAAGATGTTTTAAGGAAAATAAAGAGATGTTATACATCAGTTTAACCAGAACTTTCTTTTAACTCACGAACTAAGCAATGAAGAGATTATATCATCAAAGTAAGCATTTGAAAATAGAACACAAACGTTATAATTCTCAACTTTAAAGAATGCACATTTAATTGCTTAAAATATTATTGGTTCATTATATTTTTTAAAATCAATACAGAAATTTTACTAACCGGAAATACGATGGTGCAGCACCAGTAGCTCTGGCTGCACGCCAAACGAGTTGCTCTTCCGGTGGGGGAGGTGGAACCCGGCGATTGCCTGATAAATGATAAAAATAAGGATTTTACTAGTGAAAATATACCAGTTACAGCAAAGATATAACTCACTTATTGGTGTAACAATTCCAAGAATGTCACTGGCGCTATGATAGTTTCTAAAGAGATGCAAATCTACAGGCTTACGATCAGCCATTACAGCTGTTATCATAACTTTTGGGTGTTTAATATCAGTCATTACTGTATATTCGCCTAAATTATATTTTAATATATTTTCAAAGAATTCACTTGGATATGGACGTGAGCCAATAAAGCATTGTTCTTTCATATTCAAATATAAGCCCATACATTGACGCATCGTTTTACCACAACCAAGGCCGAGTGCCAATATACCACCTGTGCTGGTACCAGCGATCCAATCAAACATGTGTACAATTGGTGTTTGAGATATTTTTTCTATTTCTAGTAGCATTTGTACAAGCACAAGCCCACGGATACCACCGCCATCTAAACACAATAAGCGGCCACGTCCATAGGGTTTTTCGTCTTTATTACTAGATTCACTTGTCGCAGAACCTGGTGTTTTCGGTGTTGCTGTACCACTGCCAGCACCAGCATCTCCACTGCCACCTTCACCCTCCAAACTGTTACTAGACGAAACTAAAACATTTTCCAATCAATTATGCACGCATGGGTGTGTATTAGGCCGGTCGATTTGTGGGGAGGCAAGAAAATCGCCAATTGCTCTGTGAAAGACATATTCTAGGGATCAAAATAAGAAACTTTGCCGAGGGAACCATACCTCTAAAACGAATTCGGATGTCCCCCAATTAGGGTCGAACTTTTGCGTAGGGGGCCATGGCGTATGAGTGGCATTTTGGGGCTTCTCTAGGACTTCAAATGATACCTACCCAAATTGGGGGACATCAGAATTCGTTTTAGAGGTATAGTTCTTTCGGCAAAGTTTCTAATTTTATCCCTAGAATACGATTTTCACAGAGCAATGAGCGATTTTTAAATCGATCCGACCTAGTGTGTATGAAATACTCATTCTTCTTACCCTTTTTGCCGTCATTATTTACTTTAGTGGTAAACATCCCTAGTAAAGCATCCATTATACTTTGGCCTTTTTGTTCTTTTTCGGTATCGATAATTACTGTCGGTCTGTAATATATAAATTATAAAATATGATAATTTATATTGTATACGAATGATTGGGATTTTCCTCAAGTAAGTCTTTCAAAATCGGCAGTCAGTATTTGCCTATGTTTAGCGCAGGTCTTAAAAGCAGGCCTTAACTCTCATATTTATTGTAAAAACGATTGAGAAATGGACCAAAAAACTACTCGCGTAAAAGGAGCCTTAGGTTTATTCAACATATTATTTGTTCACATGGTCATGAGCTTTAATCAAAGAGTATATATTATTAATTGTTTTATTTTAAAACTTACTCTGGTGGTAATTGGCCATTATTAAATGAAGTTCCAAAAAGCCCATCCATGGCTTGTCGACTAGTTGCTGCCAGCATGTTTTCAATATGTTCCCTCTTCTCCACCGGTTCAGGCGATTCTGGTGGTATACCATTAAATGAGCCTTTTGCATTACATCCATCTGGACAGCTTGTATTTGTTTCAGGACAACTATATGTACATTTATGGAATTAAAAAAAATGCATAAGGGAAAGTTTGCATCGTATATGAACATTTAGTTCACTAACCGTTTAGCTCCAACTGAATGCAAAATGTATAAAATTTCACTTTCTTTGCCGCTATTTGAATCATTACCAACCATATGACGCGGTGTTTTGCCTTCTTTATTTTTGATATTTAAATCGCAACCAAAAACAGCCAGACATTGCACAATTGGTACCGATTTTTTTTCAATAGCTATATGTAATGCTGTACTTCCATCTTTATCAAAAACATCTATATCCGCATCATGAGCTAACAGTGTAACAACACATTCAAAGCGATTTCGCGCAACCTTTTACATATATTAAGGATTTGAATTAAATAAGAAAAACCAATTAGTAAGTCCTCTCACCATGACATGCAAAGCGGTGCGTCCGTCAAAATTTGTAGCATTTACATCACATCCTTGCATAATTAGCGCATGTAAAGTTTCCCGCGATGAACACCAATGCAACGGAGTGCCACCAAATTTCATGTCCTGGGCATAAAGTTTATTGGCATTGGTTTTAAGAAATTCAGCTACTGAAGTTGGTGTACGTGTTGCACAAATTTTACTCATATTTTTGGCATTTAAATTAACATCTGCGCCTGCTAACAATAAAGCTTTGACACAGTCCGGTTTATCAGACAAACAGGCTAAATGTAATGGTGGATACCCATCCGAGTTAATGTGATTGAGATTTGCGGTACTTTTTGAAGCTAACAACTGTAAAGAAAGCAAGAAATGAGCCATATGTGTTTCAAAATAATAACAATTTGGAGCGGTATATGTACATTAGGCTGGAGCGTCAACATATGGAAAATTTTTTTTTCAAGTTTGCGAGTTCTCATAGGGGGGGATAGGTGCCTTATAATAACAAAAAATAGCGTCTTTTTTTAATGAAATCGGTCAATGTCTTCTGCCTTCGCAATGCCTTCAAAATTTATAAGAACGCTAAAATGTATATGGTGAAATATTCATATAATATATAAAACTACTCGACAAAAAAAATCTTTCCAAGAATGAAAGTACATTTTCTTAATGTAAAATCGTCTCCTGTTTTAAAAAACTGGAAAGTTTCGAAGTTATTGGGATTTAAGAATTCGCATTCGATCACGGATATCACATCCATTTTTCTGTGAAAATTCCCAATGTTTTTCATATAGGTACGTCAAAAGTTTGTATTTTTCATTTTTTCTTCTTTTTTTTTAAACTTTTGAGTTATATATATGTATGTATATGTATATATGGCGCGATATACAACAGTTGTATCATTAACCCCCTAGGAGATTTTTCGGTCGAGCTTCTCTTCCAATTTTCCCATAAACATTGTTTGCCTTTAACTCTATAAGTATCTTCAGTAGTTTGACCACTATGCCAAAACACCGAAAAAGTTAGCCCTTCTATAGTGTAGTAAATTTAATTACGAGCGTACTGGTACAACATTACGATGTGCCCTTGACTTTATAAGCCCTGCTATATTGAAAGTCCTCAATCAAAAATTTCCGGTTTCTACCCAAGAAATTTTCCGAAATTTCCATATTCTCGACATTTGATACATAATTTCCATGAAGAATTTTCTGCTGATTCCGAAAATATAATCATTTGGTTTTAAAGTAGAACACTTTTCGAGATATCTTGAAATTACATTAAGAGTTTAAGTGTTAGTTCAAATTCAAATTTTTAATTCACATATTCGTGTCCTAGTTATAAAGATATAGAGCATTTCTAATGAAACGTTAATATCAAATATGTTTAACTAAGGTGTTAAGATTTTATCTTATATGTGTCTATATAGTCTTATTAATAAAAATCAATGTTTGTTTTGTCACCGGTAAAGTAAACTGGTTTTATGGTAAAGCACATTAAATAGGTACTGTTATGTTAGAAAAATTGTT
Source organism: Sphenella marginata (assembly GCA_951509765.1). NCBI lineage: Eukaryota > Metazoa > Arthropoda > Insecta > Diptera > Tephritidae > Sphenella > Sphenella marginata. The sequence continues at coordinate 25,575,089 of OX608082.1, forward strand.
AACTTACGTTGATAATTTCCTTTGTTGTACTCGCCGCGTAATGGTATATAGAATTGCTATTGTTATCTAAATGTTCCATTTTGCATAGCGGTAGTAATGTCTTGACCATTTCAATGTTGCCACTTTTTATTGCAAGCTGGAACAAAAAGAATTTGTATTTTAATATACCTCCTAATATTAAGGTTTTGATAGCTTTGTTTACATAACGAAGCTTGTATATACAGTGGCCGACAAAACTATAAATTATATTTTACATATGCATGGGAAATTCGCAAAAATTAGACAAATTTTCATCAAAATTTTCAACTTTTTTCTCAGAATTTTTACAATTTTTTTGAATATGCAGATTTGTAGCGCATTCAATTTTAGTCTCAAGTCTGTAAGAAATTTTCCTGATTTTTTATTTATTTTTATGAACATAGTATTTTTTGTACAAATCTGCATTTTCAAAAAAATCTAAAAATTCTGAGAAAAAAGTTGAAAATTTTGATGAAAATTTATCTAATTTTTGCGAATTTCCCATACATATTTAAAATATAATTTATAGTTTTTGTATTAGATCTTGATAAGTTCTCTTACAGGAAAATAGTTAAAATTAATTTTCTGAAGCCGAAGTTGGTGAAAACATACAAAAAAGGGGGTATGCATAGTTTTGTCGGCTACTGTATGTATAAATAATATAGACATCTCTCTGAAGTACCTGAAACGGTGATATTAGATTAACATGATCAGCATAATCGATGAACTCCAATACTTTGGGATTACTTATGTAATCTACTAGATTAAAATAAGCTACCAAATGAGCTAACGACCAGGAAGGATTTTCTGCTAAAGCATCACATACCCTTTGTAGGCCATTTACATTATAGAACTGTAACAAAGAATAAAGTTAAGATTAAAAAAGTGTATATATAAAAGAATAAGGAAATATATTTACAAATTACCTCTTTTACTATTGTTATAAATACGGGCAACCGATGTATGAACGCATTAAAACGATCTTCCGCTTCCTGTTGCGATTGAGATCGAAATAAACTAAAGCAAGTGTTGCCCGGGTCATTGACGTGCCGTTGAAGTACAATTTCATAGCATGGTTTTTTATCGGAGGTATTGAAGGGCGGCGAATAAAGTAGCATACCATCGTCCCTTCCTATCACCAGTAAGCTTCCCAAGGCTTCGCCCTTTATTTCAAGTACTTTATTAGGTGGTGTATTACCGCCTAGTAGGCGATGGAGAGCTGAAACATGGGAGAAGTATTGTAACTATCATTACATTATAGGGGGGATTGGAGACACGACCTATCCAACCATCTCTTATAATACTTTAATTTATATTGCCCAGTTTGTAAGTTGTGTGCCTTGTTAATTGTACCTTTGTTGTAAATACGTAATTATAATAGTATGTTTTATATCTGTCCTTAGCCGACCTCTTTGTCTGTTTTGACTTAAAACAGATTTTTTGGTATTTTTGATGTCCAACCAAAGGTTCGCCCTAACTTCCGAATTTATTCATCGGTTGTTATTTTATGCTCGGTATGGGCTTTGGTTTTCGAAATACTGTAACAAGAACATCCAACGCCTTTCCAGTAGAAAACAACAAAATGGATCCATTGAGGAAATCGGCAAAAAAAAAAAAAAACAGAGCAAAAAAGTGTAAGCCAAAAGCAATCGCACGGGTTTGTAATGTTTCTTTTGATATAATGCAGGTTGTAATGTATGCTACGTAATTCACATTAATTTCGTGAAGTTAGCAATCATCTTTTCGTTCATATGTTGAGTGTATTGCGTTATACAGTTTGAAACTGGGAAGATAAACAGATTTTTCCTTGTGTTCATACTTTGCTAACATTTATGAAATGTGTCTATGTATTTATGTATTTCAAGTTCAAAAGTTCATTTTTATTGATAACCTTAAAAACTTATACAGTGTGGCGCAAAATTATTAGCATAGCCAGATAGCTTTATTTTAAGAAAAATCTTTAAAAAAAGGATAAGTTAGTCAGGAAATTCTTCAAGATTTCGAAAACCTGTTTGGAAGTATGTATATACGGAGAGCATTTGATTAGCTTAATGTTCATGGTTTATTACATTTCTCTCAGTGTACTGACCAATATAAGAAAAAAGAATACCTTTACAACAACTACATATATTTCCGACTTCAAGAGTCCTACAGTTCAGATGCTATAAAAAAAAAGAAAATTGGTATTTTTGATGTAAATTTAAGAAAAGAAAAGGATTCACTTCATCTTGTCCTGAGTTGGGAATAAGGATAGCTGAAAAACTAAAAAACAAATAAAGATTTTAAAAAGCGAGGTTAAGTACAAATATTTCTGTATTCTGTATGAAAATAAAAATCTTCTAATACTAATTCAATATAAACAAAAGCTTTGTTTTTGGACTTAAATTATCTAATAGATATTTTATATATGCACAGAACAAAATCATCTCTGCCTGCTCCTTTTTGTACCTTTAATCGGAGTACCATGCATTCCGGAGCCGCACATATTTCCAATATTTCTTATAAGTTAATAAATAAATTAGAATAAGTTTCAGACTGAAAAGGCCGCAATGAAAAATAAATAAATTAATATTCCTTTAAACCAAAAATAATAATTACTGACTTACTGCCGGTTTCACGAAAGAAATAATAATAACAATATTTTTTTAATTTTTGTTAGAAATTTATATGAAATCCGACTGCAAAAATTTATTTTTTTTGTGAAACTGACCTTTAGAATCATTGGCGTCTATCAACTATTCCGTAATCTCTATCGACTCTCATTTCTCTGAAGAGCTGATATACCTTATTATCAAGTGGTCTTGAGCTCCTAAAGCTCACAAAAATATGTAAATTGAACACACCGTAAAAACCAACAAAATAAATATATATTTCCAGGCTTAACTGTGGGAGAACACATACTTTTTGTACACATTGTACCTATGGTAGTATGTACCGAAACAAAATGAAATGATTGTTCCAAAGCAACTGGTGACAAACTTGTTTAGTCACAAACGGGTTGAATCTTTTCCTATTTCAAAATTGTAAATTTAGTTATTCAATAAGATATTTAAAGACATTCAAGCTGTGAAAAAAACCCTGATCAATCACCCGAACACATGAAAGGAGGTTGAATAATTTATAGCTGAGATATGACATCCGTTTGGCTGGTTGATGCAATATCCCCACTCTATCAAACTGCGTCAAAAAGTAAATTTAAATAAAAAGTGAATTTATCAGGTTCAAACTCTTCATATCATCACAAAAAGGTAGTTAGATGAAATGTTACTCCTGTAAAATGAGCCATATTGAGAAATAACAATTAAGAGAGTACGAAATTTTCAATGTCTTTAATCTGTTTGTAATTATTCTTCACATGTACCTACATATGTATGTATCTATTATAACATTCCTGCTTAGTCAGCAAATGCAATTATTAAAAGTAAAGTATACAATACTGAAATAATAATCTTTTAAGATGCACATATATCTATACAAATGTATATATATGTATTAAGGTAGCGACTAAAGTGAAGTGACGTGTTGGCATTTGTACATCAGGAATAATGAAAGCAGATCTATTGAACTACCATTAGAGCCCCTGAGGGTTGGGGCTTAGAATATGCCCGCGGTAGGCATACCGGTCGTAAGAGGCGACCAATATGCACAAAGGTAATGATGTGCAACTCGATGGTTGATCTACGGATATGATGCCTCCCACCTCTCATTACCCATCTTCTCTTTCCTTTCGGAGGGAGGGATGACGTGGCCTGGAAGGTTGCACTGGTCATACCAAATCGCTCCCACGACAGTCGGGCAGTACCGCAAGGGAGTACTGGAGCGTACCGGATTCATATCCGGCCAAGGACTGTTATTTCGACAACACTCCCCAAAACCTTCGGGGAGTGATTTTGTTGTTAAAACAAACAAACAAACAACTACCATTAGAATTGAGTGGGCAATAGATTGGATAGATCTTACAATTTAAAATTATTATTTTAATTGTTCATTTCAGAAATCTGCAATTAATAATTGATTTCGATAAAAAAAAAGTCATGATATTTAATGATAATTTAAGGAGTGTCAAATCTCTCCGGGGTGACTTATTAACGCGCGAACTGATGGGTTGTTTGCCAATATCCGTTGCGTTAAACTTTCTTTGTTTTACGTTCTTTGGATAACGAGCTTTAGATTTTTTTTTTGTAAGAAAGAGCGCAGTTTCTCATTCCTAAAAATTAATGTGTGTATTTTATAGTCGTCCAAAGTACTCATGTATATAAAACTTTAATTTGTCATAACTCTAAACGTATTTCGTCTCCAGGTATATTTCAGTGCAGAAGGGTAATAGATGTATTCTCAATTTTTCGGTAATGTTTTTCGGTTTTTATGACAGTTTGGGTACTTTTTTGGAGCTTTGATTACTACTGAATGACTCAACCGATTTCAATTTCATTAGAAAGGTATTTAAATCAGCTTAGAAAAATATATAAATATAGTATGTTAAAATTGTATATTACACAAAACATTTTTTTTTGTAAAAATAAAATTTTAAACTGGAAAAATACTTCAAAGGGCATTTATTTTTGTCTAACAATTTATTTTTACGCTCTTTCTCTGCCTCCCCATGTTCCCCCTACTTCTGGCATGCACGTCAGTCACACAATGTGCACTGTTATTCGGCAAAAATTATGTACGCCTGCGGCAATACAACTGCAACCTTCCAAGTGCTGAGCTACGCGACTCCAATATGGTCACCGGGGCTTGCAGACACGCACTGGAGGAGGCTTCAGGTCTGCCAGAACAACGACTTAGAACCGCCACTGTTGTTGTTGTTTTAGCAACAAAATCACTCCCCGAAGGTTTTGGGGAGTGTTGTCGAAATGACAGTCCTTGGCCGGATATGAATCAGGTCCGCTCCCGTGCTCCCTTGCGGTACTCCCCGACTGTCGTGGTAGCGATTTGGTATGACCAGTGTAAAATTCTAGGACATGTCATCCCCCATTCCGAAAGGAAAGAGAAGATGGGTAATGAGAGGTGAGAGGCATCATATCCGTAGATCAACCGTCGAGTTGCACATCATTACCTTTGTGCATATTAGTCACCTCTTATGACCGGTATGCCTACCGCGGGCATATTCTTAACCCCTACCCGCAGGGGTAAGAACCGCCACTGGATGTCTTCTTATGTATGTCTCCTGAGCGTCATCTTTATAATGAAGCTAAAAATGCTCGGAGTAAAAGTGCATAGCGATATGTTGACCAGGCAATTCCTGTTCAACTGCACTAAGCAGCATCCTAACAGGCGCCTTGTCAACGAAAATCCGCTCGGAGTAAAAGTGCATAGCGATATGTGGACCAGGCAATTCCTGTTCAACTGCACTAAGCAGCATCCTACCAGGCGCCTTGTCAACGAAAATCCGCCCCCCCCATGAGAATAAGGAGCCACGATGAGATCCGGCACCTGATTTCCACGCCGTTTGATCCTAAGGTGCACAGACAGGCCCTTACCTCAGCTCCTTCCCAGCTAACGCCGTTCTTCAGGCAACAACTCCCCCCGTAGCCGAAGAGGAGCGTGAACTACCTAGGGAGAGAAGGGTGATGCTGACCCAACTTCGCTCTGGATATTGTAGTACATATCCAGACTGAACCCCCACATGCCGAATGTCTGCCCGGCATGCCTGTTGTGTTGTTGTTGTTGTTTTAACACTACTTTGCCCTGCCTAGGTAGTCAGTATCAACCTTACCCAATATTGTCATCGAACTCTTCTAACGGAAGTCCTAAAAACCTAGCGGCTTCAACAGGGGAGGACCAGAGGGATATGGGTGTTAGAAGAGTAGGCTCAGATGAGCAGACAAAAAGATGGTTAGTAGTATGGGGGGACAAGCCGCATGCCGGACAGACATTAGGCAAGTCGGGGTTCAGTCTGGATAGGTAAGAGTTTAACCTATTACAGTATCCAGACCGGAGTTGGGCCAGCATCACCCTAGTCTCCCTAGGCAGCTCGCGCTCCTCTTCGGCAACGGGTGGTGTTGCTGCCTGAAGAACGGCGTTCACCGGGAGAGAGCCAACATAGGAATTTACCGAATTTGTGTGGATGAGGGTGAGGGCCTGCCGGTGCACCTTAGGATCAAACGGCGTGGAAATCAGGTGCCGGATCTCATCGTAGTGTTTGCGTAGATGGCTCCTTATGCTCCTGGGGGGCGGATCCTCGTTGATCAGGCGTCCGTTCGGATGCTGCGGTTTGCAACAGTTGAACAGGAATTGCCTGGTCAACATCTCGCTATGCTCTTTAACGGCGAGCATTTTCGCTTCATTATGTAAGTGATGCTCAGGAGACATAAGAAGACACCCAGTGGCGGTACGAAGGGCGGTGTTTTGGCAGACCTGTAGCCTCGTCCAGTGTGTGTCAGCTAGCCCCGGCGACCATATAGGCGTCGCGTAGCTCAGTACCGGCTGGCCAATTGCTTTATATGTAGCTAGTAACGTTTCTTTGTCTTTACCCCAAGTGCTGCCAGCTAGGGACTTGAGGATTTTGTTACGGCTTTGGACTTTATTGGCAATTGCGGTTACGTGAGCGCCGTATTTGAACATGTTATCAAACGTCACCCCTAAGATTTTGGGGTGTGAGACAGTTGGTAGCTTGACACTATCAACGTAGACGTCTAATTCCATGTTCACTTGCGTTGTCCACGTCGTAAATAGGGTGGCCGAGGACTTATTCGGTGACAATGCCAGGTTTCTCCCGGCGAAGAATTCGGACACGGCTGGGAGGTATGAGTTAATTCGAGAGCAGAGTTCTTCTACGGAGGGGCCTGTTGCCAGAATCGTACAGTCGTCGGCGTAAGAGACGATCGAGACACCCTCTGGTGGGGGGGGAAGTTTCGATATATAATAGTTGAACAGGAACGGGGATAGGACACCACCCTGTGGCACCCCCTGTTTAACTATTCTGGGTTTTGATCTTGCGCCTCTGAACTCAACCGACGATTGACGACCACTCATATAGTTTGCAGTCCAACGTTTAAGACAGGGAGGAAGGGACGAATCTTCAAGGTCTTTCATTAGTTGCGCATGGTTGACCGTATCAAAAGCTTTGGCCAAGTCAAGCGCAACTAGCACTGTCCTGTGGTTTGGACGCTTTTGGTTTAGTCCGTCCCCTATCTGAGTGGTTATGGCGTTCAGCGCGGTGGTGGTGCTGTGATTTTTGCGAAATCCATGCTGATGTTCGGCGAGCCGCAGGTTTGCGGTGAAGTACGGCAACAAGGTGGATTCCAACACTTTCACTACTGGCGAGAGGAGAGATATCGGGCGATATGACTCCCCTACGGCAGCTGGCTTGCCAGGCTTTAGTAGTGGGACCACCTTTGCTTGTTTCCATCTTTCAGGAATAACAAAGGTGGAAAGGGAAAGGTTGAAAATTTGTGTGAGGTATCTTATGCCTTCGTCGCCGAGGTGTTTCAGCATCAGCATGGAAATGCCATCGGGGCCGATATATTTGGTGTTCTTGGATCTCCGAATAGCCTCATGAACTTCTGTTGTGGAGATGGCAATGGGCGCATCGCTGTTTTTGTGTTTGTGCGCTTCCCTGGTGGCTCGGCGAATATCTTTGTTCAACGTAGGATGCATTACAAATTGTCGGCAGAAGGCGCTCGCGCATCTTTTTGGCTTCGACTGAACCTTATCACCGAAGGCGATGGATATTTTGTCGTTAGGTTTAGTCGGGTTGGACAAAGATTTCACCGTCGACCATAATTTGCCAACTCCAGCCGAGAGGTTGCAAGACCTTAGGTGCTCCTCCCACTTAGCGCGTTTGTGTTGATCTACTAAGCGTCTGATTTCCGCATTAAGATCCCGTATTTGAGGATCCGTAGGGTCAAGGTGTCTAATATGGTCACGTTCATTTGCCAGGGCCGCTGCCTCTGCGGGGAAGAAAGGACGCACTTCCTTTATTCTACCTGACGGAATGTGTTGGTGGGAGGCTGAAATTAGGGCCATACGAAACGCCTTTTCCCCTTCTCGTACGTCAGACGGGGTAGGAAGAGCAGCGAAGGCGCTCTCTGTGGTGTTGAGAAAACCCTCCCAGTCGGCTTTATTGAAGTTAGTGTAAGTGCGTTTCTCAGCGGTGACAAAGTCGGTGGGGCGATCGATTGAGAGCACTATGGGTAGGTGGTCTGAAGCAAGCGTCAGCATCGGTCGCCAGTCAACGCAGTTTATTAGTCCAGCGCTGACTATGGTGATGTCTGGCGAGCTAGAGCAGTTTACCGCCACTCTAGTGGGGGCATCCCCATTTACCGTGCAGAACGTCGAATCATCTATTTGGTCAGCCAGCTCCTGTCCCCTACCATCGGCCTGCAGGCTGGAGTGCCACAGGTCGTGGTGTGCGTTGAAGTCACCAAGGATGACGCGGTTCTCGCCCCTGAGTAACGCACGAATGTCAGGGTGGTAATCCCTGGGACAGCAGGTGACAGGAGGTACGTAAATGTTTATGATTTCAAGGTCGACATCGCCTGACCGGACAACCATACCTTGACGTTCTAAGGTGGTGTCCCTCGGGTCGATGTCAGGCTCAAATAGACGATACTGCACAGATTGATGCGTGATGAATGCCAGACCACCCCCAAGCCCTCTCGCACGGTCACAACGGTGTACATTGTACCCGTTGCAGGTCAAAAGAGACGACCTTCCACCTAACTTTGTCTCCTGGATCGCCGCGATCTTGATGTTCAGTCGCTTCATTAAATTTGTCACTTCAACAATTTTGCCAGTTAGGCCGTTGCAATTAAATTGCAGGATACCGAAGTGTGTAGGGGGAGCAGAGTTGATGCTGGGGGTCAAGGACTGGTGCGTATGCCTAGGTGGTAATAGGCTGGGTCGCGCACTACGGCGCAATCTTGAAGTCGAAGGAATCGCGTTACCAGAAGGTAGAGGCGAGTCGGACGACGTTGAAGGTTGCGTAGCTCGACAGCATGGCGCAACGTACGTATCAGTCCATAGGTTCCTGTTCGCGAGTCCAGAGCATATGAGCAGGTGACACAGGCCAAAGCAGTTATTGCACTTGACTGATGCCAACGGCGTATATAATCTTAACCGACAAACAGTGCACGTAGTATAAGGGACCAGGAGCTGATGGTTGTGGCTTATACTCGTGCTAATGCTGGAAGAAGAGGGGCTGACCGAGGGGGTGGGAGAGAGCGGACGCTCAGCATTGCTCAAATCCACTTGGGAAGTGCTACGTAGGGAGTAGCTGTGAGCTGCTGTGTGAGATGTTGACGCCTGTGGGCGTGAGCGGCCGCTCGAAAGGTCTACTTGCTGATGTGCATTGTTAGTGCTAGTCGTGGAGACTGATGTGACAGAGTCAGACATATGTGGCGGAGCGATACTTGATCGACGACGGCCACTGGACGTCATAGGACGTGAACAGCAAGGGGCCACAAAAGTTTTATAAAAACTAGCGGGTCTATGAGTAGAGGGATTTAGTCCGGAGCAACTAGTTAGATGCAACCATCTGCTACAGTTAGAGCATTGTACCGAATGTGAACGTTTCACATAAATTTTCTTCCAGCATACACAGCAGATCCATTCTCTAGGTCCGGGGTTGGATTCAATACCAGCCCGGAGCAGGAGAGTCTTGAGCAGTCCCGCTGCAAGGAGCTGCTCGGAGGATGACATTATTGGGGGGAGGATAACTGACGGTTTAGGCAGGGGGGTAGTGAAATAACAGCCCTTGGTCGGGGAAACCCCGAGTCATTCCGGTACGTAGAACCGGCTGTCGTGTTCCCGCACGATACTACCCATCTATTTGTATGCTGAACAGAGCCTACTCGGGGGAATATATTCGTTGCAAACAGCTTTTCCCTACTCCAGTACCAATTTCCCCATTTCATAGCTACACTGTTTGGAAGGTAATTTTAATATGGTGCAGAATTGCAATACTTTAAATGCTGATTAGTGTACATTTGTTCATAATTAATTTGGGGTATGTTTATACAAACATACATAAATTTGTATGCTGGCTTGTATTATAATAAATTGCATGCATATATGTACATACATATGTAGTTATTGCAACAAATCAATACGCTGAAAAACTTAGTAATCAGCTTCTTCATAAAGGCTTACATATATAAACCGGAAAGCCTTTCAAAATTTTTTTTTTTACCCTCAGCTTTAGTGGGATTAATTAGGTTTTAAGCCATGCATAAGTTGCCGGAGGTGTGTCTTAACTCTTTAGTACATAGGTTTCCTACATACATGTATTTTCTTTAAACAAAAGAAATTACGCAAAATCCAGACGTAATTGGTAGTTACTGACCATTAAACATTGTGCGGATTCAATTGTTTACTTTTCCCGACGTACAGCAATTGTCACCACTTTACTTCGCAACGCACCAAACGAAATTCTTAACACTGTTTTTCTTTATTTTTGCCTCTTTGTCGCACAGTATATCTATATGGGAATGTTAATATTCGTAATGTTTTTTACATAAACAACCGTTTACTAATCCGAACAAGATCAATAAGCAAATTCTTTTAACAAATTCTGTACAAGTCATCAGCTGTTCAATACAGAGTTCCCTTTATCGAAATTACCCTTCTTTGGGATATTTATAGGGTGGTGCCAAGCCAAACAAAGGTGGGTTGTGAGTCATACCAAGGCTCAAGTCAAGTTTCTATGTGCATGTGATTCATGAGTAATTTTGTAGCGAATATTTTCAAGTACGTATACGTACCATACTAATTTAACCGCACTGCGTCTTTTACATGAACTACTTTTTTGATTTTTACCGAAATAAATTTGTTTGCGTTAGTAGCTTTAAATGTAATCTTTTACGTGGACTACTGAGTGCTAATATGCGTCCAAAAATGTCGGCAGGGGTATCAGGCGACACCTTTCGGTCCTAGGTGCCATATCTCATCGAAGTGATTTCCACGCCGTTTGATCCTAAGGTGCACCGGCAGGCCTTCACCCTCATCCATACGAATTCGGTAAACTCCTTTGTTGGCTCTCTTCCGGCGAACGCCGTTCTTCAGGCAATTACGCCACCCGTTGCCGAAGAGGAGCGCGAGCTGCCTAGGGAGACTAGGGTGATGCTGGCTCAACTCCGGTCTGGATATTGTAATAGGTTAAACTCTTACCTATCCAGACTGAACCCCGACTTGCATAATGTTTGTCCGGCATGTGGCTTGTCCCCCCATAATACAAACCATCTTTTTGTCTGCTCAGCCGAGCCTACTCTTCTAACACCCATATCCCTCTGGTCCACCCCCGTTGAAGCCACTAGGTTTCTAGGACTTCCGTTAGAAGAGTTTGATGACAATATTGGGTAGATACTGACTAGCTAGGCAGGGCAACGTAGTGCTACAACAACAACATCAGTTTATTTTCAAGTGAACTTTCGTGAATTTATATGCATTTGTTACTATTATACCTAAGACAGACATATGGTTTCTGTACCACAATGTGTACTACAATGAAAGCTCAGGAAACCATGTAATAGCATAGTGACACACATTTGGTTTTCTATGACGTTGACACTTATCAGCTGATTAAACGAAATAAAAAAACAAAGTTCAAAATAAAAAAATAAAAGAAAAATTAACTCAATGAAAACTCGAAACTGCGTGCTCCTTTGCCACCTGCGTGTACATCTTTGCATATACATTTATGGCTATTTTTATGTGCTCCACGCAGCTCATGGCTAAATTGAACCCACACTGCAATTATTTTTTTTAATTGCGTCGCTTCCAACGTACTTTTTTGATTTTTTTTTCCATTTCTGATATAAATTTTCTGATTTTTTTAATTAATATTTTTTGTCAAAATGACATAAAACGCCTGATTGTGACAGAAGAATTGGCTGTGTTCATTGCACTTCAACGTAGTACAATTAGCAACTCCACTCAATTTCAATGGTTTCTGGCCTGCTTTCATGGTACGGAACTCCATATGCTTTCGAACTAAATTAGGAAAACTGGCGACACACACATGGTTTCCGTATTATACTATTCTATGTACCATATGTCTGTCCTAGGTCTTACAGTCGGGCCTCGATTATCCGTGATGGTCGGGACCAGAAGCGTTACGAATAATAATTAATATTCACCTACAGTGACGTGCTACATATTAACACAAACACAATTTTCGCTGCCATCACGGATAATAGAGGTAATCACGGTTAATCGAAGCAAACAATTTGAAACACGGGGTTACCGGTTAACCGGATCACGGATAATCTTGGCCCGACTGTATATGAATTTGGTAATACTTTACGGTTTACGTCAAGTGTTAATACACGTCCAAAAATCTTGAGAGAGGTATCAAAAGACGCGTCTTGACCTCCGTAACAATAACCCGAAGGGGGAAAAGCAATATTTTGTTTCTGTGAAAAGTTATTAGTGAAAAACCGAAAATTGACCCGGGTTAGATCCCAAATTCGGGGCCCGATCCACGTTTTTTATGTGCAGAACACCTTTCCGCGTAGGCGGCCTTCGGCCGCGCTTCAAAAAATAACCCTGGGCTACGCCATTCCAACTCCAGGTGGTTGCCCTGAACGGTGGCAACATGCCACCGTTCCGACTCTATGGGTCATTTTTTTCTCACAGGGTAATGTGATTACAACAACCACATGAAAATGACAGAAAAATTGTGAACTTTAACTGCAAATATCTCGCAAAATTCTAAAAATATCGCATTTCCCCCTCCAGATTATTGTTACGGAGGTGAAGACGCGTCTATTGATACCTCTACCTATATTTTTGGACGTGTATTAACACCTGACGTAAACCGTAAAGTATTACCATGAATTTATAAACAGTATTGGTGCGTTTGTTTAGTTGACTGTTGACTTTCTAATGAACGAACATACGATTAATAATCGAAGAATACCCGAACTCATCACAATATTGTACATATATCGAAATTGTTTCTCTAACAGTGTTGCCACAGCCATAAAAAAGGAGTGAACAAAGTTAAGAAACTAAATATCCTTATCAAGTTTTACGATTTCTTAAACACTATAAATTTTTCAGGAAAAAAATTCTACATTCTGTCTTAACTTGTACTCAGACCTGTTAAACAATGATTATAAATAACAATCATTGATAATCAAATTAAATTTTTTATTGTTTTTTTGATAATTGATTAATTATGAGAATCAAATATCTAATCGATTTGGATTAAGTTTTGTGTTCTATTAATGAGGATCAACGAGGGTTTTTTTCGTTTTGATTAAAATGGTTGATTAATTGCGATTAGCTAGGATTAATAACCCTACTAGACAGCTGCAGGTTATTTGTAAATGCAATATTAACCTGCTGCCTGCTGTTTAGGAAATGATACCGATTGAAAAAAAAATTACCAAATTTGGTTATAAACAACCAAAACAGCAACGCGAGTCTTTAACATAGCTGCTCCTGTTGCCGCCAATTGTCAAAACATCTGCTTGTTCCGCGAGAATAATTTTGGGTATATTCTTTGTATTCCTTCCGATCCGATTTTAATCCAGCTTAGCAAAGGAGTTAAAGCATTTATATTTAATTCAAAATGCCTGCCTTGAGTGCAAATTTTTCACCAGAACAAATAACAAGTTGCGATGGCAGCGCATTCGTTGCATCACTTGAAGATCCAAAGAGTTGGAGAGGTATACCACTGCTAAACTATACCCCATCACACGAGGTTAAAGACATGACCATAGTGAGATTTCGAGGCATGATACAAGACATGCTGGATCCAGAAATGTATTTAGAACGCTATGAAGTTTTGAGAAATGATAATACTACTAGAATTCAAGATGGAAAATATCGTGATTGTGTTGTGCTCAAAGATGGTGAACGTGTAAATCACGATTCGAAAATAAACGTGCATGGTGAGCGTCGGACTTTATTTGTTCTTTCTATACCGGGGTTAAACGATTGGTGTCTGGATTATGAAGCAAATTGTAGTTGCTCCAATATGCCATCAAAATCCATGACTACTGAAAATGCTGGGGCGGAAGAAGGAGGAGCTAAAAAACGTGCAGCACCAACAAATGAATGTTGCATGGATGTTGAAGTGGAGGCATCAACATCAGGTGAAAAAAGCGATATTGAATGTAATAAACGGAAGCGCGTCGAAGGAAATGTGAATGGTGATAATGAAAATAATGTAAACTCCGTACGCAAATCAAATACCGTTATTGGTATGGAATACCATTTAAATTCACCATTACCTGAACGTCCTGGCAAAGCTTGCATGATCAAAATATATGAAGATTTTGACAAATATAAATTAAATACGATGGTCGATGTTGTTGGATTTCTGTCTGTGAATCCTGCTCTGGATGCTTCAACCATGGATGTTGACGAATTTGATAATGTTAATGAAATTCAAGCACAAAATCCGCCACCATCACTAATACCACGATTGCATGCAATAGTCGTACATTGTTTATCACATCCGAATCCCCTATTGGATGAAAGGTTGTTACCACCTACGCATAATCAACCAATAGATGTCAGTGGAAACTTAAATATGTTGCATGTTGCTAATGAATTTCGCGTCTTCTTGAAACTTTGCTTATTTAATGATACTTTGGCTGCAGATTATCTTTTATCACATCTTATGTCTTCTGTGTAAGTTAATCTTATATTTCCTGTTTATAAACTAATTATAATTTTCTTATTCTCCTACAGCTACTGTCGAGTTGAAGCACAATGTCTTGGTAGATTTCTAGTAAATATTTTCAATATACCTCTAAGTCGTCTACCAAATTATGTGAAGCAAGTCTACGATTTACTGAATCTGATCATACCAGCCAGTCACTATATTACAATGACCGCAAATACAATGAATGATTCAACTTTTGGGCCGAAGTAAGTGAAATTAGTAGGAAAATTACTTGTAAACTAATACCGCTCAATTTGAATGCAGATCTACAGATAGATATGACGCCTCTTATTACCCTTATTCTCTTTAATTATGGAAGAAGGGTTAACATGACCTATAACTTGCACTGGTCATGCCAAATTGCACATGCGACAGTGCGGCATGTACCGGAGCGTGTCGCGTTAAAGTCCGACCAAAGGACTTCCGGCAACACTGCCTAAAGCCTTGACCGGGCAAATCCAAATTATTGTTTAAAAAAATGATTTATAAGTGATATTTTACTTCACAAGTATCATTTATTGTCCAAGTATTTGCTTAGTTACTAAAATTTAATACATATTACCTAACGTGCAAGCCATTAACTATGTATGAACTCTAGAAAAAACATATAGGCACGAAAAATTGAAGTATCTTAAGAAACCACCCACCAAAACCATGACATCTAAGTTTTAAATTTTCATTATTTGCAGGAAAGACTATGAAACAAACAAATTGGTCTCTGGCATGCTTCAATTAGCACCACAAACTCATCTTGTTATAGATGAGACACACACTAAATCGGAAGCTTTGAATAGCAACGGTATATTATCTATGACACTACTCGGGTATGTTATGAGACATCAGCAGTTGAAATGTAATTTTCAGTTCTATGAAATTGAATACGATGTGGATATACCAATATTGTCTTTTAGTGAAAAGAAAAGTGTGTTGCCGGTAACGTATATTTAATGAATTTTGAACTATAAATAACTATTTTTAACCGTATTTTTCCTTTTTAATATTTTTTCAGTACGATGCATTTGTTCCTATCGAATACGACGACCAGTCTATTGCGGTAATTGAAGAGTCACTAAATGCAGCGCGACATTATTTAAATCCAACACGCTTAGGTCAATTTAGACGTTTTCTCACACTAGCAAAGCTAGTAGAATTTAGCGTAAATGATCCTGAAAGCGAAATGATACAAAATGATTTTGTTGAAATGCGTAAAACTAAAACTATACGTGATGCAGAGGAATTACACCACCTGCTAGTATTAGCGCGTTTGCTATCAGTGGCGCGTGGTAATAATGTACTTATTAAGGATGCATGGGAGTTGGCCAAACAGATGGAATCAACACGTCAGCAAAGGTTCGCTAACTTGCCGGCAGATGTAGCAAGAAAACTTAATAATAATTAATTTAAGAACTTTCAATTGTTAAGTTTGGCGTTCACGCATACAAAAATAAACGAAATACTAATAATTATTATTTTATTTTCATACCAGAAGAATTTGGAAAGTATATTTATAGCTACAAAACCCGGCGAATCTTCCTCCTTCCAGCACTGGTTTTGTTGTTAAAAGAACATTGCTCAATTTTCGTCTATTGAGAAGTCCACAAATATCCCAACCTCCCGTTTGTTTGGTGCTCATTTATTGTCGACCTGAACGACTGATGTAAGACGTGTTTAAATAGTAATATCGATAAAAAAAAGGTAGAGTATAAGCTCTTATATTAGAGACTAACTACTATTGCAGCCGTTTGAGTGTGGACAAGACGGTGGGTGTGTGATACAGGGAGGACTTAAGGTATTTACAATAGGGCGCCTTAAATTTACTGAAGTACGGCGTCCGTGAATCAAGGATAACCCCTGATCATACGGATTAATGAAGCCATCTCTTACACGTGACATACATTTTAAAGCAAACATAGCAGCTACAGTCTCATGGCCCGGTAGCCTGCAACATATCAAATCGTTCGCCAAGCATTCGGGGTAGTACATCAGTAATACATCTCCAAAAAGGGCTTTTCTGCAACTATTATTTTGCAAGCTGTATTTTGATCGGTACACACAAACAAAAAACAAACAGGATTTCCTTTTTATATATTTTATTTAAATTGAAATTGCAGTTTTAGCCTAAGTAAAATATTTTATTTGTAATATATGTATGTAACTTACATAACATGATAGCATTTACAGAAGGCAAAAATTTAAGTTATTCAGGAAACGAAGTGAAGGAAAAAATAACTTTCAGAGTGATCGTGCCCATTATGCAAGCCAAAGCACAATAACAAAGAAAAGTAGCGGTATGTAAAACAAAAAAAAAAAAACTACTAATCGCGGTCAATAATTATACATGCCGATTCAACCGAAAAGTCTGCGTAATGCTATCACCTTACATGAATTTACTATAATACAAGCCTTGCACCAACTTAACTCGCTGTTCTTTGAAACACGACAGCTAGTCGAAACATCTGGAACTAATTTCATTTTGTGCTGAATTTACCGCTGAAATCTTCGAACCGAAACACTTAATCACATATCTAGAAAGAAAGTAATGTACACATTATAACTTCGTATGTAAAATGTATACGAACTAAATTAGTTTTAAGAGTAAAAATCAGAAATATTAAATTGCGTTGGATTTGGAACAGTTCTCTTCATGGTGTATCGAAGCGAGCTGGGTCAAAGTTTCATCATTTAATTTTAACAAAAAGCGAGATATATATTGACTCTGGAATCATATCTATAAAGTGCACAATTTCGGCATTTTTTATTCTTGCTTGGCTAAACAAATGATTGAATAAAAAGCTACGTATAAATATACAAGCAGAAAAATGTAAGTGTCCCATATTTATAAAAAACATTTTCATAAATCGATTAAAGCCTATGAAAACAAATTGGCTATGTTCTGGTCGATAATATTGATCTCGCTTTAAATTTATACTTTTTTTTTTAAATCTGGAAAATGTTGGCTGTATTAGCATATTAATTACCTATTCATGAGCTATAAAAATGAACAATGTTGGTATAGCATATGATGAAGGTTTGCATACGTTTCCAGGACAAGGCATTGCTATGGAGTGAAAAGTAAAACATATATTATTACCAATTTTAAAAAATAAATATATTTTATCTTATTTAAGATATCAGTTAGGATTTAGTGTCATTTAACAGTCAAATGATGGGGAATCCGAAAATATATCATCATTGAAAAGCAACAACTGCTTCCAATTTTCAACAACTCACCGTTAGAAAAGAACTACACCTTCTCCGCCCTGGATGAGGATTATACTGAAATAACAGCGTCTATTCGGATAATTTCTGCGCATATCTGCAAAAGGAACGGAAATATGGTTTACTCCAAAATGTAGAATGTTAAAGAAAATTTTAAAATTTGTTAATTCATCAGCAATTCTTTTTAGCGTTGGAATGGAACAGTTCTCTTCATGGTGTATCGAAGCGAGCTGGGTCAAAGTTTCATCACAGAATTAAAAATTGAAAGATGTCAGCACGTAGCCAAATAATATTAATATTTACCTTTTTTGTTGGCAATATATTTTTTGCTGAGTCCATTGATGATCTGTAATAAAAATAAGTAAAAGTTATGATTACTGATCTGTTAACAAGAAATAAGTCCGTAAAAGAGCTTAGCTACGTATCAGATAGGATTTAGTGTCACTTAACAGTCAAATGATGGGGAATCCGAAATTATTTCATCATTTAAGTTATTTATTTATTTATTACAAGTTTAAATTGACATGCCATAAGTGAACTTATGATATGTATGTACATTTAGGGTATATTAGGAAAAGTATCATATGCAAAACTGGCATCTTTTTCAGAGATTAATGCTTAATAAACTGTGTTGGACCCATGTAAACTTAACGGTCAAAGTAAACGAATTCGAGTGAAAGTGAAAACAAAACATGCTTGATTTTGTATAATAACATAACAATTTGTTTTTAAATGTTTTGTAATGGGCGCGATTAGTTTCCAATGTGTAGTAAAAAAAGTAGCATTTTGCAAGTTTAATCGTTGTTTCAATAGCTTTTTTAAACATTCTTTTTGATTATTGTGGTATAAACTATTAGGGCGTTTTGGTAAAAGGAGATAATTTAAAATACTGGTATTCACCTGTGCATTATTTATTTGTATGTTCATGTTGTTGTTGTTGTAGCGCTATTGTATGTCCATAAACTTGTTGACTGCTTTCTAAGCAGACATACATATGTATATTGATCTTTACTCATCTTTCTCTATAGCCCAGTTGCAACCTGAAATTAGCAAAGAATAGAAATAATCAATTCATATATAAAAACTAAGTCTCATAAGCAACATTAAAAACAAGAAAAATCAGTGATTTATTTTTAGCGTTGGTTTGGAACAGTTCTCTTCATGAGGTTTTCAAAGCGAGCTGGGTAGGTTGTCATCATTTCAAAATTTATATGTACATATGTATATTGTGGCAGAAAACATGATGAGGTCAAATAAGTTAACACTTCTCTTATTAGTTTATTTCTGAAAGCTTGACAAAACTTGATACAATTTTTGCGTGAATGTGTATTTTAACCAGGGTTGCATGCGTCAATGTCTATTACAAGAACCATAGCTAAAGTGTTTTCTTTCATATAAGTGATGTTCCGTGCAAAAACTAGCATGGAGGAAAATGCAGAAATCCCCGAGAAAAAAAAACGACCAGAAATATGCAAAAGGTCTTACGTGTAGGGTTATTTGTTCTCATTTAATATATGTACTAATTTTAACTCTGTTGATATTTAAGTTTTATATAATTTTACTTTGTATTTTTCGGTTTGAAATCAAATTTGTAATTTTTCAATGTTGAAATATTGAACTTCAAACATTTTCATTCTCAATTTTCACCATCATCAAAATTCTTCAGGTATTTTTGTTCCAAAAAATTTACAAAATGTAAATATGTTTTCGTGCGTGTTATCAACAAAAATTCCTTACAAGATCCCTACGAGGGACCGTACAAAGTTATTAAAAAAGATATTAATAATTTTAGTGTAGAAATAAACAATGAAGTTAAAAATATTCCCATTGATCGTTTCAAACCAGCTATGGTTGACTTAACACATTTACTTGTATTATATCTTTGACCCCCTTTTACTAATTCCTAGTTTAGATCTGCCACATTTAACAAATATTTAATGAATAAATTCTTTTTATAAAAGTTTAATGTACATACCTGGGATACACTTTGCGATTTGTCACTCCCAGGAAACCATTTTCTGACTACATCATGCTGTAAATATGACATTCGATTAGATTGCAAATATTATTATAATTCTAACGTGTATATTTAAATAGATAATTCTATAATAGAATTCATCGTAGAACAACTAAAACCATGAAAAAAACAGTTCTTAACGGAAGCATATGAACTGAAAAACTTTGGTTAAAAACTGTTGAATTTGAATAACATTAATTTAAAATGTACAACTCTACAGTTCGTAACTTTATTGAAAACATATTCCACAATGAATTCTATAATAGATCAAGTCAGCAGATAATATTAGCGTTGGATAATGGGACTGTTTTCTTCATTATATCTCAAAGCGAGCTGGGTCAAAGTTTCATCATTTTAAAATGTAGATGGGTTGGAGCATAGAAAAAGTGCGTGCAGTACTGTCAAAATCTCTATAATTTTTCTACAAATGGAAAAATTTTCTACTGCAGTACTATACGACGCGCATAATTCCACAACCTTGCCAATGTATGTATTAGGGTGGGACAAAAAAAAAATGTTTGCCCTTTTTACTGGATACGGAAAGTCGATTTCCTAGTGAAAAAATTGAGCATTATAATGGAAAAATATGAGTTTGACCCAACGACTCCTTGTTCTGCAGTAAAAAGGCCGTGTGCAAGTGTGTTCGGGAGCTATGAACGGCAGTATTTTTATTTTAGAACAAGGATCCAAACTCATATTTGGGCATATACTCTATTTTTTAATTTCGTATACCAGTCCAAAAAACAAACATTTTTTTGGCCCACCTTTGTGTATGGCTTTAAGAAGATAATACTCACTTTATGCTTTTTATTGAAGCATTTATTCTTGTCACATCATTCAAAATTTATCAACTGAAGTGAAAAGTCTGGTTGAATTTTCTGTAAGTAAAGTGTCAATAATTATTATTTTGTTTGCTGAAGGTAACAAAAAAACTTTAAAAAGTCGAATCAGTTCTACTATCTAGTTAAAGTAAACCTCTCATATAAAAGATCAAGTTACAGTAAACATAATCATCATTTTATATTTTATATTGAATTATGTATTACATGTTATTTTGGCTTACCAATTGTTTTTCCAAAATATAAAAGCTTGGTGCTCAATTCACGGTAGCATTCCAGGTGGCTTATGTGAAGGAAATGCTATATAAGAAAAATTAACACATTACTTTACGTTGGTTTTATTTTAAGTACTAAAATGTGTGAGTCTTTTAAATCAGTTGTAAGTTTGCATCAAAGAGCATTTCATGAGTAGCAAATAATACTGTTAAGATCATCATGATTACAATTTTTACATTTTATTTCATAATTAATTTACAAATGTTTTGTTGAGAACGTTTTAATTATAAAAAAAATACAAGAATCAAAAAAACTCTTCTAGAACTTTTAGACCAGATATAAAAGTTTCACTTACCAATTGTTACAGAGCAAGTATAGTCTTCCATTCATTCAGCTTCGCACTCGATTTTCCAGAAATAAGTTAAATAACAAGAACTTAAATCCCATTGACTACATTTAGGTTGGTGGAACATCTGCGGAAAAAAGGAGTCGTATTAATTTTCATTGCCTTTGTTTAAATATAAAGATATATCAAGTTTTTTCATCAGCTATGTGTTTGCATCAAAGAGCTTTTCAAGAGTAGCAAATAATTCTACAAAGATCATCATGAATAAAATTTTAACTAAATTTAATTGCACGCCTATAGGGTCCGGTCCTTTTTATTGAGATGTTTTGAAATAGATACAAAAATAAGCATTCAATTGTTTCATAAAAATCCATTCATAAATAAAATGAATATTGGTTGTACCTATGTTTAAGTAGACCAGCAACAAAGATGCATGTTAGCTTGGTTGTGAATTGAAGACCGCTTAACTAAATGCATTTTATGCACTATTAAATATTAGAATGTTATTATAAATCAAATAAAAATATGTTTACTATTTTGGATGGCTACAATATTTGGACCGGCTAGAAGACATATGGTTACTCATACATACATATACAAGAACACTTTGGAGTGGTTTGAAAAACTTGAATGGAATTGATTTATGCGGTATTTGTTGTAAGATTAAAAATCGATTATTCGACAAAGGCAAAATTAAGAAACAAGACACTTATTAAATTAAATCAAGTTTTGACCTCACATTTTTTTTTTTATAAAATTGTCAAATAAATACTAACCTAATCGAACAAGAAGCTGCATTTAGAGAGTCCAGTATGTCCTCTATTGTTTGTGCCTAATTAGACACGTTTTGTAGTTTCAATTTTGTCTCCATTCATCGTTTGCTGCAAAACAGTATTAATTAGTGAAAATTTGGCAAACACCATAGACCTTTATTAGCTGGTGTGTAATCAGAATAAACTTGACATCATTAATATATAAATTCAGCGACGAAAAATATTAACATCATGATTTCACACAGACTATCTTATTGAGATGTTATGAAAGTTTACCTTTTTGAAATCACCCATACCACCAATAAGCTTCTCTCCTAATAACATGGCACATTCCATCTGAAAAGAAATTAAAAAACAAAAAACAAACCGAACCGACTTCCCTTCTATGTTACATAGATACATATGTAACGGTCCTTAACACAACAAATGAATCAATGTGAAATTTTGGTTTCAGCAAAACTCCTATCCGTAAGTTTTGCCCAGTTTCTTTCCTCTTGTATCTATACTACATTGTAAAAAGAATGTGGCGCTATTAATTCATATTCAATTTTAAACGGATTCCTGTACTGGTGGCTCATAACCTTCGGGCCGTTCTACAACAGCACCTTCAGCGGATACAACAGCTTCAGTGCCTTTACCACCACCATCACCATGCAATTCCAACAGTTTGGATAAATCGAAACGGGGCTTCTTCAACACCTTCACTTTACGGATGTAAACATCGTGCAATGGGTATATACGTTGGCATTTCTTTTCAATGTCCTTAGCAATGGAGTCAAGAGCCAGTTTGTTAACCAATTGCTTCAAGTCCGAGCTGGTCACATCATTGGTTATGATTTCAGTCATCTTTGAACGTATGTTCCGTACTTGGGACTGTTGAGCGTAGCAAGTCTTACGCTGCGATTGCTGATCCTTGGCCGTGAAACCAATGCAGAAAACACGTAGCATGTAACCATCAGTGGTTTTAGCTTCAACGATGGATTCAATAAGAGTTTGCCATTTCTTGACCATGGATCTGAAACAATTAAATATTTGCTTTATTATGGACAATAAAAAAAACTATAGATATTAAAACAATTCTCAAAAGCATGGTCTACATGTCTACAAGCTAATCCCTAAATGGGGAACGCTGGAAGCAGTTCCTCAGGGTGCCGCTTGCAGTTTCTGTTTTATCTTGGAGTTTCGTAGAGACAATGCACAGGTGTTTGGTGCATTGTCTGAATTATACGTCCGTACAAGTTACATGATTGCAGTACTCTTTGTATATATACACGAATGTCTACAAACTGATCCCTAAATGCGAGCCTTAAGAATGGTATTTGTGTTTATGCATTAGAAGAATGTCTACAAGCATGTCCCTAAATGGGAACGCTGAAAGTAGTTCCTCAGGGTGCCGCTTGCAGTTTCTGTTTTATATTGGAGTTTCGTAGAGACAATGCACAGGTGTTTGGTGCATTGTCTGAATTATACGTCCGTACAAGTTACATGATTGCAGTACTGTTTGTATATATACACGAATGTCTACAAACTGATCCCTAAATGCGAACGTTAAGAATGGTAGTTTTGTTTATGCAATAGAAGAATGTCTACAAGCATGTCCCTAAATGGGAACGCTGAAAGCAGTTCCTCAGGGTGCCGCTTGCAGTCTCTTTTTTATCTTGGAGTTTCGTAGAGACAATGCACAGGTGTTTGGTGCATTGTCTGAATTATACGTCCGTGTACATGGTGTGCGTGACTCTACTTTATTTCCAACATAAATTGTTTAAAATTGCATTACATTTGCTAATTAACAAGCTATTTGAATGTATTTCTCGTCAACAGCACTTCTATTCTTTCTGAATATTAAGACAAAAATGTGGAGCACATTTCACTACGATATACATACATAATCAATTAGCACCAAATAAAATTTTGTTACTGCTAATATCCCTCATTACCTGTACTTATCTGTAGTTAAATCCATACCATGGAAATTGCAAAGCACATTGCGATCCTGCACATCCTCAGCGATTAAACGGAATTTACGGAATGAACGATCAGAATCGTTGTCATTTTGTAAATCGGCCAGAGATACTTCAAACACACGGCCTTTCAAGTAATCGGAGGCGATTTTCTGCCCCTGGGTGCGGTTAACCAACGTTTTACCGATCTGTCTGGTGACGAACATGTTTGGAGCTTTCACATCGTACCAATCTTTACGCGAGAAGGGATCTATAACCTTCTTTTTGCCACCTTTCTTACCTCCTTTCGAGAGGCCCTTATTTTTACCGACCGCCATATTCAGAGTTCAAAGCGGAAAAAGACCGAATCACGTTGACGTCGTAATGTCAAAAGAAGGAAATGCGCCATTTGAATACTGAAGTGTAATTGTAATCTGTGCTGCCATATTTAACTTAAAAAATACAAACTAAGGCGTATGTCAGGTACATATTTACCATGATATTTTTATCGCCTAGTTCACGGATGTATAGGTGGACATTGTAAAAAGATTAAATGAATTAAGTGAGTATTCCCTCGTCATTGTTTCCTGTTCCTCAGTAACAATAATCCGAAATAAGAGTTTTCATTTTTTGTTTTTGTGAAGAGATATTTGCAACCAAAAGTCAGCTTCATGTAATTTTCGGTAATACTTTCCACCCAACGTCAAGTGTTAATACACGTCCAAAAATCTAGGTAGAGGTATCAATAGACGCGTCTTCACCTCCGTAACAATAATCTGGAGGGGGAAATCCGATATTTTTAGAATTTTGCGAGATATTTGCAGTTAAAGTTCACAATTTTTCTGTCATTTTCATGTGGTTGCTGTAATCACATTACCCTGTGAGAAAAAAGTGGCACGCGGAAGGACATCACCGTGGCGGTAGCCACGGCTATGGCACACACCCGGAGTTGGAATGGCGTAGCCCAGGGTTATTTTTTGAAGCGCGGCCGAAGGCCGCCTACGCGGAAAGGTGTTCTGCACATAAAAACGTGGATCGGGCCCCGAATTTGGGATTTGACCCGGGTCAATTTTCGGGTTTTCACTAATAACTTTTCACAGAAACAAAATATTGATTTTCCCCCTTCGGATTATTGTTACGGAGGTTAAGACGCGTCTTTTGATACGTCTCTCAAGATTTTTGGACGTGTATTAACACTTGACGTTGGATGGAAAGTATTACCTAATTTTCATGTGGTTGTTGTAATAACAGATGAGGCGTCAGAAAAAAGGGAAAAAGTGTGTTCGACGCAGAAATACTGTGGATCGCGTAGCCGGTTTGGACCCCGGGGTAATACTTTACGGTTTACGTCAAGTGTTAATACACGTCCAAAAATCTTGAGAGAGGTATCAAAAGACGCGTCTTGACCTCCGTAACAATAACCCGAAGGGGGAAAAGCAATATTTTGTTTCTGTGAAAAGTTATTAGTGAAAAACCGAAAATTGACCCGGGTTAGATCCCAAATTCGGGGCCCGATCCACGTTTTTTATGTGCAGAACACCTTTCCGCGTAGGCGGCCTTCGGCCGCGCTTTAAAAAATAACCCTGGGCTACGCCATTCCAACTCCAGGTGGTTGCCCTGAACGGTGGCAACATGAACTTTAACTGCAAATATCTCGCAAAATTCTAAAAATATCGGATTTCCCCCTCCAGATTATTTTTACGGAGGTGAAGACGTGTCTATTGATACCTCTACCTATATTTTTGGACGTGTATTAACACTTGACGTAAACCGTAAAGTATTACCTATCATTTTCTACCTCTGGATTTTTATTCCGTGCATTGAAAAAACCGAAGCGTTGATAGTCAGTTCTCGTGGGGTTCTTTTCAAATATTTGAACTCGGCAACCCTAGAGTAACTCGCATTGTCAAAATTGTGTATTGGAAAAATAAGAAAATCATACGAAAACAAGTTGAAAAATTTTTGCAAATATAAAATTGTTAAACAAATTCTTGTTCTTACTCAGAAAAAGGAAAAAACCAAAAGAAGCTGGCTGTGGTAAACAAAACATAAATTGACGCCTCAATACACCAGTGGTGGACCGGTATCATTGAAAATGTCGCAAAGTGTAGCTCCTGCGGCACGACGAGGTGGAACTGCAGAGACACCAAGATTTGGTGATGCAACCGAATGGGAGGCCCGCGAGGTAAAGTATCATTGGTCTGTTCTTTGGCATTTCTATTTAAATTGTATGTTATGGTATCAGGCCCAACGGCAACGGGAGCTGGATGAGGCACGCGCCCGTGCTGCCCAAATGGAAAAAACTATGAAATGGTGGTCGGATTGCACAGCTAATTGGCGTGAAAAATGGAGTAAGGTAAGAGTGCACATATATATTTATTATTTACAAGTGTCAAATATTTTACCATGGTCACGATGGGTTACTTATACACAAAAATTGTTTAATCGATATCTGCGTCCAAAAAAATATACTGTTTGAGCAGGTTCGCAACGAGCGCAACAAAGCACGAGAGGAGGCCAAACAGCTGCGCGCTAATCTTGACATCGCTATGAAGGAGGCAAACTCTTATAAACGTGAAAAAAATGATCTCGAGATGCAAATCACTCAACTCAAAAAAGAAATGGAAAAAGTGCATACACTTATGATGAAACATGCCGATCAATTTCATAAAGCCGGGTGGGTAACAAAATGCCAAGCGAATATACACATTTTTACCACAATAATAACTTGATTCTTTACACAGTATGTGCGATGCTTCCGAAGACGCAGAGGCAAATGGACGTGATGCTAACTGCTCACCAGACATTTCATCAGATGGCTTAAAAAATGTCAACAGTGAGGATGGATTGGTATGGATTCTTAGAGCGCAAACAGCAACCCTTAAGAAACTAATTTTTTTTTACTCTTAGGTGACGAAGTCGATATGTAGTGATATGAAAGATTTGGACATAGAGGAGTATGTTTTAAAGGGCGCAGTGCCAAAGAATGTTACAGATTTAGGTATGTTCTTAAAAGTTGCAAAGTCTAGGTAGTAACATAATTGAAAAATATGAACAGATGAGGTATCGGCTGAGGAAAAACGTCTGATTCAGCAACTATCAAAAGACGATTTTGACGAGGATTATTTGCTTCAAAAAATTTCAATGCTTCAATTGCGTTTGGATGAAGCACAGAAAACTGTACAGGCGGAAAGAGAGTAAGTTTATAAAATGCCTTTTGTTAATATAACACAGATATGTATTTCGAAACCCTAAACACACCTTCCCCACGCAGATAAGTTTCTTAAAAATTTTTGTGGCCCGTTGCTGTTAAGACCTAGGCTAGCGTCGGCCACCTACTCCTGATACAGTATCGTCGAATGGAAATGTTAATTCTGCCTGACAAAAATTAATTTAAAAAAAATATTTTTTATTAAAAAAAGCAGTAATAATTTTTATAAAATTACTATTCAAATATCCATCTCACTCCTCTGCAACTGGTGCAATTTTTCCTAATCAACATGTCTGGACCTAGAAATATCATTACCGTGAGGAAATAGCACCGTAACCATTACGACGAGATTTGGCAGCAGGTGCTCTTCATCAGTACAAAGTCGCTGAACTTCTTACTGTTGTTGTTGTTGTTTTAGCAACAAAATCACTCCCCGAAGGTTTTGGGGAGTGTTGTCGAAATAACAGTCCTTGGCCGGATATAAATCCGGTACGCTCCGGTATTCCCTTGCGGTACTGCCCGACTGACGTGGTAGCGATTTGGTATGACCAGTGGAACCTTCTAGGTCATGTCATCCCTCCTTCCGAAAGGAAAGAGAAGATGGGTAATGAGAGGTGGGAACTTCTTACTCATCTCTCGCACTACCTTCCTAGGAAACTAGCTTTTTGAACAGGTTTGTGACAAAGTACTTACTGTCGCCCAACCTTGCTGACACCATCTGGAGGAAATTGCAAGTCTGCCAAAACACCTCAGCCATAGATGGGGTCTAAATGACATTCACACCGAATCGGTAGACAGATCCCTTAGATTTTGGGCTGTAAATTCCGTTATTGCTATCCAACCATCTGAATTAGCTGAATAAGAGCGTTTACTTCTGAGGGAGACTAGCGTCAAGCTCTGCCAACTTCGCTCTGGATACTCTAATATATTAAACTCTTACTTACCCAACGAGGCGTGATAAGTAACACGCCATTATCTTTATTTGTCTCTTAATACAGTTGTTGCTGTTGTTGTTGTAGCGCTACTTTGCCCCTGCCTCTTAATACTGTCATGTCTACTTGAGGCATATTTTAACTCCCCAATATTAACTTTCGCTAAACCATTTCTATTTGTAGAGAAAAAAATATTCTACACAAGACCATAGAAAAATTGACTTTAGAAATACAAGAAGTTCGTGACCGACAAGAGGAGTTGCGTCTTGCTAAACAGGTAATGCAATTTATTGGAAGAAATCATATTTTCAATGTTTAACAAAATCGTTGTATAGGAAGCTGTACGTGAGCTACTTACACTACAAGAACAACATCGTGCTGAAATGCGTATCGTAAATAATTCTTTGCAAGAAGAAACCGCATCTCGAGAAAGTCTTGAAAGACGTTTGGCTGAATTGCGGACTGAGGTAATTTAGCAAACTTATAGCAATTATAGTGCTACTTTTGAGCCCAACAAAAATATTTTCTTAGTTGGAGCGCCTACAAGCCGAGAATGCTTCAGAGTGGGGTAAACGTGAACGTTTGGAAACGGAAAAACTTGCATTAGAACGTGATAATAAAAAGTTACGTGCTGAAATACGTGACTATCAAGAGCGTTCGGATCGTAAAGGACGTCCGATGCAACCGAATGATGTTGAATTGCGTGCCCTGCAACAAGAATTAACGGATCGTAATAAGGAAATTAGTGAAATTAAATTATCACATTCGAAATTAAAGAAACTTTTAGCTGAAACTAATACAGAGTTGGGACATGCAGTTAGACGAGCAGAACAATATGAAGCTGAGGTAAGTGGATTAAATTAGAAGTAACTTTTGTATGTAAATGCGAACATGTCTGCCCTTCTTTTCATCGACCAAATTTGGAGAAGTCTTATAAAACACACTGTTTCATAAGTTTCATGTATGATTATTGTAAAAAATTTGAAAAGTTATCCACGATTTTCGATAAGACACTTATCGGCACTTTTGACAGTCGATACTAATATTTTTTAGGATCATGTAGGGTTGGGAAAATCACCGTCCTCAATATATATGCTGGGTTAATGAATATTAAATATTTACCAGCGGCCCCAACACTGAATCTTATTCGTTGTTGAGGCGCACAAGCTTGACTGTTCTTTAAAAAAGAAATGCGTTGCTGGAAGTATTTGAATCTTTTCCCTTACCGCACGACTCATTTTTTTTGTAAAAAGGAAAAGAGGAAGACATCGAAACCGTATAAAGCTAACTTAAAATAAGAGATGCACAAAATATACCTGGTGGCTATATAATCTTCACTAAATTCAAACTTATGTACAACTTTTTTCTTATTTCATAAAATTCACAAACATGCAAAATAAATGCAAATTCAGGCACAAGTATCTGTATTCTGGTACTTTAATTTAATTTGCGAAAGCTGGTATTCCGGTTATGGCACGACCAAGAATAAGGGCATGAATATCATGAGTACCCTCGTATGTATTGACCGCTTCTAAATTCATGCAATGCCGTATTACGTGATATTCATCAGAAATACCATTGCCACCAAGAACATCGCGCATAGTACGAGCAATATCTAATGACTTCCCGGCATTATTTCGTTTTATAAGTGAAATCATCTCAGGTGTATGCTGCTTCTTATCCTTCAGACGACCAACATGTAGGCACGCTTGTAAACCCAATGCAATTTCGGTAAGGGCATCAGCAAATTTCTTTTGTATCAATTGATTTGCGGCGAGAGGGCGTTTAAATTGCTTGCGATCAAGGGTATATTGACGAGCAATCTCTAGGCATGACTCCGCTGCTCCCAAAGCACCCCATGCAATACCATAGCGTGCATTGTTTAAGCAACCGAAAGGTCCCTTAAACCCAACAACATTTGGTAATAGATTTTCTTCAGGTACATGCAAATCATCCATCAGTATCATACCAGTTTCGGAAGCACGCAGTGCGAATTTCCCCTCAATTTTGGGTGTGGATAAGCCTTTTTTGGCTTGCTCTCGATCCACTATGAAACCGCGCACTTTCCCATCTTCACATTTTGCCCACACAATGAGTACATCAGCAATCGGCGAGCTGGTAATCCAAGTTTTTGAACCATTCAAAATATATGATTTGCTAGAGCTGTCATATTTGGCACGCGTTTCCATGCCAGCAGGGTCACTGCCATGGTTTGGTTCAGTTAAACCAAATGCCCCTAGAAGTAAATATAACATATCCAAATATAAGTTTTGGTTTATAGAGCTGTATTAAAACTAATTAAAGTTTTTCAAAAAGTAAATATCTGCTTAAGAATATGGTTACTCGATTTCGCAACCTTGCCAGACCGCGATATAGGTAGTTTGAACGTGCATATGTATTTAAATCCTGTGCTTATTCTTTGTTGGGTGGGTATTATTGTCATAAAATGTTCAACCTCTTCAGGCTGCTCTCCTCGCCAAGCCCCCTTGTATAAAATAGGCTCGGGTAATCTTTTGACGAGCATATAAAAATGAGTTCAAGTTTCTAAGGGTATTGCCAGCATCAGATGGTACCGAGGCATGCCACAAAATGACTCGTCATACCCGTACCACTCTCCTAAACATACCGGAAGATTGTTTACGGTTACAATAACAACAGCTGAATGATCACTTTTCGTCTCCAGGTGCTTCCAATTATTTGATAAGCTTGGATCCTAAATGTTTTAAATAAAAAAGTATCTCACATCTAATGAAACTACAATCACTTACCAATTAGTTTGCCTTGTGCCATCCGTGGCAAATATGTCTCCTTCTGCACAGCGGATCCATAATCAAAGATAGCACCCATCGCCAACGAACTTTGCACGCTCAAAGCAGATCGATAAGCCGAATCTACACGTTCTATTTCCCTTGCAAGCAAACCATAAGCCACATTTGATACACCGGCACAACCATAGCCATTTATCGTGCAACCCAATGCACCTAAACTACCGATTTCTTCCAGTATTTCCTTGTGAAATACCTCATTACGATTCGCAGCTGTTATGCGTGGCAAGAGGCTCGTTTTACAATAACTGCGAAAAGCATCGCGTATAGATATCTCCTCTCCGGTCAGCTGTGATTCCAAATCTAGCGGATCTTGCCAATCGAATTTGTAGTCTGCCGTTGTGGCAAATGCTTTGGCTTTAGTAGTACAAAGTTGTGATGAAAGTCGAAATTTCGATAAAAGCTGTTTCGCAATCATTTCAAAGTTTTTGTTTTTCTGCTCACAATCTTTGATGCACTCGAATGATAATATTTTGTTTTGCTTTACGACCAAATAATTCCTATGAGTCCTACTCGCTCGCCTGCTCTCACACGACTACTACTCATTTACACTACTGATGTTTTTTTTAATAAATATTTGTCAATGATCTTCAGCTTGCTATCGTACCTAATATGATTAAATTTAATCTTTGTAAAAATTGTGTATTACTTTGCCATAACAAAAAATATGATCACGTAGTATGTATTTCTTTTATTGTGGTGGCGACGAGCCTCGTAGTTTGCTTGCTTTATCAACATTTTTATGCTTTTAATATTCTGTTTCTTTCTTATAACGAACTGTGAAAGAACTACATGTGATCATACAAACCACAATCACTTCTCGTCACTTTCCAGTGCTTGGGAGAGAAGAGCCCTGACGTCACGCATCAGCTGGTAGTTTTTAATCAATGGGGTTTTGCTTATATTTAAGACTTAGTTTATGCTTTGACGTTCATTTTTAGTAGGGCTTTACGAATCTTTTACAAAATTATTATTATCCATAATAGCCGAGAGAGCTTTCTATCTATCAAAGATATGTATGTATCTGGCAGTAACCAAACAAAATATGGCAAAACATAAACCCCATCAGGCGGGTTCTAGTGTTGTTAGGTTGACCATGTATGATTCTGCTCTCAACATGTTCTTGCGAATGTTCCTATACCTACTATAGACTAAAGTCGTATTGGTTGAGAGCGCATATCTGTGGTCATAAGCGATATCAACCTAACTCGACTTAGGAAATTAGAATAATTGAAATTTCTTCTGGCGATTTTTTTGTAACTAAACTGTTTTATAACTTAGGCAAACATATTGGTTTTAATTGTTTATAAACAAAGTAATAAAAGACCAATGAAAGTTTTGAAAAATGTCTCGATGTTGCTATTCAAAATCGCCAGCAAAAATTTCAACTGGTCTAATTTCTTAAGTCGACTTATGCTGTTATTGCTTATGACCACAGATATATATATACATACATTAACAACGGTGTCCCTGCGGGAAAATTATATGGTTATGTTATGTACTGCCAAATTACACTAGTTGACAAGAAATATTATCTTTGACATCATGACATCATTTTACCTTCAAGTTTTAATTATAATCAACTCTGAACGCGATTTCCTTCTTTCACTAACTTCGACTATATTTTAGTACTGCCTTCCAATCCAATTCGCCAGAGTAATCTTTTGGCAGCATTTTGAAAGTACCTCACAGATAATTGGACTACTCAGAACTATGCATGAGTTATATTGTTTGGAAACACCACCAGTCCTAGCTCATTCCGTAATCAATGCTTTCAACTTCCTGCTTTAACGTGGCGTTGTCATTGGCGCTGGCAACTGTCACCAGTGCATTACTTGGCAACCCGTCCTGAACCGGTTCAGGCCAGCTACGGATTCTATCATAACGATGGAACAACGCATGCACAGTGCGGCTCCAAAGTTCAAAGTGTGGGAACAGAATAAAATGTTTAATAAAAAGAATTCGTATACCACGTTAAGCGTGCTATAAATCTTTAAATATTGTTATCTTTATTACCTGATTATATGTATTTTCTAATCATTACTTAATCTTTCCTCATGCTGACTATGGTACTGTACATATAGCATAACGATTTCAAATCAGTGTTTGAAATATTTGACTTTTACTTCTCAAATGAAAGAAGATTTTTTTAAAATTCTATCAATCCAAGATTAATACGTATTTTGAATCCAATTAGATTAGTAAAACATTAGTGAACAATTCATATACATTTTTCATAAAAGTATTATCTTTACCATCAATTACAACTACAAAAGACTGGCTAAAGTTTTTCATCAAAATTGCTTAGAGGATTCTTTAGCGCGGTAGGTAAAGAAACACCCTGTGAATAAGAAAATAGCAATGTTTTTTTTCTTTACGGTGCCTATAGTGGGTAGGAGCTTACCGTATGGAAAACTACTTCGACTTGGAAAAACTTTGTTAAAATAACACCAGCATTTTGGCAGTAGTCGAAACAGGTAGGAGAAACTTAAAGTAAAAGCTTGCAAGTGGATTTTTAAGTATGTTAGTACAATAGATCAAGAATGAAATGCCATGCAAAACCTTCTACACAATATTTCGCTAGTTGGCGCCCTTAACAGGAAATCTGAAGATCGCTGAAAGAGGGGCAAATCTTGCGATAGATTTTTGAGTAACTTCCTAGTGAGCAAGACATTGTAATATATAGTAAAAAAAACTCGCTAGGTGGCGTGCGCATCTAACAATTTCGAAAATTAATTTGAAAATCGGAATTTTCTGATCGATTTTTAACTAACTTCCTCGCGACTTGTTGACTTGAAACTTAGCGCACGGTTCAGGACGCTATGACAAACTATTTTTTAAAAATCAAATCTGAGGAATAGTGAATAAACTTAAACATTCTCACTTACGAATTACTAATCACAATTGCAATTTTTCTTTTGTAGGTAATTTAAAAAATGTGTCCTTAAACAAAGACTTTGTATCTGTGCGTTTTAGTTTTGAAATTTGTATTATCCTATTTAGATGATTAACATTTAAAAAATTAAACTTGATAAAATTTATCAGCACTTATATTATTATAACGGATAATCTTTAATCGGTAACTGTAAAATGAGTATGAATTAACGGCCCCATAAGTTTGTCATGCCAATATTATCAGTTTATTTTGTATGTTACGATACCCGATGGAAAATGAGTTTTTTGTGAGCTTTTATGTTTTACGCTTTGAAAGTTTAAGTTGTAAGATTTTCAGCTATGAAAAATTTTATTTAAGAAATCTTGATGCTATAGCTGTAAAAGATTTAAGTCTAGCAGAAAGTAAAACTTTGTCATGGACGGGGTTTCGAATAAAGGTCGAACTCGTTGTTTAGAGGAAGCCTGTATTTCCGCGGTTTTGCGACGCTTCGTCTAGGTAAGTGTCCTAGCGGGCATTTCTTTGCATATACGTATGCATGATTGTTGCAGTCAAGCCAAAAATGTACACCTTATAAAAGGCTTATTTTAATTGAGCATACTCCTTATATATAATATACAGTCGGACCTCGATTATCCGTGATCCGGTTAACCGGCAACCCCGATTAACCGTGATGGCCAAAGATCAGTCTATTGTTTTTTTTTTGCAGTGTTTTCAAATTGTTTGCTTCGATTAACCGTGATTACCTCTATTATCCGTGATGGCAGCGAAAATTGTGTTTTTGTTAATATGTACATACATATGTATAATAAACATGAAAACGGGGAATTCCCTTGTTTGACGATGAGCCAGAAGCATTTACAAGTTATTATGCAAGTTATTTACAAGTTATTATGTTCACTTGTTAAATAATAAAATTATTAAAAAAACTATAATCAAAATTGTTATTCGATTAACCGTGAAAATCGATTATACGTATCGCCTCTGGTCCCGACCATCACGGATATCGAGGTCCGACTGTATATTATTTCTTAGATGAGTATTGGCTTCTATGGAAAAAACAAATAACACATGTTTTATGAATGTCAATTATACTTATTTTATGTTGTTTCAATTAATTGCATTCTTTAGGGTGGGAAGATGCAAGATTGCTTAACCCCCACCGACCAAAAAGTGCAAAATAATTTTACCACAAATATAAGAAGTTATAACATTTTACTAACAATAATTTGCGAGGCAGTGTTACTGATATTAGCTTCTTTGTGTTTAGTATTTTGTTTGGATATCCATTTAGAATGAGGGCTTACCGTTGTCTATATCGCTTTCTTTCGCGATTTTCTGTACTCATAATAATTTCTCTATTAACTGGGAAACACGTCAGTATGCCTTTCCAATGGCATCAGAAATAAACTTCGAAATATATTTGGTATTAAATCTCAAAACTTGCCTCGACAAATTCTCGAAATAAGTTACGAGAAATCCGAGTTAGCTTTCAGAACTCAGGGTATTGATCCTCAGGCTATTCCAACCTTCATGGTTCGAAACCATAATCACTATTTTGAATCGACTGTGTTTGGTTACCGGTGCGGTTGGTAAATTGAAAAAAATAACCGGTACATTTTAAAACGAAGTAAAATTGGTGGTAAAATGTTGTTTAAGTGCTTATACAATTTTTTGGTACTAACAACGTTCATAAATCGCAATCGTTTTTTTTTCGCTCTCTGTGTAGTAAGTTACTCACAAACAATTTTCATTCTGCTGTTGGGGCACACTTTGCTTGCTTGCTACTCGTTTTCAAGTAGTTACAATTATTAGTTTTATTTACTATTCAAGTGTTTTCAGATCGTTTGGCTGGAAGAAGAAGTTGTACGACATATTTTTATGTATCACAAAGAAAGAAAAAATGTGCACTTTGAACGCCAGAGATTGTTGAAATCATTTGTGGTTATGCTGATTAAAACAAAAGCAACAAAAGTAACAATTTGTGCAAAAATTAAATGCAAAGAACGTATACTATAATATATGCATAGATACTTTTCGCCTGTTTCCTCAACGCATATGCATACATACATATGTATATGTATTTACCATATCCATATGTTCAAGTTTATTTGTATATGTACCGCAAAAACTGTGCTGTGACTACCTAACTATACAATTCTCGATAAATATTTAACTATAACCTTCTACGATAACAAATAAATAAATAAACAATGGCTGCTCTCTCAAAATATATCGATTTGGCAGTGCAGAAATACGATGAAAGCGGTTTATCAAAGACTGCCTTTAGCAATGTAATACTCGGTGCTGCAATATGTGCATATACAGTTAAATTAACATATCCATTACTAAGTAATAATAATAAGAATGCATTAATAAATAATACAAAACAACAAGAAGCAACGAGAATATTTAATAAAAATACGCACGAGTATACAGAATTAAATGAAGCAAACGCAGCTACGCCACAAAAACCCAGTGACGATGATGTGGATTCAAAATTGGCAGAAGCAGA
Organism: Sphenella marginata; assembly: GCA_951509765.1. Classification (NCBI taxonomy): domain Eukaryota; kingdom Metazoa; phylum Arthropoda; class Insecta; order Diptera; family Tephritidae; genus Sphenella; species Sphenella marginata. The sequence goes on from OX608082.1 coordinate 25,611,456, forward strand.
AAAATTATTGCTTGCAAAACAGCTGAAAAATATTAATAAGTTAGAGCCTGGCCTTAATAAAGAATTTGTACAACAACTATGTAAACTTGTTGGTATTATGATACCGAAATTTATATGCTATGAGACGGGCTTACTATCCATACACACATTATGCTTAATATCGCGTACATTTTTATCGATTTATGTCGCCGCCTTGGAGGGTGCAATCGTTAAGTTCATAGTACGCAAAGATGTTAAACAATTTGCTATTGTACTACTTAAATGGTTTGGTATAGCAATACCAGCAACATTTATCAATTCAATGATAAGATTTTTGGAGAGTAAACTTTCGTTAGCATTTCGTACACGTCTCGTACGACATTCATATCGTTTGTATTTTAAAAATCAAAATTATTATCGTGTATCGAATTTGGATGGACGTATTGAAAATGCAGATCATCGTTTAACAGAAGATATTGCCGTATTTGCCAGTTCTGTAGCGCATTTATATAGTAGTGTTACAAAGCCATGCTTCGATCTAATGCTAATCGGTTTTGCGCTAATGCGTTCAACACAAAAAATGCAAGCGAATATATTCTCAGGACCAGTGTTGGCCGTTACAGTTATATCGCTTACAGCACATATAATGCGTGTAGTATCACCAAAATTTGGACAACTTGTTGCTGAGGAAGCTAATCGTTATGGTTATTTGCGTCATATACATTCACGCATTATTACTAATTCAGAAGAAATTGCTTTTTATGGTGGACACAAAGTGGAATTACAACAATTACGTCATGCCTATAATCGTCTCGTTACACAAATGAACCGTATTTTTACACAAAAATTGTGGTTTGTTATGTTGGAACAATTTTTTATGAAATATGTGTGGTCTGGCACAGGTATGGTTATGGTTTCATTGCCAATATTAACTTCCGGTTTGCGCCCAAACGCGCCCAGCAGCAGCGACTCAACATCAATACCGTTACACGCAGTTGCCGATGATACAAATGTTAGTGATCGCACACAATATTTGACAACAGCGCGTAATTTACTTATTTCTGCATCGGATGCTATTGAACGTTTAATGTCATCTTATAAAGAAATTGTCGCATTAGCTGGTTATACTTATCGTGTTGCCGGTATGATGCAGGTATTCGAAGAGACGTCATCGGGTGTATATCATAAAAATACCGTTATTGAAAATAATGAAATGCGTGGTATTATCGAATTTAAAGATGGCAAACCCATCGCCAAAGGTCGTATCATATATACAGATACACCCAATGATATGACAATAACAATGCGCGCCGTACCTGTGGTGACACCCAATTGCGATATTGTTGTACCCAGTCTGACGTTGTGTATCAAACAAGGTATGCATTTGCTAATTACTGGTCCAAATGGTTGCGGCAAATCAAGCTTATTCCGTATTTTGAGCGGTTTATGGCCCATATATTCTGGTGAATTATATATACCCCGTCCTGTTGAAGATAAACCATGCATGTTTTATATACCGCAACGTCCTTATATGTCCATAGGCTCATTATGCGATCAAATTATTTATCCAGATAGTCGCGAAGATATGAAACGTAAAGGTATTACTGAAAATGAATTGCGTGGTATTTTGAAAATGGTTTGTTTGGAACATATTGCGCAACGTGATAGTTTCAATGTGGTACAAGATTGGAAGGATATATTATCGGGTGGTGAAAAGCAACGCATGGCTATAGCGCGTCTATTTTATCATCGTCCTAAATATGCTTTACTTGATGAATGTACGAGTGCGGTTTCGGTTGATGTGGAAAGTTCAATATATGAGCTTGCAAAGAGTATGGGCATAACGCTGCTAACAATCACACATCGCCCGACATTGTGGAAGTTTCATACACATATTTTGGAATTTGATGGTCAGGGTGGTTGGAGTTTTCGTCAAATGGCACCAAACGAGCAACAGAAGTCTTATAGTTAGAAATTAAAAAAAAAATTGGTCCTGTAAAATTATTAATTAAATTAAACGAAATATTCCAAAAATTGTAAAACTGTTATCATACTTATATTTTGCTACTTGTACATACATATGTACATATATGTATATTGTATTGTTTGTTTTATCTTTATTATAAATAATAAAACTAAGTTGGTTGAAATGTAGAACGTATATAAAAATTTGATTGAGTCAGAAATGAAAAGTCAAAAATAGGTACGACCGGGGTCAATTAGCACAAATGATAAGGGCATTGCAAATGAGTGGCCGTTTCTTCGCGACCGATTTGGGCCACTGTTACTTTTTGTTGTTGTTATATTAGCGATAAAATCAACCAGTCTTGCGGCTTCAAAATTTTTGGACCAGGGTAAAATTGGTGTTAGAAGAGTAGGCTCAGGAAAAAGAGATGATTAGTGTCATGAGGAGACATACCACATGCAGCGCAAGAGTTTGGTATGGTAGGGCTTAGTCTGGAAAGGTAAGAGTTTAATATTCACAACGAAGTAAGGCCAACGTCACTCTTGTCTCCCTAGGCAGTTCGCGTTCTTACTTCAGGCCAACACAAGCACCATAAGCATGGCAAATGGGCTATGAACAGGATTTCGCCCTTCTGACTATACAAAGGGGCACTCACTGCGCGCTAGTATCGGTGCAATGTTCTATGATTACTGTAGCAGCTACCCATGTACCGAAGAGAAAGAGAGCGTCCAGCATCTGATTCGCCGATGTTCATCACTCAGTAGAAGATGATTGGCTCTTCTAGATGAACCGTTTCTCTATTCTAACAGTAATTCTGAAAGTGACTTTCTATAGTTTATTCTCTTTTACCGGCCAGACAACTGCGGTTATGGCCAATTCAGGGTAATGATTTCTACGAGCCGCCTGCCGGTAGAAGGATGTCAGTTACAGAACGATAGCACAAGACTGTCCCTTTTGGAGACGGGCTCCCAATTTTACTGCAGGGTATCCACTGCGAGATTTGGTGCCTTCAGAAGATCCGTTCATTCATCTCAAGTATACCACCAATGATATTTTCATGAACTTGTATGGTTTTTATCGTGTGTGACACAAATCTATTTGAGAGCATGTCGTTATTGCCCTCAGCATTCTCTTAGTTGTATAGAGATAAAAACCGGCTGCGAAACTCGAACCAATATAAATAAATTGAATATTAATTAATTGTTCTACTCATTTGCAGGTAAAGCGTTTGCGTCAGCGAGTCGAAGAATTGAAACGTGAACTAGCCGGCGCAGAGGATGAATTGGATTCAGCTGTAAATCAAGTACGCCGACTACAACGTACAAATGATGAATTGGTTGGACAGACTGAAGGACTGCATGTGCAAATACAGCATTTACAAACCAGGTTTGCTTTATTTTCATAATTTCAACCTCAATTTTAACATCACCATTATTCCTATGCTATGCTAGTTAGACCGTATTAGCTATGGGAAAAAAAGTTCACCGTACACTCTAAGAGCAAAAATATCAGGATAAAACCCCAAACTAAGTGTCTCGGGAGGCCGATCTGAGATATAGCAGCATCTTGTCGAGCTATCAAGAGCCATTTTGAAATCGGTGACGCGTGCCTATTCTATTTTCAAGGGACTTTTGCAGCATTTGGAGAGTTGTGAATATCTAATCGACTGTAGACTTGAACAGACCTAAAAATTATTCAATCAGCTCTTTGGCGGTGCCACAACACGCTTGATAGAAACTTATACATACGAGTATGTTCTTATCTGAAGACTGACTCAACGATTGTCCTTGTTCTTGTGATCGTGTTCGGAAGACACAAGCTCGTCTGTCCATGTTATGCATAAGAGTTAATCATATAATTTATAAGCTCTTAACAACTCGTGGCTATTGACCGACCGGTTATTGATTGTGCTGCGCCGATTTTGGTTGCCACCGACTCGAGGTTGGGTGCCGAACCGTCACGGAATGTCCTCATCTGCATCAAGAGATCGTGAGCAGACAGCTTTGAGTGAACTGCCACAAACGTAGTCATCTAAACTGTCATCTCCTTAATCACTATGATTGTACCTTGCCGTTCGAATTGCGTAGCCACAGGCAGGCTCTAAATCACCTCCACACCGAGTCGGTAGACAAATCCCTCCGACATCGGTCTGTCAACTCCCGAATTTGACGAGACGCCTTTCTAAAAATATTTCACATTCAAGGGTGTACGGCGAACTTTTTTTCTGCCATGGTCTATTGGTTTATGTATGCACTCTCACTTCCATAAAATCTCTGTAATATTTTTAATTCTTTAACATTTTGGAATGCTGCTTTATGTATCGGATATACAATTTATAAATCGAAACTTAACTTACCTACCTACTAACTCATTCAACTAACACTCACCTCGTATATAAATACAAACGAATTATAAGACGTGCACCCAGTCCACAAATGCGTAGTGTCGGTGGTGTACAATTACGTAATAAGATCGCTGTAGAAATTCCAAGCGAATGTTTACCAAACATCAATGATCTACGTCTCATTTTCGATGATCAACCAGCTGGTAGCCGTCATAGTCATAATGCGGCTAGTAGCTTACCAAATGGTGGCGCTATCAATGAAGCAGCAATACCGAAACGTTCAAGTCACACAGAACGCACTTTAATGCAACAAACTAGCGCATTCTATGATGCCAAACCATCACATTTGGAAGAGAATATATTTGCATCGAAATCGCGTAATCTTGAATTTGAACGTGCCAAACAAAAATTTGATAATCCAACACATTTACAACACCAACATCATCACCACCAGCGCGAGCAACGTGAAAGATCATCGGGTAGATTTGCTGCTTCTGCTGGTGGAAGCCAATCACAACAGCAACATCCACAACAACAACAACAGCAGCACCACACTGGCGGCAATCGCTCTAATCTGGCATTACCATTAAAAAATTCGAATAATTCTGGTTTAGGCCTTAATTGTGGTAATGGTAATGGTAGTGGCAGTGGCAGTGGTAGTGCAAGTTTGAATTCGAATACAACAACAACTTCGAATTCAAACACGAATAATATGTTGATTAAAGATGATATAAATCGTCAATTATATAATGATGATAATTCTCATTCCTCGACGTCTGGCGGTGGTAGTATTGGTGCAGTAGGTGTGAGTGGTAGTGGTGGTGGTAATGCTACTTCTAGTAGCACTGGCAAATACAGTCGCAAGGATGTCTCGAATAATGGTGGAAGTGGTGGTGGCGGTGGCGGTAGCTACTCAAGAAACAGTATTAATTTAGATGGTCTCAAAGTATCCGACGATGAGGTAAGCTAATGAGCATGAGTAGTTTTTGAAAATTATGATTTTCGACTGGGTTGTGTGGTGCTTCTTTTAATGTCTTTTGATAACGTTCATGAATCTTAATTAGTGACTTGCTTTAGACTACTGCTGTATGCTCGTAAGTATAAGAATGAGATGAAGTTATAGACCTCTGATTAGCCATGTTAGGAAGTGTCAGTCTGTCAATCTTTCTGCTATCAACTGGATGTGTACACTTTATTAATAGAGAATAGGAGTTATCCTTAGAAGTTTGCATTCCATAGATGTGCATTAATGTTCAGCAGAATAAAATGCCATTGGTGGTAGAGTCTAAGTTCTCATTTTGGAAGAGATGGTTGGTGTTGTTCTATTTTTAAGCTAATTACTCCATTGCAATTGCCGTTTTTTTGGTCTTGGCTAATAAAGAGAAATATTCAAGCTTAAAATGCGACACTGGAAATTACAAGATTAGACTCGCGAGTTGATTTTTAAAAGAGCGGATATGGTTAAAGAAAATTTGCCATGGCGCATTCTGAAAGCATCCGGAATCATAATTTGCAAGCTTTACTGAGTTCAAAACTGAAAGGAGAATGCGATACCTATAATAATTTATCAAAAATACTAAAATCCATGTTAATTCCCTCTATGAGACATTATTCTTGTCTTTTTATTTCTTTCATTCTTTCATCTATCATCTAAGATTCTTCTTCGTTGGCGCACCCTAATGAATATTGCTTTTGTTTTGATTGTTTACCCCATCATAACCTTAACATTTTAGTTTTTATAATTAACTAAATTATTACATCTTCGACCGCAAACAATTTTGAGAATGTTGACGTTGATACTGAATAATCTTATATGTATATTTACCATTCACAGACTCCGTAATTACGGTTCAACGAGTTTATTGCTGGACGATGAAACAGAAGATAACAGTGACGAGGGAATTTAATAATAATCAATTACGCGTTAAAAAAAAATGTCTGATCTTAAACATTCAATATGTTTTAAAACAAATAATAAGCTAAAAGTATATAATATGCTAATATCTAATATAATTACATAATTATTCATATTCGTATAATATGTATGTATATTTAACCCTAAGGCATAGAAGCGCACTGAAAAAAGTTAGCGCAATTCCATATAAAATTGTATACAAATTCATTTCACTGCAGTTTAGTTCAGATTTATGTAGAATTGCAATAACGATTTTCGGCTGCATCTATGGTCTAAGATACCACACTCTCACATATTTATACTTTCCACTAAGAAACCTTCAAATACTTATACGACTAGCTATAAATTTCGTATTTATCTTTGTGCTATATATTTATACATAATGATAGATTATATTATGTAATTCATTTTGTATTATCATACATATTTTTATATTTATCTCATCATGTTGCAATATTTCAAAAGTATTTCATTAGGATAATTTGTTTGCCCTTGCATGACCGTGTCACTTGAAATTATGTCTAAGTTTATTGAGTCGATTAGGTTACTATAGAGATCGAGAGTTACGATACGGCATTATGCACCAGTAATCGATTGCGATATTTCGCATAAGGTTGGTTGAATCCGTTGTTTTATGAGATTGCCGATAACGCACCAATAACTTGACTTTAAGCATTCGTGCGTCATAGTTTTAGTTTTGAACAGTGAAACTGGTTCCAATGGTTACGGTTGAGGTTCTATCGGTTGGCCGACAATTCATATAGCCATGCTGGTAATTCGTAGTCTTATTTTAGGAATTTTTATTAATTTTCCATAATTCAAAAATGATCTTACTCAATGCGAAAACTGTTTGTCTAATTTATGAGATTTAGTGCAAGGGGAAAAGAATGCTCACATTTTACTGTAATTTAAATCTCATAATTCATCGAAATATTTTATAAGCGTTCACAACATTCGATATTAACATATACATTTCCTATTTGTATAAGAAGTAATAACTATAGAAGCTTTGTAATGTGTACTTAATCCTACATACATATATACCTATGTATATTCCTATTAATATATACATATATACTTATAAAATTAAATAATATTATACTCATATACATATATTTAAAATCATCTACAATTTCCCATTTATAAAACCTATACGTAATACCCAGGATGTAAAAAGTAACATTCGAGTTCCATATTCGATACATCGACTTTCATAATGATGTATGTACATTTAACTTATATTTTAGCATATATGAGGAGGTCCATAACAAAACGCAACAATTCCACTTTTCAAATATTTTGGTTTTTTAACTAAATCCAATTCTACGCATTAAAACCTATGTAACCATTGCTATAAAACATACCAAAGGTCAATAATTTTACTGTTATTCAACGCCAAAAATATTAGTTCAGACCAAAATGAAACATTTCCATATGTATCCAATTAAATTAATTTTATTTTTAAATTAGTTTTTTTCGTTTTTCCAAAAAATTGTTTTGGTGGAATTATTGCGTTTTGTTATGGACCTCCTCATATATACTTCATCTATGTATTATTATGCATTGAAATAAAAATTAAATTTCAGATAAATAGAAAACGAATGTGTTATGTAATCGACGTTTTGTTAGAGACAGCAGTTTTATTCGTTAACGATAATCGTATTTGTGAGAATTTTCGGCTTTAGAACAATGCAAAGAACTGAGACAGTTTAAGGGCCGTATACTCAATGTCTGTTTAGCGACAGTTGGCTGATTATATATTCTGATAAAAGTTAGCAAAATCGCTTATCGACAAATAAAGTAAGAACTGAAAGTTTGAGAATTTGTTCACTCATATGAGAGCGATTTTACATTTTAGGAGTTTTTCAAAATCTTCGATATCGAAAAAAGGGTGTGGTTATGGTCCGATTTTGTCCATTTTAAATAGCAACTCACCTTGGCTGAAAGGAAGCTGTAAGCCAAAATTCATTGACATTTCTATTTTTTAACCAAGTTGTCGTGTGTATGGACCGGCGAACATGTGTTAATCGATTTAACCGTTGTACGGATTAAACTGCAATACTCTATTTAATAGTACCCAGTTAGGTATAACTACCCATGGTTGTTTTATAAAGTTTAACTTTTGGGCTGAGAGGTGAGATTTATGGGTGTTCGTTCGGTAGATTTTTAAAACGTTGCTCTTGTAATCGATTGCTTCTAGCGTACTCTTGTTTTAGGCCTCATTTAGTTTCGAATAGCTTGGAGATACCCTTCCTAATCCGGAGGGAGCTGCTGAAAGTCATTAGGCTATCATAGTTTTGAAAATTGTCAAAAACAACACCAAAAGAAAGTCTAAATAGTATTAAAAACATATTTTTTGATTGATAGTCCAAAATATATATTTACCTTTTATACATTTTCAATAATAAATGCACATAAGTATGAACTCCGTTGTAATGAATGGAAGGTTTTTCTCGAATTGTTATTTATTTTTTTTATTTTTTCTATGTATGTTTAAAGGATTTATACAGTTTAATTATCTAGTAACTATTTATTATATTTTCTATTTTTATTTTGCTATTTATTTATATTTATTAAAAATTGATTTAAATCGACTTTATGCCAAAAGTCTACAAAAACTATGATGAATAATTAAACAAAGTAATTTCTTAGAGTAAAAGTCATACACAAGTATTTAACGCATACATACATACATACATATTTTCTTGCGAATCACTAACGTAATTAAGCAACATTTGTAAAATTCTATAACTCGCACCTTAATTTGTGTATACATTTTTAAAAGATTCTAAATATTACTAATATTTTACAAATATATCTTTACAAATTGTTAAGGTATTTATCAATTTTTAATTAATATGTTTTTTTTATTATATTATTTATTTATATATTTACTTAAGTACTTTTTCTAAATATTTTAGTTGTATAACAAGCTTTAGTGAAATTTCGCTATTCTCAGATAATCACTTTTAGCAGCAAAGTCAAAGCGCAAATTCTATCCTTAAAGCACAATCTTAAAATATATATACATTCGTATTAGATAAGTAAATTTTTTTTTAATTAGCTACTATGAGTTACTTACAAATGCGTATAAAATTATTACTTAGTACTAGTATTATCTTAAAGTAAAATTAAGCAGATGAATGAATTTACAAGAAGTTGTTTCGCTTATTTCTTTAGTTTTAATTTAAAATCGGTATTGGCTACAGATAAAGACTTAGCGAAAGACCAAATAACAGCAGAAGTATATTGACGAAAACGCTGCCAGCATTGCCACATAATTCGATCGAACTTTCCTGTTTAAAATAAATAAAAATAATTAGTATCGGAAATGAAACCACTGTTCTGCCACAAAAATTGCTACACTCTTAGATTCCCTTTCAGCTGACCCCTACTGCACTACCCCCTTTCACACTTCTTGTTTCTCCCACCTCCATCCACCACTATCACTATTTGTTCTCCTCACTCTCTTCAATGTAAGCTTTTAAAAATGTGTTTCTCACTCTCACTCTTCTTCTACTAATCCCACTTTCTTTCCTACACCATCTCCGAGCTGCAAGCTTTTAAGAAATGTTTTTCCTTTGCTTATTGGGTGTAGCCTTTTCTGGCGAATGCATGAATATATGTTCTAGGTACTCACATTTATATGCTTGTTAATACAGCTAACCGGACGTACTCTCGAAAATTCTCGTTCATTTTTATAACAAGCAAATGTTTGATTTTTATCTAATGGATAAATAATATCCATTGGATTAACGGTTAATTGTATTGATGGATCACGTGGACATCGTTGATCGATCACAACTAAAATCATATTGCTATTCGGTATTGGTAGCACAACAAATGGCCGTTCACATGCGTCAGCTGTCATATTGTAAACAACATTATCCTTTTCATTATACATTAAATATAATTCACGTTGCATATCGCACGATTTGAGACGTGTACGATGCAACGTTACCATACGTAACCAATCGGTACTTTTTGAACTGCCCGGATAGTCGTTCATATCTTCGTCGTTATAAACTTCGATAAATTCGGCTAAGGCAGCATTCGTAAATTGCACAATATACCACAACACCGTATGAATCAGCCATTTGAGTGCGCGTAGCAAGTGAAAGATCGGCTGTAAAAAGATAGAAGAAAATAAACAAAATTAATGATTTATTAATTACTGAGTATCGATTGTATAGTTGTTGTGGAAGTGGGTTGGTATCGGGGTTGGGTCGATTTGCATAAAAAGCTTAAAACACAAGTAAGGAAAGGGCTGTCTTCGGCTGTGCCGAAGGCTTTATACCTTTCATGAATACGCATAATATTTTTAAGTGTCCGATCCTTATTTACAATTGGTACAAACTCTGTTAATTTAAAGCCCAAACCAAATTTATCGGAACAATCGATTGTATGGGAGCTATATGTTATGTTGGTCCGATCTGGTTGATTTCCACTGTATACGTTGCATATATAATGCGTACCAAACCTGCATAATTTTACGTCCCTAGCTTTTTAATTATAAGACTTATAGGCCAAAACCCGTTTATCGGGACAATCCATTGTATGGGAGCTATGCCTTGTTTCGGTCCGATCTTTCTGGGTCCGACAATCGATTAATCCTATGCAAAATGACGCCTACTTGCAAAATTTCATCGAGATATCTCTAAAACTGAGGGACTAGTTTGCGTTCAAACAGACGGACGGACGGACAGACGGACATGGCTAAATCAACTAATCTCGTCGCCCTGATTATTTCGGTATACTTAATGCTGGGTCTATCTCTTCTTCTTCTCATACTTACAAACATCGGACCAAAGTTATAATACCATTTCATGTTCATGAAAGGTATAATAACACAACGAGATACAGCAGCGAGTATACCCGTTTGGGCGTATAGACATAATATGTCTTTATAAATTTTTTTTTTTGGTTATTTTGCATAAATTGAGATTCATTGAGTTGATTAGATGCAAGTTTGGGACGATTGGGGGGGAATTTATTTAATTTTTTTTTTATAAAAAAAAACTCCTTTCTTTTCGGGGTAGGTTTGGTGTTGTCCTCAGCACGTTTTTGGTGTTATTTCAGGACATTTACGAATTTGTTTTTGAAGTTTTTCTCGGATCACGGTACTGTTTTCAAGCCTTTTTGGGGTTGTTTCGGTAGTATTTTTGGGTCACTTCCCGATTGTTATTGCTTCTTCTCTCCTCTTTCAGACAACGCTAGTGACTCCTCTTATTTTTTTAGGTGCCAAAGGCGGTTGCTGATGGCGAAACCTTCTGTACAATATGCCTACACCCGCCATTGAGGGAAAGAATTGAGTGAATTTTCAAAACCTACTACATAAATATTCAGTTTCCGTTTTTTTTTCAGGATATAGGATTCGATTCCATGCTAACCTGAATACACTTCTGCTCACTTCACTAGGTTACATACATGCATAAGTGTACAAAAAATGAAACTAAAATTAGTGACTGAAGAACATTCTCTCATATTCTCAGTTTTGTGTCTTTAGTAGATTACTTACCGATAATAAGTTGTTCGATGAGTTGTAATCACCGTCGAATTCAAAGCAAACAGCTTGATAATCGTACACAATGACACGTTTGAATACCTTTTCCTCAACCAAACGCAACATAACGCCGCCATTAATTTCACCAAAGAACTTGCCTGTCTCTTGGCGATATGGAGAGATAATAATAAAGCCGTTATTGTCAATAACGTAACATTCACGATCCTCCACAGCACATCCCTTGAAAATAAATAATGCATTTTGAAATATGAAAATATATCTAACGAGTCACATCATATCGACGACTGAGTGGAAGATTGCTCTAGCTCGACTAGGCACTCAAAAATCGAGTAGGCTAATAAGAAATTCTTAGCTGAAACATTAAGTAATGCAATTAACTGTAACAGCAAAACAGCAAATATTAGTATGTACTTTAGAATTGAGCATTAAGCAAAGGATAAGGTCATATATAAGCACTTTCGCCGACAGCTGTAAGCAGTTTATAGGTCATATATAAATGCCTTGACCCTTAGTACTAAAATTCAATAATTCAAAATTAGTTTTCGTCAATAATGACAGTGCTCTTGAAAGACTTATAAAATGTTTAGCTGTCTTATAATTTTCACATGAAGTTCATGATGATTAGTAGTAGTGTTTTGGCCTACCAGACCGAAGGTCTCAGGCTCAAGTGCAAGCACAGATAACATGCAATTGTTTAGATAGTTTTTTCGGTATGAAAAATACATACATATGTACATATGTCCTGCCAATTTGTAGGAAACAATTAGAAGGAGCGCTTCACAAATTGGAAGATAAGTTCGGCCTCAATCTCTCGAAGGTATCTCGCATCAAATTATTATTATTATGAAATGTTATTTTAGTGAAATATTTGAGCTAAGATTTTCTTCAAAGAGGCGAGTTTTGAAGAATTTTCCAAGAAAGTTTGCGCTTCAAAATGTTTCTAAGATAAGCTCGGTCATTGTTCAGTGAGTTGAGAATATCTTCCACTCAGTATAATTTTTTATAATTATCTTACATTGCCAGTAATATTACGAAATAATTTATCCAATGCAGACTGATGAAATTGAAATCCCACAACGGCTGCTGGTGCTGATTTACCGCCTTCGGTGTGAAAAATAGCATTGCTGGCGGTTACCGTGATTTCTTCCGCATAATCTAAAAATTTGCATACAAATATAAAAACGCAATATACTTACATATTTGTATTTGTATTAATATCAATCAGTGAATTACCTCCAGCATCGAATGGCACAGAATAAACAAAGCTATCTTCATGTACGAAATGCTGATCTACAGCACGTCTATACCACATTTCCTCTATGGCGCGTTTATTTTGCTCACTAAATGTCTCGCTAAATGGAATTAAAATGAAATGTAGTTAATGTATTAAATAAGCTGCAAAAACATTCGTTTTCTAAAAAATAAGTTGCAAAGTGAATTTTTCGTGGCATTAATGCTTGCAGACTTTTAGCTGCTGCTCGCTAGACTCAATGCTGGGAATTAAAAACAGGCAACTACATTCTATTTCATTATTAAAAAACGTGAGTAAAATTTCTCATTTCACGAATCTACATAAAACCACTTTGCTCTTTTTATAGATTGACTGAGCACACAAGACTTAAGAAACGAACTCGATATTATGAAATTTGATTGAGCTCCTATTTTCTAGTCTTTCCCTGACAGTATTTCTTCATTCTTAGTTCAGCTTAAATAAATGGCGTCATAAGGAGTCACGTTGCCTGAATTGTAGTTTGGTTTTGAGAACTCAAAGAAGCGAAAGTTTTCATGCTTGCTATTAACTAACTTAGCGAATCAAATTTATTTGCATTCTATTGAGCCAACTTCAATGCTCCCTTAGATGGAAAAATTTTAAGATATGTATCTTGGCGTTTTCGTTTCACGTCACTCACTTTTTTGGTGTTAAACTCTAGTGTTAATATATCTTACCCAGCTCCAGCTTCCTCGGCCATATTCGAATGAAACTCCTGCCATCTTGTTAGACCGCTATGTGTTGCCAAAAATGCCACTGTGATGCCGAAGCGTTGTTTAAATTCATTTCTGTGAAAATAAACCGCATTAAAATATTTGCAATATAAGATTTTTATTATAATAAAATAATATACATAAGTGTAACAAAATAAATTCAAAGTAACGATATAAATATAAACATAAATAGACACATACATATGAATGAATGTTACATAGATAACAATGGTGCGTCTTAACTCAACCCAAAAGTGAGACTACTGTTAGATTTGTTTTAAAAAAAGTTAAAGTTTGATCTGAAAAAAACAAGGAAATTGGGGCATCTCTATTTTACCGCTAGTGTGCTTAACATGTTAAGTTTTTTTAAAAGGCGACTGATCCGTTTCTAAAGATTTTATTTTGCAAAAATTCCCTACAGTAGTCGCACTTGTCGGCCAACTTAGGTTAAGGCGCACCCTGAAATGTATATTTTTTTTTACCTTGGCAACAAACCCATGAGTACGGCGATTGGGCTTGAAGCACTTGTGCTAAAACCAAATTAATTTTTTTTATTCCATCATATTCATTTTTTTTTTTGCATAAATTACCCAAAAAAAATTGAAATGATTGAAGAAGGAGTTTTTGGAAAACAGAAAAATTAATGTATAAAAAAGAGGGGGAAGAGTGTTTTTGTGGCGTATAGAAAAAAGAAACGTAGTAATTTGAAAGGAACAATGCATTTACATATTGTTGAAATAAGACATGTGCAGATATTAAGTATAATGTATCTATGTATGTTTAAAGCGTTAAAGAATTATTTTGAAGCTAGTTAAAATATATTTAAATATACATATGTATATATCGACAGCCACACTGCAAAACCCTGTATGTTCAAAACCAAAAAGTTTTCAGGAGAGGGAAAAAACTGTAATAATTATAACGTATGTATATGAGCGACGGTTATTTCATTTCACCACTGGAAAGAAACGGATAGTTGTAACCCGATTTTGACTGGATTTTAATGTGCGAAATATCACGATCTATGGGAAAGGCTCAGAACCTTATTTTTGGAAAAATAGTGACTTACGGGGATTTGCAGTGTGGCTATCGATATGTACAATTCCCCCAAAGTTCTATGCATATGAATAGTTCAATGTATGTATATAAAAAGTTTAGTTTAAAGTCACTTTCTCTGACACATTAATCTTATTTATAACAAGTAAGGAAGTCTAAGTTCGGGTGAACCGAACATTAAATACCCAGCGTTAGTTTTCAGAACGAGATACAACGACCATGACTTGGCAATGATATAGGCCCTAGAATCTTATTTGAAATTTTATATATCAAAAAAGGGGGAGTGGTTATCATCCGATTTCGCCATTCACCATTTTGAACACCAACCTGCCTTGGCCAGAAAGTAACCTGTGTACCAAATTTCATGCGAATATCTCAAGTTTTACTCAACTTATGTTAATTTATGTGATTTTCGATATCGAAAAAGTGGGCGTGGTTATCATCCGATTTCGAAAATTTTTACAGCAGCTCACCTTGGCCAGAAAGTAGCCTGCATAACAAGTTCCATGCAAATATCTCAGTTTTTACGCAAGTTATGTCAATTTATGTGATTTTCGATATAGAAAAAGGAGGCGTGGTTATCATCCAATTTCGTCCATTTTCAATAGCAACCTACTTTGGCCAAAAAGTAACCTGTATAACAAATTTAATGCAAAGATCTAAATTTTTACTCAAGTTATGTTAATTTATGTGATTTTCAAAATTTTCGATATCGAAAACGGGGGCGTGGTTATAATTCGATTTCGTCCATTTCCAATAGCAGCCTACCTTGGCCAGAAAGTAACCAATACACCTAATTCCATGCAAATATCTCAGTTTTTACGCAAGTTATGTCAATTTATGTGATTTTCGAAATTTTCGATATCGACAAAGGGGGCGTGGTTATCATCCGATTTCGCCCATTTTCAATAGCAGCCTACCTTGGCCAGAAAGTAACCAATACCCTAATTCCATGCAATATCTCAGTTTTTACGCAAGTTATGTCAATTTGTGTGATTTTCGAAATTTTCCATATCGAAAAAGGGGGCGTGGTTATCATCCGATTTCGCCCATTTTCCATAGCTACCTAACTTGGCCAGAACGTAGTCTGCATAACAAATTCCATGCAAATATCTCAGTTTTGACGCAAGTTATGTCAATTTATGTGATTTTCGAAATTTTCGATATCGACAAAGGGGGCGTGGTTATCATCCGATTTTGCCCATTTTCAATAGCAACCTACCTTGGCCAGAAAGTAACCTGTATGCAAAATTTCATGCAAATATCTAAATTTTTACTCAAGTTATCGTGTACACGGACGGACAGACGGACGGACGGACGGACATGCCTTAATCAATTCCTCTTTTCAACCTAAGAACTTTCATATATGGAACTCTATATCTAACTCGATTATTTTGCGCCGTTACATAGTACCGTTATGTGGACAAAATTATAATACCCTTGTACTAGTACTAGTACGCTGGGTATAAAAAGGAGAAATATTGCTTTCTCTAAAATTTTCAGAAGTTTGTATGGAAAAACTGTCACAAATTTTGAACTAAGGAAATTGCTCCATTTTTATCAATATCACCCAATATGGCGTTATCTTGGAACAAAATTTTCCGACTGATCTCTAAAAAGCATTATCCGGGATCAATACCTTTCCTCTACAGTGGGCTACAATCACAATTAGTCGGATATAGGTATAGTAAGGATAAGTCGATTTCAATTTATGTAGTCTACTTTTAGGTGTTCAGTAAAGTTGTTCAGATTTTAAAAAGACATTTTCATGTCCCTCTATGATAAGTGTAGGTACGTATATTTTTTAAGTGAAATGTTAACAACTTCTCTCTCTATGAGCATGCTATTTCTCTTCTCATTTGTTTCCTGAAATCAGTGGTGGAATTCACTAACTTCCACAGCGAAAATCGCAATCGAAATTTTATCTTAACGATGACTATAACGATTTCGGCACTCACTAACCATTTTATATCGATATTCGTTCGATGTGTCGCTAAGTGAACAACACATATTCTTATTATAAAATACATGACATTTAATCATTTTGTGTACATTTTGTCGCGGGATGGAGAATATTCAGCCCGAATCGTTATAGATAAGTTAGTGATAGTTGATAGTGCAAGCGACAGAATCGTTATATAAAATCTCAAACAATTTTCTAAATTACTAAAACTAACCTAGAAGTGACCGCTTCGTAATAAGGGGAACCTGACATGAAACAACCCTTATAGAGTTCGAAACTTGTGTATTACTTGTGAAACTTAAATAAAAACACTTACCCTTTATCATCTTTAGAATTGAAGCTTGTATTCTTGGAGAACCATTCTGTAACTCTGGCATCAAATACGAGTGATTGCATTAGCTGACGATCGCCTAAAATTTAATAAAAATTCTAAATTGAATGCAAATTTTTGTAGAAAGTTCGCTTTTTGGAACAGTAAGAATTATGGAACTCAGAATGCTGGGTTTTATTTCAAAAATAATATTAATGTTGTCAGTTTAGTGAGTACTTCTTCAATATCAAATACACGAATAAGGTTTACATGGGGCTTGCTTTGCAATTATTAAATCGACGTTGGTGCAGGTGAAAGAAATGTTTACAAGTGTGTTAATACAATATCTACATACATATTTATATTGAAAAAATGAATACACAAATCCGTGATTATGATTTGATGATAAATGAATTTGCAATGTGTTACATGCAAAATGCTTTGGCAAGTCCTCAGCTAACAATAATTTTTGAGGCTTTCAAAATTGAAAAAATTGTTTTTTTTTTTTTTGTTAATTTTAGTGAAGTTGTGTGGTTATTAATGCGGTGAAAAATATGATAAATTAAAGGTATTTAGGAACATAGTAAATTAATGATATAAACCAAGTATATACTACTGATATGTGTATAGATATATTTATAAAAAAAAAATAAATATAAATAATATTTAACGTGAAATGTACTGTTTTATGAGAAAAAAAACTACGTTATTCTAATTAATGCCGGTATTATCTATAGTGAACCCTGTGAAAAACTGTGTGGCCTGTCCCTAATTTCTCGTTATACTTCTTCCTTTTTCCCCACTATTTCCTTTTCCTTTTCGTCTTTATCCTCGTAATCTAGTTTCTTTTTCCACTACTATTCCTAGCTTATTCTATTTCTACTTCCCCTCTCCTCTTATCTCCATTTATTCCTCTTCCTCTGTCTCTGCCCTTGTATCCTATCCCACAACGTTTCCTTCATAATAATCCGTTAACAAATTGAATACTTTTATTAAACATAGTATTTATTTCGAATTTTATATTAAAATACTCCTTTACAATTGAATTAGAGATTCGTCGTAGTAGATCGGGTGTTTTAATCTTACGCCGTTCCTTATTGGTTAATCTACTTCAGCCCTACCGATACGAGCGACATACGTGTGGATTTCCCTCTCAGGTACGTGGGCTGACCCCTTGACAAGGGAGACTCGTCAAGAAGTTAACGTATATGTACATTTAGCAACCTCTGAAAGGTTTTTAGGATATGATAATTGTTGCCCGGAAGTCTGTGGCCAGATCGTGTTCTTTTTTATCCGACACTTCCTCTCTCTCCCTCCCAGTCTTTATCAGAAAGGATCTGCGATGTCCTGGCAAGGAGATATTTTTCGAAACTTCCCAGTTCCCTATCGCAAGCACGTGGGAGTTAGACGCTATTTTCATAGCAAGAATTTCCTACCACCCCGCAACGTGGGTTGAACTCCGAAACACAAAGAGGTTAGAGCTGCCCCAGCTATTTATACCGAGATTGTTTGATAAAAAGTATTAAACTAAATCGTAAATTAAGGACACATAATATAAAAATTATGATTATTGATGAAATCTTGTTAATATTGATGCAAACAATTTTACTTTTAACTCAATGCATTATGAACAGGACACTAGAGCTTTTGTGCTTTGGTGAGAATAAATACATATTAATGTGTTAACAAAACTATTAATGTAAAGTGCTATTCGGTGAGAATTACTTTAACAAAATTACAATGATTTATTTTGTAATTAATTGTTTTTGTTTTTAGTACGAGCAATTTGCAAAAAAGAAACACAATGAAACTTAATTTTACTCACAATAGTAACTTTCTTTTTCATACATGGATTGTATGCGCCCGGTAGATGTGTTAGCTGTGGATTTGCATTTACATACATAAATTATGATAATTACGATAATGGTCATCAATGTATATGAAACAGACATAACAAGGAATATATGTATGTATGTATATAGGGCCCTACCATATGAGAAACGTAACGGTATGATTATAAACATTTTGTGTTATAACGTTAATAGTTAATACAAAGCACCACTTAATGTAGATTAAAAAAGAGCCGAGATCGGGTCTCAATTAGAACCAGACACACAAAAGTTTCGAGGTTAAGCTAAAGAAAAAATTATATTAAAAAAATTAAATTTTTTGTTTTCAATTTTGGAAGTGAACTTAAGCTATTTTAATTCCAAATAAGCATGGTATACTTATATACAGTTGTGTTCAATATAATAGTAGTGAAATTAAATTAAAGAAACTGTGTTTTTAATAGGTTTCATTTAAAATATATCGAGTTACTTAAAAGAATTTACATAAAAATATATTTCAAAGTTTACACAAAGTTCAGGAAAGTTACTAAAACGTTAAAAAATATTTTGGCAGAGTTTCTAGACAATTTTTGAGTATGCAGTTTTGTAGACCAATCAATTTTAGTAAGGTGCAAGTTAGAAAAAAACTTTCCTTGAATTTCTAGAATTTTAACAAGTTTTTATTTTGATTTGCCCATACAAAGAATCACAGATTAAGTAGTGCTGAGTATAACAACTAAACTATGTCGACTAAACTTATTGCATATTAGACTTTTCTCCTCAACTTTCCTTGCCATATGTTTCGAATTTCAAATTTCTACCAAGAAGCAGCCATTAAAAATCGATGCAACTTGCTTAAACAGACGTCTTGAGACCGCTGATTACAATTTTTTATTAATTTAAAAGCTCGAAAGTTGGAAGTATAGTCGAATAGTATAGCCGTAGACAACGTTGCAGATGCCTCTAAATGTATTTTATTACAATTATTTATAGTTGAGTTCTTCTTTAGTAATTCAAATTTGAATATTTCGACTGATAAGTAAAAGATTACTCTATTTCAACAAAAGGTTGAAAAACGCCCTGTATCAGAAGGTAATTCAAAAAAGTACTGTCTCAAAATAAATTCAATCCATTTTCATTTAAAATAATGGAGCTTTTGAAAAATATTTTGGAGTGTTACTTTTCACCTGGAATACCCCATACACATGATTTCCTTCTAAAACTATGCAATATTCTAGCATATGAATACGATTGACTTTGATAATAACTAAGAAAACTTCTAGTGAGTGCAACTCAGAAAATGTGATACTCTGAATATTGACCCCTGTAAAACAAGGCTTAACCGGCTTCTATCAAGAAAAAAAATTAAATATGATCTCTTTGCCAGTTAACTTGATTTTAACAACCACCCTACCTACAAATATTTTTGGTTTCTTAACTTCTGGAACATTTCCAAACGCTTTGTTCTTAGCGTCGATATTTTCGGCAAAATGTCGAACATCAAGAACTATTTTTTTCCATATCGATAGCTCGGTAAAAGATCACACAATCACAAAATTGAAGAGCACTCTATCTTAGAATTTGCTTGACCAAAAAGGTAGACTTTTCCCTTTTTTGGGGAATTGATTTCCAATGCACTACTGCACATAAGCGGCTTCCCTTAAATACATATATATGTATGTATGTACATAGGTATACAACTTATTACAATATGGAGCAACTTGAACGACGAATATGACTAGTAACTAACTATGTAGTAAGTATCGTGTCTGCTCTAAAGTCATCAATATATCATACATACCATCTTAAGCTACTATTAAATTGGTTACTGTTTCAAAAATATATATGTACTTACAAAACAATAAAGCCGCATGCTCTGGTGGCACCGCACTTCTACTCAGTGGCCACCTCCAACCAGGTTGTGACATTTTATTTAAAAACCAAATCAACTCTTCTTCTGGTGTTGCAAATGTTTTGTTGTTGTGCTTGCAATATAACCTGCGGGGGAAAAATTATGATGGTTGTTACTAAGAAAGTGAAAATACTCTACTGCAAAATTCCGGATAAAATTACTTCATATATGTAAATTCAATTCTTAGAAGACTTTTTGAACTTTTCTTACCAGGTTGGATGAATGCGCCAGCGTTTGCCACCAAAGTAGTTTAATAAGTTATCACCCTTAATATTCATGCGGTGTATCTCGTTTTCGGCTCGTATAGACAAACGATGTACACCATATAACTCGGGATAAGTAACTACAAGAGTAAATGGTGTATTTGGTATTGCACGCCAATAATATTGTCGTTTGATGCGTGCAACACGTTTCTGAAAGCAGAACGTGGTAAAAAGTGATGTTATGTAGGTAACTTTTGTTTGTAATATCTTACCATATCATCGAAATGATTTTTCACTAACATCCATTTACTACCAGTCGATTGATTTATTATGGAATCACGTATCTGAATATCATATAATAAAATTAAAATATAAGAAAACGGAAAAATATATATTTTAATTGTGTATTCATACCTTTAGTAGCACTGGATTGAAATCTCTTGGTGCGCGATCATCGTCCAATAATTCGACTTCTATCATATCCACACTATTGTAAGCGGGTTTCAAAATATTGCCTTGAAACTGCATTGAATAAAAGTGCAAAATAGTCATGATTGTTTGATTGCAGACAAATGATCCTAAATCAAAACTTACGATTGGACGAAAATCTGGATGGAATAGTATGTAACCGTTATTTGTTACGATAAATGCATAGCCATTAACTCCCAGCTGTGTTTAGAAGATAGTGAAAATATTATCAGTTTTGTTAAAAAAATTTTATGAAGCGATTAGTGTCTGTCTATCTAGGTGCACTTTTGGGAAAAAATTTGTAAAACGACGTTTTACTAAAATATTATTTAGTAATGAATAATTAAATTTAGTTTTAGTGGAGTTGATAGCAATAAATACTAAATTACAGTCCTTCAAACAGCTTTATTTATTACAATCAATTGAACTTTTCCCAAAAGTGTACATAGTCCACTCTATCTAGTCACTAGTATTTTGTGTTTTAAAGAATATACGATAGTTTCTTGACAAGTTTAATATGAAAAGTTTACACTTACCAAAAATGGGGACAGCATTCTTTTGATATCTCGAATAGGTACATCTGTGCCCGCGACACCCAGTAAATTTGCGATCTTCGTCTAAGGGTTACACATATTTTAATACAACCCGGAAAAAACTAAATTTTATTTCCACTCATTTATATTAAATGGCTTTTACCGATTACAAAATGGAAATAAACCAGCTACTCTAAATAGATGAAAGTAATATATACATAATACAAGGGGGCGTTTATTTAAATTATAATCTATTGTTTTCAAAAAATTGGCCCATAATCATAGTAAAATTAAACAGCTGATTCGACCAATCTTATGAGAAACAATGCAATCGATTATTGGGGCTGCTATCTGTAACGTAACCTTACTGACCAATTGCACGATACGACAAACGCCCCAATTCAGCTTTAAGCAACGACTTGATTATGGGCCATTGAATTTATCCAGGAAATGTATTAAGGTCGATTTTAAGTTAGTCGAATAGAGAAATAAGAAATCTATTATGCTGAAAATTGTGAATTAGGGCAGAATTTAGGTTACCAGAATTCTGCTGGTCCTTTCGGGAAAAATAAAAATACAAAAACTGGTCACCCAAATTATAGTGTAGGCCCAGAGCATTTTTAGAAAAATCGGCCCCATTTTCCGGAATTAGAAATTAACTAAATAAAATAACTATCTCTTACGCCATCTTGCATATACATATCATCTAAAAATCGCAAATATAATTACTAGAGTAATTATTTTTTCCTAAATACATAGCTATGTAACAAACATACATGTATCTAAATTGTAAAATATATTTTTGGGGGGAGCTATGTAGGGTTGTCAGGGAGTTAAAGAAATGGTATTAAAGAAATTAATTACTTCTAATATACTTGTATCTAATTAGCACATTATTGTTGTCTAATAATATGAATAACATACATACATATGCATTGAGCTCATTACGTCAATTTTAAGAGGTCCATTATAAAAATTAAAATTTTACCATTTAAACTGAGCTACATAAAATATACCGCATGCACTTTGATAATAGATACTATAACAAGAATTGATATATGTTTTATTTCAATATTAAAAATATCTTACTGAATTGTAATCATTTACGCTGCTACTAATACATAACTGATTATATGTATAAAATCACTTATACAAAACTAAAGTACTGCTAGTCTTCTGATTACTATTACATCTTTTAAACTAGCTTATATATTTATTGTTATATTATAGTTCTATAAACACAAATACTGCCTGGCTAATAATCTTTCACACTGATTTGGGGATAATATAAAAATCTACTCTGATTCTGGCTACTTAAACATTTAATTGAATTACGTTTTTACTTTGTTTAAGACAATTTTTACCCAAATTTTTACTAACTTTATTATGAATTTACGCAACTCTAGTTAGGTCTATATATTCTTTATTTTGATGCAACGGCTATAAATTTACGCTAAGGTTTCAGCAACTGAGATCTGACTACGCGAGTTTATTGATTTTTTTTTTGCTTTTAATTCTCTAGGTACCTCACGAGTTTGTAATTCCCAAAGCGCCTCATTTATTAAAACCTCTTCCGTGATATTCTGTTCGTGTAATATTTGATTGGTATATTCATTAGTATATACAATACGTATGTAGATGAATTTTTTTTTATAAATGTTGCACATTTAAATGCAATGAAAATTAAATATGAGTATTGATTAATGATTTAGGTTTTTTATACAATAAACATATAAATATTTCACAAGAAGCTATCAACTTGTTTTGTAAATATTTTTAACAAGTCTGTGAATACTTTTTTTTTGTAATTTATTCCGTCTCCAAATTTGCAGAAACTGACTAGCTTGAGTCTCAGCTTATTGTCAAGGTAACATGACAAACAAAAGAAAAGCTGTCAAAACTTTTATCATTTTATTATCTGCCTGCAGCCCTAAGAATGAAAATATCCCTAGCATTTTTATGCGTTACATTCAATAAAAATTGTATGTACATACATACTAATTATATAGACTTTAAAAAAATAAAAAATTTTATACGTAGGGAAAGCGCTGTCTTAACTTTTTCCATCTTGATTATTTCGCTATACTTCCAGTGGTGGAAATATGCATCGTTTTTTGCGATTTTCTCAAATTTTTGTACATGATAAAATTATTTAAACAGACCCTATATTATAACATTAAAAAAATCTGTAAATTTTGTTTAAAAAATATACACAAAATTCGCGCAAATTGAAAATTATTTGGATAAAAAAGTTACTGTTACATTTCCGACTTATCATTTACATATCTATGCGAGTATTGCTTTATTCCTTTTTTGTACATACGTAAATCTATTCAGTCCCTATACATATAAAATATTTACAGACTTGGTAAGCTTGTGAAATTAGAAATTTTTTGTTGCTGTAATAAAACAAAACTTACCGCATTCATTCGTCTATCAAATACTGGCATTGAGATAGTGGTCATAAATTGATACACATCGGACTCGATCGGTTGATTCCAAGCCTTATAGAAAATAGATTAAAAATT
This sequence comes from Sphenella marginata, assembly GCA_951509765.1. Taxonomy (NCBI): domain Eukaryota; kingdom Metazoa; phylum Arthropoda; class Insecta; order Diptera; family Tephritidae; genus Sphenella; species Sphenella marginata. Next base: position 25,635,969 of record OX608082.1, read on the forward strand.
AAAAATGTACATAAATTGAAGAATGATTTAGCTCGATTAAATTCTCTGATAACCCGAAAGCTTTGTTCTTCTTCTTCTTTAAATGGCCATCTAACCGCCTGAGCGATTTTGACCGTCCAACATAGCTCGCTTTGTTGCCCTTCACTTAATCGAAATATGTTTTAAAGTTAAATTAAATTGATTTGATAACTAAGATTAGAAAAATGGGTTCGATGACAAATTTTAATTAGTTTGATCGAAGCAGCATAAAAATCGTCAGTTGAGTTACATATCTTAAGTAGCAGTAAGTTTTGATTTTTTTATTAACCAAGAAAATATTATCGATAGCTTTATTAGATCTAAACTAAGGAATTTTCAACTAGGTACAAACTATAGAAAAGATAATTCAGTTCTTAGAGAGAGGGCCTATACATGGCAACACAGCTACACAATCAGAATGTTTTAATTGAGAGACTCATAGAGCCTGTTCTTCATTCGAGGAGAGATAAATATAGATATTCCCCAATAGCCCACTCAAAGTAGCATTTTTTGGAAAGAGTAAAGGATGTTTCCCCAATAAATGAAATCTTTCACAGTTTCATTTCTATCTATAGAGATGTGCATATGGAATAACAGCAAGACGCGGTTAAGTAAAAAAATACATCGTATTTCCTAGAGAGATTTATACATTTAGTAAAGTTTTAACATGCCCTCGTTATGTCTGGACCAGTGGCGGACCAATGATTTTGGGTCCAAATTTTTTTATGAAATTTCAAGGACATTTCTTATCTCTAGCTTCTAAAAAGTAGGACTAGTTGGATTGCGATGGGGGTTGGATATAATACATATTAAGGAAAAATGTTTTGCTGGGGGCCTATCTTGAAATATAGGATGAATTCATTGCTACTATAAATGGGGTATTCCATCCCATTTCGACCAACTTTGAACCTGACCCGTTTAGAATTGGCTGAAAGTTTTTCATCTTTTTCTACCTTACGAAAGAGGTTTTTCAGAATTTTTTCAAATTTTTTCATCCAACTCAAAAAAAGTTATGAATTTTTAAAGAAACGCCGTTTTTTTTTTCAAAATGCTATAACTTTTTCAAAAATTGACCGTTTGGGATCTTTTTTTTTTTTAAATTTTTGTTTTTAAATGTACTTTTCGGAAAAAATACGAAAAAAATTTTTAAACTTCATCTTATATAATTTTTTCAATTTTTCGAGATTTTTCGAATTTCGCCATTTTTATTTTTTAATTTTTTTTTCTCATAAAAAACTTCAATCAATTCTGCAATCATCCCCACTAATCCCGGAGTGGGCCGATTTTTTTTTTTTTTTTTATTTAATTGAAAAAAAAAATTTTCCAAAATAAACATTTTTTTTTATCAATTTTATTTATATAACAAATATATTAATACCCTAACTATATATTAATACCCTAACTCTGTTGTACTACCACCCTAATGTGTGAAAACTTTGAGTGGCATCACCACCTCGCAAAATTTCGAACTTTTTAAAAACTACGAAAACCACACAAACCCCTCTGCTATCATTCATATGCAGTAATCCAGGAGCTGCCACTTGCTTTTATTTGTGTGCCAAAAAAATTGTGCTAAATCCTGTACAACATCATTTGAAGCCTAAGAAATCCATCTTAACTACTCATGGCTTTAGCTGCCATTATGCATACTTAGCATAGACTTGACTTGACTTGAGAACTGTAACATAGCACTTAGAAAAATAGCAAGAGAGCACACTAGCCAGTTTCAAATAAGAGTAAAAGTTTCCCATATCGAATTGCTTTTTAAAAGTAATCGTGTGATTTTTTACACATAACTCAGTAAAAAGTACCAAAACGCATTTTCTTGGCATAAGGTTTTGATTTTCTGAGCTTATCTACAATCAGTATATAGTCAATGCCAAAAAAAAACTATAAAGCATTTTGGGAGGAAAAAATTCAATTTATTTGACAGTAAGTTTTGCGCCTGTCATATGAATAATATACATCCAAAAATTCTTATCCCTATAGAATAGTTGGAGGATTTTATTCAAAATGTTAAAAAAAGGTATGGCATCACACAGTTCTCTCACGGCGCTCACTAAACTTAGAATTTACATAAAAAATCAAAACTCAACAGAATTCTAAGTCAAGTCAAGTAGGGTAATCGGATACATGCCAACTTCATTAAACAGAACGCTAAGTGACAGTTCCAAGTCAAGTCAAGTCTATGCTAAGTATGCATAATGGCTGCTTTAGCTTACAAGCTCACGCATATGGGCAATCCTGTAAGCTCAAAGATTTTAAAACTCATTCATTTTACATACATACATACATATACATACATACTTATGAGGGGAAGCCATGCGATTATAAACGTTACCGAAAAATTGAGAAATCGTAGTTTTTAAAAAGTGCGAAATTTTGCGAGGTGGTGATGCCACTCAAAGTTTTCACACATTAGGGTGGTAGTACAACAGAGTTAGGGTATTAATATAGAGTTAGGGTATTAATATATTTGTTATATAAATAAAATTGATAAAAAAAAATGTTTATTTTGGAAAATTTTTTTTTTCAATTAAATAAAAAAAAAAGAAAAAAAAATCGGCCCACTCCGGGATTAGTGGGGATGATTGCAGAATTGATTGAAGTTTTTTATGAGAAAAAAAAATAAAAAAATAAAAATGGCGAAATTCGAAAAATCTCGAAAAATTGAAAAAATTTAAAAAAATTTTTTCGTATTTTTTCCGAAAAGTACATTTAAAAACAAAAATTTTAAAAAAAAAAAGATCCCAAACGGTCAATTTTTGAAAAAGTTATAGCATTTTGAAAAAAAAAACGGCGTTTCTTTAAAAATTCATAACTTTTTTTGAGTTGGATGAAAAAATTTGAAAAAATTCTGAAAAACCTCTTTCGTAAGGTAGAAAAAGATGAAAAACTTTCAGCCAATTCTAAACGGGTCAGGTTCAAAGTTGGTCGAAATGGGATGGAATACCCCAAATACTTTTTTAATTGAGTGGTGTGATGAAACCTCACTTCACCTCAATTGCGCTACTAGATATCTACTTAGATGAGTCTATTGTGGGTAAACAACAAAAATAATTATGTTGTTGGTTTTTACGGTCTGTTCATTTACTTATTTTTGTAAGTTTTACGAGCTCAAGACCAGTTACCAATAATTCTTAGTGAATTATAATTTTTCACTAATTATCAATTTTTTCCCAAAAAAACGAAAATAATAATTCACTAAGAGTTATTGTTAACTGGTTTTGAGCACATACAACTTACAAAAATAAACAAAACTATTTATAATATTTTGCAATTTAATACCGCTTTATTCCTTTGATAGATCCGTTTATGCACTTGATTGGGCTCCAACATACGATAGCCTTCACGGCGAAATTCCAAAACATCATCGCGTTGATCATCACATTGCTTCATTTCCCACAGCCAATCGGTTAGTTTTGGATCCTAAAAATTAATAAATAACAAATATATATATAATTAATATCCATACAATTTTTGAAATTGTTAAATTATTAATTTTCATTTCATATCCCACACTTACAATAACATCTGCATACACTTGCGTCCAAATAACTGGATGATCATGTTTACCTAAAACCAGTGGTCTCGCCATTACCGGTATATAATTGAGCACCATTTCACGCACCTCAGCCATATCACTCAAATGTACATAATAACCTTGATTCGAGCATGCCATCCATTTGATATGCTCAACATCGGCCACCTCTTTACCAATGAGATATGTGAAAACACGCACAGGTTTAAATGGTATATCACGCCAATTGAATTCCCTAAATACATCTTCATATGTAAAGGGTGCACCATCACTCACAATCATAATGGCCTGATTACATTGGGCGCCACGATTTTCCGTACGAAATTGTTCCAAAACTTCAAAAGCTTTTGTCAATGCAGCGGTGAAATTGGCAATGTTGGCAATTTTTATAGAGTCAACACCTTCCATGAGCTCCCGAATATTGCCAAGATTCGCCTGATATATATGTATGAATTGAAGGAATGAATGTTAATGTTTCATTTTGTGAATGCGTTGTGAGGAGTATTGAGGGCAACGGTATGTGTTAAAAAAGTAAAATTTTGAAACTATTTAAAAGACTTTTACTACCAAAGTACATATATATATATATGCTTAGATATATATTAATGTACATTGGTCAAAAGTTGAAATAAAATTATAATACTTAAATAAATAAAAACGACATAAAAAAAAAATTAATTGAGTTTAAGTTAAGAAGAAGAGATAGGCCCACCAATAAGTATACCGAAATAATCAGGGCGATTAACTGTTTCAACGCAAACTAGTCCCTCAGTTGTAGAGATATATCGATGAAATTGGTTATGGGGCCGGCATTTTGTACTATATTAATCATTTGTCGGAACCAACAAGATCAGACCAATACATCGCATAGCTTCCATACAATCCATTGTTCCGATAAATGGGGTTTGGCGCTCTGTATATTTAAATTAAAAGTTTCGCAGAGTTTTTAATAATTGCAAGTAAGGATCGGACACTTAAAAAAAGTTATGCCTATTCATGAAAGATATAAAACCTTCAGCCGAAGACAACCCCTGCGGGTTGGAGTTTAAAATATGCCCGCGGTAGTCATACCGTTCGTAAGAGGCGACTAATATGCACAAAGGTAATGATGTGCAACTTGATGGTTGATCTACGGACATGATGCCTCTCACCTCTCATTACCCATCTTTTCTTTCCTTTCGGAAGGAGGGATGACATGACCTAGAAGGTTGCACAGGTCATAACAAATCGCTACCACGACAGTCGGGCAGTACCGCAAGGGAGTACCGGAGCGTACCGGATTCATATCCGGCCAAGGACTGTTAATTCCTTCGGGGAGTGATTTTGTTGCTACAACAACAACAACAACAGCCCTTTCCTTACTCGTTCTTATACAAAATTTGTTCTTAAACACGCCTCAGGTATTCATCGAAACGTTGAATATATCCTGCAAATACGAGTATGTGTACCAACTATCTCATATTTATATGAACTAATATTAGTAGGGATAGGGAATTAGGAAAATGGATATTGATAGGAAGAGGAAAATAAAGAGATAGGAACGGGGTGTAAAACGATATGGATGAAGAAGGAAGCCGCGTGAGTTGAGGGGTCATATGAAGGTGGAGAGATGAGGGGCAGTAAATCATTTATTGGCCAGGACAAATTCTTTCAGATCTTTAATTTGAATTATGTACAATTAGATCGTTAATGGGACGAGAGATCACAACGAAATTTAAGTCACTACTACTAAATTTGGTATTGAATTAAAGAGTCTCTAGTTCTTCTAGAACATTTTTTTTATGAAATATAGAGAACATCTGTTATCCACACTGGTCCATATTATAAAGTAGTCAAGTGTGGGTGAAACCAACTCGTACACGCTAGTAACTTATATATATGGACTTGAAACATAGTTTGGATTTAACTTCCTGTATTTTTATCACGTAAAAGTTGTAGGTCTCCAGAACAAAAAAAAATCTTACTGTTAAAATAAGTCAGGCCTTTCGTCAACTTCTAATTTAAAAAAAAATATTCTTTGAAACTTAAGGAACTGAGGAGACTCAAAAAGAAAGTACCAACATAAATAATATGATCATTATACTAATTGAATATATAATAAAAAAAGGTATATACTTGAACAAGTGTATCCTCGAAACATTTGACGGCCGGCTCTACTGTTTTTCCAAAGGTGAAGATGTTCACAAAGTCATTGGTACCCAACGTATCGAGTATTGTATTAACAACCTTCTTTGCGATATCTAGCCTCTGTCCCTTCATAGAGCCAGAACTGTCCAATAGTATGATGATGTCTTTGGGACTTGTCGCTGCTTCCATATACCATGAACGCAGTCGGCAATCATACAAATCGACTGGTTTGGCTTTCCACTTGGCAGCCGGAAATTGGCGCATGAAACCGGTCGAGCTGCCATAAAATTGCCACGACAATGTTGGATCGTTTTTATAATTATCACGAAATATTTGATCTAAATTCTCTGACCATTGAATGTCTTTGATGACGTCTTTGGCTAAATTGAATGTAGCCACGTTAGATGAGTGTGTGTATTGTGATAGGAATTGTTGTTAGTTTGAAATTTTTTAATGGTCAAAATTTGTTTGATGGGAATGTTGGTTTGTTGTGTTTGATGAATGTTTCGACGAATTATGCATTTGGTTTTGTTTTGTGTTTTTTTTTTTACCAATTTTTGTGGGAAGAAAAAATTTAGATAGACACCTATTAGTTTACAATTTTATACTGACTCTTATTAATTAAATTATCAAATAAAAATTATTTAAATGAGTGCTGGATGCAGATGAATGTGCGGTCAAAGTTTACTCTAAGTTAATGTTCGTAATAATAATGTCAGCTGCTAAACAAATGCATACTACATATGAGTTTCCCTCAGGGTTATTATAAGTTTCTTTATGTGGGATTATTATTGAAGAACATGTGGTTCGGAGTGGGCAGGAGTTACCCTGTAAGTAGCTGTATTAATGAGTCTGCGTACATTTATCGACGTGGTCAAATAAAATCTTACGCATTGACAAACCCCTGTGTGTGTCGGAATGGAGTGTAATTTCAACCCATGGACAGATGGCAGCCCTAAAAAAGCGGAACTTATTCTCTTTACAAGAAGGTATAAACTGTGTTCGGGCAAACCGCTTCAGACAAACCGCGCTTAAAGGAAGAACCTTCGCTACTGTCTAATTCGGGATAACACTTGATGTGAAACTGTAATGGAAACCTAATGTGAAAAAGCGGGGCTAGTAATTAATCTGTTGCCTTTTACTGCTGCCGATGGGCTTCTTGCTAACTGTCAGGCAGGTCTATAGAGTGTATGTCTGGTGCAACTCACTGTGACCCGCCTAGCACCCACCTACAGACCGAGAGATTACTGTGACCCGTCGAAATGGTTCAAGGGTGGTTCGTGAGTGCATTTAACTGTTAGACGAAACTGACGGAGGCCTCTATATTTAGGGAATACAATCGGACAGCCAATCGGCTCAAACGCCATGCAGTCGAGAGTGTTCAGGGAATTTTGTTGGCTGCCTGGTGTGGAATATATGGGGCACGATGCCGCTGAACAAGCGCTGAGCTGATTTTACATCTTGCAGGGAAACGCAGACGAGGCGCTGCTCAACCGGAGCATTTTGCTAGAACTAGGTGAAGTTGGTTGATTGGTTACTGTGCTGCTCGGGAGAGGAGATACTCTCGAGCTCAAGTAACGCTCTGGGCGCCATTTTTGTGTACTTTCTCCTGGAACCTTCCAATTTCCCTTATCGAGCATTACGCTATATCATTAAGATCTGGTATTATGTAACTGCACAGAGTTGCAAACCTAGTGTGAGCTAGAGCTGGACACTCACATATATATGTAGGTAGTGATCAACCGTTGAAGCTACTTCACTCTTCGATTACTTGGTTAACCGGGCTCGAGATTAACTTAACATCTATCTAAGTGTCGGTATAAGAGATCTTGAAATCGATTTTCGCTTTGGTCAGAATCGTTTACACAGTCACTTTGGTGCATATAAAACATCATTTCAAGCATGCATACATAAATACATATCAGGCGTTAAGGTACAGCGGGCGCACGAAAGATGTCTGCGTAAGAATTCCTGACGAAATTCATTTTTCTGATTTCAAAATTCACTTTCCTAAATACAATGCAAAATACAGCAAGCTTTGTATTCAAAAAAGCTTAATGAATGTTAATGAAAGTGATGAACTTATGTATGTATGTATGTTTATCTATAACTACGAATGAGTAGGATGCAGTTATAAAAATAATCACAACAAATAAATTCCAATCAAAAAAATCAAACCTCGATCGAATACATTTAAGGGCACATGCACTGAACTGACGCTCAGATTGACTGGCGTATTAAAAAATTCAACTTTCGGTGTTAGAACAATCTCTTTGGGCGGCACAAAAATATGTGGTTCGCCCATATCGTCCAACTCGCGCGGTGCTGGCGTTGGTACTGGATCGTCTGGCTCTCTCATATCTTTGGAATTATAATAGGAAAAAAATTGATCTTCCTTGTCGTTTTGATGTGAGAGTGCGGTATTCTCCGCTGTATCCATAATACGCTTAAAATGTAGAAAAATAAATTAGATTAATGTTTCTTAAATACGAAAATATAATTCGTTAAAGATTATGTATATATACATATGTATATATATATATTCATAAATATCAATATGCATAATCAAAAGAATGTACATATGTATGTAAACACGTTCTTACCCGAACTGCACTTATTTTCAAATCCATCATCATTTTTATATCATGCGCCATGTTCTCAACAATTTTGGCCCCAGATCGTGAAACAACTTGCGCTTCCTTAAAGCTCTGTATAAAAATATTAAATTATGTAAAAATAAATTCGTTTTGCGCTTTTTAATCAAAAGAATCTTTAAGCCTTCAAAAGATACCAAAAACCGTTGTGTCTCGAAAGGTTCGGAGAGCGTTTTTAAAAATTAAAATAGTTCAGAAAAGTTCTCAATCTGTTTCCGCCATTTAAAGCTACTCGGCAAAAACTATTTGCTTGGGTCGTAACGGGCAAACTCTATGTTAACCAAGACCAAACATAACGCATACGTTTTAATAACAAAAACATTGGGGACTAACTGTTCTTTTTTCAAGTCATTGAATTTTTCTCAAAACTCATATACTCGTACATACACACATATGTATGTACATATGCAGTCTTTCAACCTATGCTTAAATTGTTAAAAGTGTCGGAAACCATGCTGCTATAGAACCATAAATATTCAAAGAGATCTACGTCGATTTTCTCTAAATAAGGCCATTAAGTTAGTTGCCCTGTGGAGCGTTAATGTCGCATAAATTCCTAATTGCTTTTCCGATGTGTCGTATGTAATTAACCCACTTTCTGTTTAGATTATATATTTTTGAGCAAAATCGATAATTAACATAGTAATGGCTCTGTTGGTATTTCGTATGCTTACCTCTTGGACTTCCTTGCGCCTGGTAATGAAGTCGCCCAAATGATAAAGCTCCATGCCCAACTTATCCGCCCATGAATGTACACTGTTTAGAGGCATTAGTTACAATATTTTAACAAACCAAAATATTAACAAACTTCACAAAATTCTAAGTTGAAGAAAATTAACTCACAGATTGTAATTGATTTTTTCGCCTGGTACAAAATTGGCACCATTTGGATATAACAAAAAGAAACATATTAACAAATAATGCGTCCGCGTTACCCAATAGCATGCCATTATTAAATAAATTTCTATAAAATTTACTTATATTTGTTTTCAACAATTTCAACTAACTATTAAATTACTAGCTTTTAATATATCAAAAAAAAAACATAAATTATGCATTCCTTAACATAATTTTTCCTTCCTTCACATATTTTACAAAATTTAGCACGCTTAGGTCTTCATAACACATTTTTTTATTTAACTTAAAACTTTGTTTTGTTTTAACAATTTGATGCACTCTTAACTTTTAACAATAAAAATCTTAAAATATTTAATTTTCTAATAATTTTTCAGTGGAAAAACTTTATGTGTCTACACCGTTTTCCACAAATTTGTTCGTATAACGTCAAAAGCGATGAGTTCATCACCTAAAGTCTATGTGTTACAAGGGGTCAAATATTGTTCGGCATTAATATATAGGGTGCTACTCTTTTAACAGTTTCCGGCGCATGTTCATATCAAATTTGGCGCATGCGCTTATTAAATGTTTATGTTTTTTGTATATCACGTGGCCGGCATAGGGTGACGGTCGTAACAGGTGTTTGTTTACTAAATAAGGTCATATTTATATTTTGCCGGTGTTCTTATTAACGTTATCACTAATTTCATATACTCGTAAATGAGGGCAGTAGATGTAAACAATAGCGTAGACATGCGCAGTGCTGGTATTGTGAAAACTTCCCTCTCTTCATATGAACGGACCTAATGAATGATTTAAATCCACAGTTACGTATACATATGTACTACAATTGAATCATTCTCTTTATTAGATGGTCCGTATCCTACTCTTATTCGTTAGAAAGTCTAAGTCCGCTTTTGGGACTGTGCGCTACTTACATTTGGCACCGATGGGAAAAAATTAGTGAAGTGGGCCAATATTTTTGAAGTTCGACTTATTTCTGAAAAGTGCTTGTATAGCTCACAACAACAAAAAATTAAATATCTTTCGGCCAGTTTTTCAAAATTCGAAGTAGTTTTGAATTATAGAGCTGTTTTCGAAGCCCTCTCTTTTTATTTATTTTTAATATACTTTGGTAAAGAGAGAAAACAAAAATTAAGCATTTCCGTATTCTTGTTATACTTATTTACATTTTTTAGATGTTTTTTTTGTTGTTTTTATACCCAGCGTACTAGTACTAGTACAAGGGTATATTAATTTTGTCCACATAACGGTACTATGTAACGGCACAAAATAATCGAGTTAGATATAGAGTTTCATATATGAAAGTTCTTAGGTTGAAAAGAGGAATTGATTAAGGCATGTCCGTCCGTCTGTCCGTCCGTGTACACGATAACTTGAGTAAAAATTGAGATATTTGCATGAAATTTTGCATACAGGTTACTTTCTGGCCAAGGTAGGTTGCTATTGAAAATGGGCGAAATCGGATGATAACCACGCCCCCTTTTTCGATATCGAAAATTTCGAAAAACGTATAAAACGGGTTAATTCAATATCAGAAGCAGCTACAATGATAAAATTTGCAATATGTATTGATTTATATGTTCTAAGGCGGATTTTACCAAATTTTTTGAAAAGGGGCGTGGCACCGCCCCCATATATTTGAAGAAATTTTAAAATTTTGACTCCTAATAACTTGAGAACAGTTTATGCTAGTATAACGAAATTTTGTAGAGGGCATACTATTGTTGTGTTAAATTCAGATATAGAAAATAAACGAAATCGCTTGGCGACCACGCCTACTTTTTTATAAAAGTTATATTGAAAGGAGGTGGAAATATTGAAAAGTCCATATCTAATTAACTGATACCGCTATAATAATATAATTTTGTACATACATCAATTTTCATATTCTTTACATTATTTTTGCAAAATTTTAAAAAGTGGGCGTGGCACCGCCCACTTATGAGTCAAGCAATTTTCAAATTCGACTGCTAATAACTTCAGAACGGTGTGAGATAGGTTTACGAAACTAGGTTCCAGGCATGTTATGTTTATGTAGAGTACTACCAAAGAAAATAAGAAAAATCGGTGAACGACCACGCCCCTTTTTGGACTAAAGTTCTCTAAACGAGAGTTAGGAAACCGGAATATGCAATATCTGTTTAACTGATACAGATATAATGCTAAAATTTAGTACACTCATTCACCTGATGATGTTATTAGTGATGTTTAAAGGTTTTTTGGTAATATTTTGGAAAATGGGCGTGGCACCGCCCACAAGTGAATAAACAAAATATCAACATTTCACTATTAACAAGCCACTGTGAAAGTATCATAAAGATCTGCAATGAAAACTGATCTTCAATAGGGACAAACAACATAATAAAATCCGTGGGCGTGCCACCACCCACTTTTTTAAAATTATGTAAATATTGTTTAATGGACACATATATCCGTACATCGAAAAATTTCACAAAATACGTTAAAAGTTATGGGCATGGCACGCCTTCTTTTCCAAAGTTATATATAGGACATGGTATAACCCTTGAAAAGATCGATTCAGTACTTTTGGCTCATGTAAGCGGTTAAAGCTTTATAAGCAAGGAGCGTGGCCGCGCCCACCAAATTCGCTATTGTTTAGGCTCGGCATAGATTGGTTTTTAAAATGGGCGAAATCGGATGAAAACCACGCCCCCTTTTTCTAAAAACTAACGCTGGGTATTTAATGTTCGGTTCACCCGAACTTAGACTTCCTTACTTGTTTTGATTTGTTTTTAGACGTAGAAGTAAATACTATTTTTCAACAATCAAACGGGTGTTTTTTAAAGTATATATAAAGGTAAAAGAAGAAGAAAAATAAATCAATTCGTGTTAATGCAATGCGAGTTATATTGACATTTAAAGTTTTTTATATCGTGACTAACAATTTGATTAAATGCTTTCGCAAAACCAAGCTAAAGAATCGATATATGCCTTTTTCTACCAAAGGATTCTGTTATCAGTTAGTCGACATATATTAGACTGTCTGTAACTGAGTCTCCCTTAACGAAGCCGGCATGGTTTACGTTAAAGATAGAGATTGTTTGTAGGAATGTAGTGCAATAATGTTTGACGAAGTTTGGAAAGGGCATCTGTTCAAAACTTCATTGAAAAGTCCCTATCATCCGTTGCGTCTCTTTTGTTATACCCAGCGTACTAGTACTAGTACAAGGGTATTATAATTTTGTCCACATAACGGTACTAAATATGTAACGGTGAAAAATAATCGAGTTAGATATAGAGTTCCATATATGAAAGTTCTTAGGTCGAAAAGAGGAATTTATTAAGGCATGTCCGTCCGTCCGTCTGTCCGTCCGTGTACACGATAACTTGATTAAAAATTGAGATATTTGCATGAAATTTTGCATACAGGTTACTTTCTGGCCAATGTAGGTTGCTATTGAAAATAGGCGAAATCGGATGATAACCACGCCCCCGTTTTCGATATCGAAAATTTCGAAAATCACATAAATTGACATTACTTGCGTAAAAACTGAGATATTTGCATCGAATTTGGTGTATTGGTTAATTTCTGGCCAAGGTAGGCTGCTGTTGAAAATTGTTTCAATCGAATTATAACCACACCCCCTTTTTCGATATCGAAAATTTTGAAAATCACATACATAAATTAACATAAGTTAAATAAAACTATAAAACTTGAGATATTCGCATGAAATTTGGTACACAGGTTACTCTCTGGCCAAGGCAGGTTGGTGTTCAAAATGGGCGAAATCGGATGATAACCACGCCCCCTCTTTTTAATAGAAAATTTCAAATAAGATTCTAGGGCCTATATCATTGCCAAGTCATGGTATTTGTATCTAACTAACGCTGGGTATTTAATGTTCGGTTCACCCGAACTTAGACTTCCTTACTTGTTTTTAATTTTTTTTGTTTTAAGTATTTTCTGAAAGTTTCAATTGAGCTTTTGCCTGTTTGTTAAATTCTTAGGATAAATCGCTGGTTTGTTTTTTCTTGTTTGCTGCTTTCCCTTTGTTGGCTTGTCTGCCAATAGATTGAAGGTGTGTTGGGATCTGATGTGACTAGACTACGCTTGGACCTTTTTCTGTACATATTGTATAATCTATGACGTCTTCGTACGTGGTTGTTGAGCTCTTGAACCCTCCCATCTACCGTAGTCCGTTATTTTGATATTCTGCCATGGTTGTGGTGTGGAGGTAGTGTGTGTGGTTACATCAAAAAGTTGTTTGAAAAAGTTTGTTCAAAACGGGGTCGCCCCTCGGCAGTGGCTTGACAAACTATCCGAGTGTATTTCTGTCATGAAAGGCTTCTCAGCAAAAATTCATCTGCTTTGTAAATGCCGTTCGGAGTCGGCGAAAAACCGTAGAAAAGAATTCAAAATGGCACACCACGAACTGGAAGAGAAGCTAGGCGCAAAAATCTTTTAGGAGGTTGATAAAACTGTTGTATATAGCGCCATACATATATATATGTATGTATGTATGTACAGGAAAAAAGTTTAAAAACTAGGTAAACAAATTATTTTGAATCAGACCTGTTAAATGCCCATTAGAATTGAGTAATCAATTGATTGAATAGCTTTTTCAATCATTAATGATTATGTTGATTGTTTTCAGAAATTCCCAATTACTAATTGATTAGAATTAGAAAAAAATCAAAAATAATCCAAAAAATCAAAAGAAATCAAAACTAATCAAAAGTAATCAAAATAAAATTTTTTGATTGTTTTTGATTATTTTCTGATTTTTTTTTGGTCTTTTTATGTAGTCTAAAAGGAATGCTTGCGGTTTGATATAATGGTTCAGCGACACAGTTATCACAGAGTATTTTTATTTATCTTTTATTTTCTCACATATGTATATATGTACATATGTATCTACTTTCTTTGAATATAATACAATACAATTTCAATGTTTTCTAAAACTGCAACAAAAATGTAAAATTTGTACAAAAACGAACTTTATGCATCGCTTATGCATATTTCCATCTATCAAACAATGCAAAACAATCAAAAGTAATCAAATAATCAAAAACAATCAAAAATAATCAAAAGTTATCCAAAAATATTTTTTTTGATTACTTTTTAATTTTTTTTCTAAATCATAAAAAATCATGACCCCGTAAACTATGGGTAATCAATCATTACTATGCTTTTCCAAAAAGTAATCAATCAAACCGGTAATCATTAGGATTATTAATCATTACTTAACAGGTCTGTGTTGAATTTATATAGGAAATACAGGAAAAAAGTATATATGTACAGTGTCGGACGAAACAATCCTACAAATAAAGTTTCGGATAATTTCATTTAAAATTTAAATTTAATTTAGCTTACTCTGCTTGTTGGAAATAATTAAGATCCATGCATGTTTCCATAGTTTTATTTATATATACATATTCTTTGACATGTACATAGATGTCTAAATGTATGCCTACCGCGGGCATATTCTAAACCCCAAAACGCAGGGGGGCTTCGGATGTTTTATAAACATCTACTATTAGTTTTTCGATTATCTTTGGAGTAACATCTTTTGTCAGACATCACCATGTAGTATTTTACGCATTTCTACGATAAAAAATTCCATACACGTAGTTTAGGTTTTACCGTGTATTTGAAAACTCGAAAATTTTTACACGATTAAAATATGCAAAAGAAAGTATTATCTAAAAATACAAATAATTCAGGATATCACATAAATTTCACATACAACTTTCCTTTTTTAGTTTTAATATAAGCAACAAAACAATAACAGTGTCCCCTACTTGCACAACTAAGAATTTTAAACATTTCATATTTTTATGTGGAAGTACCGAGCGCACTAGTTAAATTCAATATACTCATCAAAGCGCCGACAAGTATTTTTTCTGAAGCATATAGTATGCCGCCCACTGTTGCTGTTATTGGCTAAAGATATATAAAGAATATTTGTTAAACATGTTGTATTAAAATACATGCGAGGTATAATACTTACACCGAGTAAATATAATGTAATGACAATTATACGCTGCAGAATCACGATCACAATAGACAATCCAGTCAGCATACCTAGTAGTGTAATTAAGGTCAGGACCTCGACTAAGCGCACAGCGACAGACATTTTTTGCTTTTCGTAAAACCGAAAATTTATGTCCGTTTGCAATTTATAACTTTTCCGTTTAATTTACAGAATTCAAATCAAATTTTATGTACTTTTTTGTAGACTTTTGACTTTTTCCTTTATTACATTTTTTTTACAATTTTCTGTCATAGCAACTTTGATCTTGCATCAATTTAGGATTTCTGATTTGATTTTTGTGTTTGTTGTCGAAAGTCTTATGAGTGTATTTTTCACATCTAATCGAAAAGGTCAAACGCAAACTCAAGAAGCTTGGCCAGAACCATTACCTAAGAAAAAAAAGCAATAAAATATACTATCACAATGGGTCATAATCAACAAACTATTTACCAATGTGTCCGCAATGATACTAAATGATTTCATCATAATGCTTGTTATTTCTTCTGGATCATAAAATTGGAGTATACGGAATACGACCTTTAAAAAACAAGAATACCATTGTGTTTATTTGGTTACATGACGTTATATAACTAAGCTTACGATAGCGGAAGCTATTATGAATAAGGGCCATATAACAGCCATCAATAGACGAACAGCCCATATTATTGTATACCACGTAATTAGAAACAATCCTATGTACGCAATTATGGTCCCGTAGTCGTTAGGCAAATTCATGTTTTTCGTTAACCATTCATAGAGTACGCAATGCAGTGGTAAATCCTGTAATGAGAAATCCAAAATGCGAATTATATGCAATTATTTTGTTTAAACTTTTTATTTTAAATTTACCGTCCAATTGCCCGCCTCAGTTGCTTGGTAAGGGGAATATGACATTTTTTTTGGAATTTTGAATTTAATTAATTTGAATGAAAGTTGTTTGTCAATCAAGATCTCTCTGCTAAATAGTTTTGTAAATATTTTTCGAAAAGTAAATAGGAATTTCTTTAACTGACCTTCAATTATTCTGTTGTGTTGTTCAATATCAAGAATATGTTTTCATTTAGTTTAGAAACTGTAATTTAAGTTTTTATTATTTAAATACTCCCAGATTTGGTGGTATGTATTTTTGCGGCAATACTTTCAATTTCTGAGATAGAAATAGAGGTATTGAATATTTATTTCTATTTATTTAGATAGATAAATAGGCGGGTAAACCATTTTGATAGCGAACTGATTACGTGTTCATTCCAACTTGATGATCATTATTATCGTCGTCGCAATTGCAGTTTTTAACTTTTGTATGCTTCAGTTATGCTGCTATGCACTTGACCATACCGTTCAAAGCCATGCTTCCTATTAAGTTGCACTCCTATTTAAGGAAAACTCAATTCAATTTCAATAACGTTTTCAATAATATTTGTAATTACCATAAATTATTACAATTGTTGGCTATTTACATCTATAGAGATTTTTCTGACCATAACGATGTGTAATATATCGATAAATTGTTCAATTGACTGGCTGTAATAGCATGGTGTGCCATACATGGAATTAGCATCAACTTATTTCAACTGCAGCTTGAAAAACGGCATTTTGCAGTTTTAAAATTAATAGCGACTTCATTACTAGATTACTTTCTGCATCCTACATTCCTAAAACCTAAAACTTCTACCGTACACTCTAGAATATCGATCGCACTTTATAAATTGTATCGACATATCTAAAGTTCTGTGTTCTCTCTATTCTTATCAAAAACATGTGATTTGAAGAGCTGCCATATCACCTGTTTTTGAATTGGCCTCTTTACACTAACAAAGTTAACTGCACATAGGCAGGAGGTGCACGGTCAATATGGATCGCGAATAAGAATTTTAGGGGTTACAATCTGCTTTTTTAGATAAAAAATCACTCCACTAAAATAATCAAATTCATCAGAACAAAATTCAAAAAGTTCATTTTACCACAAAAACATGTGGGTTCTAAGAAATGTCTCTCTCTGGATTGCATACTTTCGACCCAAAACTAATTATTTTGTACTTTTATTATAAAAGTTATTTTTGTAAAAAAAAAACCAGATTTAAACCGTTTTTTGTTTTCATAACAAAAGTTATTTTTAACTTTTAGCTAAGCAATTTTCAGCAGCTATTTTTTACCTTTTTATAAAAATGAAAATATGAAAGTAATTTCAGATAAAGATTTTTTTACCTCGCAAGCATTACTTTGGTGCATTCAAATGTGAAATAAAGATATTCTTTCTGACTTTTTGAATTGAAATTTCGAAAATAACGGTTAAAATAGGTTCCTGAAAGAGAGAGACTAGCTAAAAACGGCACCCCTTACTGCAAGGAATTTTTTCCAATTTTTTATTTCTATTTAGTAAAATAAAATCTCGCTGAAGGGAACGGAAATAGATACTGGCGTAAATAGAGCTACATTTAAAGTTTGGTCAAGATGAACTAAATTGTATTAATTAATGTTTTTCCCTGTTGGCGAGAAATCCAATACTCTAATGGTAACTTTTCTTCCATGGTCATCCACAGTCAGCTACGGAAATATTCTTAAGACACGAGCCATATTCATCGTTAAAGTTGAGTATGACTTTAATGTAGACAAAGCTTTTTCATATCGAAAATGAGGTGACCAACCGTGCCGCCAATACCGCAGAGCCACAAGCGCTCGCCCTCAATGGCCCATACGACTTGGAACATACATATCGCACACTAAATCAAAAAGAGTCACAACTCAAAATCCGAGTAACTTTCAGTTAATTGCTTCTGGATCGCACAAAAGTGGTTTGATTTTTAAAAACTTGACATCACTGTGCTCTTTAAAGAGTAACGATAATAGTCGAAAAGAAAAATATTGTATGTATTGGCTGCACTACTTTTTATTAGGCAATCTATGCCAAGAAAGCGACCTAAAAAAATTTTGAGTTGTGACTGTTTTTGATTTAGGGTGCGATATGCTAGCATCCACACGATTAACAAGATACTACAATAAAACTGACTTAAATAAACTACTCAACCTCTATAACCCGAAATATGTATATATGTACAGTGCATGCTTATATTTTCAAAGAGTTATGCGAACAATGTTGTAATACCTTGTGTATGTAGGGACTCACGTGATAGCTCAGATTCGAAATCGAAGCACCGCAGCATCCCTGAGATACAATTCATGTTTAGATGATAACAACATCCTGTTTATAAACATTAGTTTTTCACGAGCGGAATATACATAACAATATATACTTCTTTATTTAAACGGCAAATGCCTTTATTTTCACACTCATTAAATTGAAATTACATACATTTTAAATATAATTTTTTATCAATAAAGGTTTTTATCATTTCGGTGTGGTAGTTTCTCTACTATGCTATTTGTAGGTATGCAGTTAACAAAATGCATACATACAGGTATGCAAATGCATTGTATATGTATATTTAATGCATATTGTATTTTATATTGAAATCCATTCTTATGATGTGCCGATCTGAGTAATGATCTTCCCATAAACTTTAGTTTGCATCTATTTTGTTTCCTAATTGTTCTTGATTTTGTTTTTCATTTTCTAAAATATTTGTTATTTTTTAAATTTAGCTTAATTTTAAACTTAACATTTTCAAATATTATTTTAAGGTTTTTGCATCAGATTGTTGTTTTTCGCCTGTCACATATGCTTCTTTTATTTAGTTTTTAAATTTTTATCATTTTTTAAAATGAAATTTACATTCGTAGATTGCTCAAAAACTGCGTGACTCATTTAAACAAAAAAAAAAAAAATAATAATAATATAAACCAAATAAATCACGAAATTAAAATATATTTTCATAATTAAAGTAGCGTAAATATACCATCATCTTATTAAATTAAGTTAATAAACTGAAACCGACATAGTGTTTCTGATCCCGCGGTTTTCAGCCACATTTATAGTTCAATACTATTCAGGCATTATTACGATGCAACAATTTGTTTGAAAACTTAAAGAGGATAATAACTTGCGTCAAAGAAAGTTTCTCCCGATAAACACATAAACGAGGACGACGTCGCATTGAATTCCATATACATATGTATTTGCACTACGCTCTTTATAAGAAGCAAAATATATGTATGTAGTATAAGGGAAATTGCATTGAAAAAAGGATGAAACAAGACTCAAATCTTTCAGTTTTTTAGCGATCTCAATTTGGAAACCTTATCTTCCGTCCTTGTCCGATTTTTTCGATAGGCGAAATTTAGCAATGTCGTCGACTAAATCCGCGGTCACCTTATTTACAATGCGAACTGCGCAAATGAACATGGAATTAGACGTCTACGTCGACGGCATTAAGCCGCGAAAATTCTCAAGTCACTGGCTGACTTGCAGGTCACAACAAACATCGACCGAACTTTAGGAAAATAAGGAAATCTGGGCTTCCGTTATTATATTTGTAAGGAAATAATTTTTGCTAAAATGGCAGAATTTTGGTTTAGAAGGTCGATAAATATCTGTAATATATTTATTTATTACAATCGAATATCTTATTTTTGCGGTAAAAAGAAATTAGCTGCTTATTTTTTCAAATTTTGATCAAACAATTTATTGAACGCAGAAGGGTGTTCTGCACATAAAAACCATGAATCACGTCTCCCATTTATAATCTGATCCGGGTCATTTTTTCGGGCAATAACTTTTCACTGAAACAAAATATTTGTATTTTTTCACGTGTAGGTAGTAGCAGCAACGTGTGGTCGTAAAGGATTATCTTCGGATAAAAGTGTAGAAAAAAATGTAATAAATTGTTTGATCTAAATCTGAAAAATAATGTCTATTAAGATAACATTTCGAGACCCATTAAAGTAATGAGAACCTTTTTTTTGGTCAAAAAACAAACAAAAAAAGAAAAAGAATAAAAATGGAAGACAAGTGGTCAAAAACTTGCAAAAATCTAAATAAAAGATAAAGAACAAAGCTGTGACAATATATTCAAGCAACTTTTTAGATTGAATTCGCGAAACAATTTATCACGAAGATTACAAATCAAAATCGAGCACCAACGTGAGCCATTTACTTTAAGAGTAACAGAAAATTCAAAGCTCATTCAAAAAAATTTGATCGTTTGGTCACTTATTCTGCCACGTTCAAAACGGTTTCATATGAGAAGAAAAGAAGTAGTGTGCCTAAAGTGACTAAGGGGGAGATTACCCTATTTAAAAATTCGATTCAAAAATGCCCTATCTCAGCTGAAAATGTACCAAATTTTCGTTCAGATCGAGCCTTTTTTGAAACTAATTTTGAGATAGTGCGTTCTTCAAACAAATTCTGAGATAGGGTTTTTTTTTTTAATTTGAAATAGGGTGATCTTCCACTCAGCAATTGATTTCTCCTTCAAGGCGTTTACCTGAAAACTTTCATTCAATGTATTCACTAAAAACGTTTTAATTGGGACCCTTTAATTTTAAATTATTACACAGAAAGTGTGAATAAAGATATTTTAATTCGTTTCGTTGAAACAGTATAATCTTTGAAAATCAAAAATATATTTTACTTGTTCGTTAGTTTCGCATTTATGATATCTTCTAATTTAAATGCATTACAAACTAAAAGGACAATGGGATATTCTCTTGCCACTTTAAGCGAGGATGTAAGAAGGTAAAACTGGTTTTGTGTGTTGAGCCAACATTGCTTGTTTGAAAACTACATATATTTACTTATTAATAGATAAGCGTTCGACACTTGCCAATAATTCATCAGCCGTTTGTGAAACGACTTGATCCTGATCATCGCTTGTGCTTAAATTTTGTAAACGTTGCTCAAGCGTTGACAAATCTTCCAGTTCACGTTGCTGCTTCACCATATAACGCAATATGAGCGTTGTCAGCATACACATGTCTTCAAGTATTTTCGCGGATTCTGGTGTAGGACGGTCATAACGTGTTCGTAGTAGCCGCAATTTTGCTTCGGCTAATTCTAGCGGTGTCTTACCACTGCGATCATACATATGTACACTTGCACCGCCTTGCAGTAGCACACGCACCACTACATTAAAGTTATTAGAACTAGCTGAAATAACGGCAAGATGTAGCGGTGTATTGCCCAGTGAATCTACAACATTTGGGTTAGCTCCGAATTTTAGCAATTGTTGGACGATTTGTATGTAGCCACGGCATGCAGCCAAATGTAATGGACTGCGTTTATATTCATCAGCTGCATTTGGATCCGCACCTGATTCTAGTACGCGTGTTAATAATTCAATATTGCAGGTTGTTGCAGCAGTGCGCAGCTTACGTCCGTTTGATTCAGACCAAATATAATTATAATTGGAACGCAAACGTTGCTTACTACGCGTACGTAAACGCATTTTGAATTGTGATAGATGACTTCCTGATGGCAGGTTACTAGGATGCAGCAAATAATCGGAGTTGAGTGGCAGTGGCGGTAAATGTGGTAGCGCAAAATGTTCACCACGATTCAGTTGGAATGCACTCGGACTGAAGTTGGGCCACTCGTGTGTGTTGGGCGAGGATGTTGGGGTGGGTGGCATTATTGCCGGCGGAGGTGTTATATCAATAATCTTACTTTTGCTATTCCCCACTGTTAGACCGCCATTGCCAATATTAATCCCAAGATTGTTGCTAACTCCATCATTACTATCATTACTTGTCTCGACGCCGGAATCATTCGCGGCCATTGTTTGTGTGTTGATTTGTTGCTTGAGCTCTCCGCTCGCTATGTATTATATATACAAAGACTATTCGTCCTATTATCTATATTGTTTAACGATTATTTAGTTAATTCATATATTTTTCGTTGATTTTCCTTATAGTTTTCACGTCTTCTTAAATAAACAATATTTTTTCACATAGAAAATTCTTGTTTGTATTTTGTGTTTTTTCCTCTTCGCCTTTATTTTCACTACAACTGTCAAATTACGGAGCTGCCATCTTGTTCTGTGTTGTAATAGCTTTATCGTAACTTGTGTAAACGGACTGAAAACGGTTGATCGTGTATTCGGTGTTTGCTTCGGTAATGTAATACTATCCATCTTCGACCCTTCTCAGAACCAACAGAAGGGACCTTTTCAGATTAGTTTCGGCCCTCACCGGGCATGTGACTTTCGGGGAGCACGCGGCACGGATGGGCATGGAGCACACCACGACGTGCCGCAGGGTTGGGGGTTTAGAATATGCCCGCGGTAGGCATACCGGTAGTAAAAGGCGACTAATATGCACAAAAGTAATTATGTGCAACTCGATGGTTGATCTACGGATATGATGCCCCCCACCTCGCATTACCCATCTTCTCTTTCCTTTCGGAAGGAGGGATGACATAACCTAGAAGGTTACACTGGTCATACTAAATCGCTACCACGACAGTCGCGTTCGGGTTCTTGATGCTGGAGTTAGCCGCGTCTTTTAATACCCCACTCGGCAAAATGCAATATATATTAGGCATTGAACCGTATTCTAGAATGGTACCCAAATATTTTGTTTCAGTGAAAAGTTATTGCTAAAAAACAGAAAAATCGAGCCAGGGTTATTTTTGCAGAGGAAAACTGTTTTGTTCAGAAATACTGTGGATGTTTTGAGGGGAACTGCTTGAGTCAATACTACTCCGACCAGAACTGAACATAAAAAACATTGCATCCATTTAAAAGGTGAACTTTATTTTCATTTTAAGAAATGCTTACTTTATATTTATTACAAATATTTATATATACCATTGTATAAAGGTGGAAATTACTTGTACACACTACATTAGTAATACATTTTATTTAGTTTTAAAGAGACGGTATAAGAAAGTGTTCCTTAAACAAAAGGATTAAAGTACAAAATATCCTCAAAAATAATACTGTTCAAAATGTTTTCTTATTGCAATGCAACATACTTGTGCTAAGTCTAATAACTATTAAGAAAAGAGTAAATAAAATATATTTATAAAATATTATCGACCCTTTTTTATATGTTACTTTACTATGGCAAGATAGTGTAATTTATAATTAAGTGTATTAGTATATAAAAATTGCAATACTTTGGTTATGTACTTCAATGTTTTGACTTATTTTATCTAATGAGAGTAGCTTTGATAGATTAAGATTATTTATATATTAGATATTAATATTCGTTCAGTTATCATAGAATGTAAGTACATATGGATGTTTGTTTTGTAATGTAAGTATGTATGTATACAAATATATACTGTTTAAATTATCATTATTACGCCAAAATTCAGTCTATTATAAATGTTGCCCGTTGATAGTATGAGTTTCTTAGTTTCAAACCCAAGCAGCGCCTAATCAAAAGCGACTTTTCGCGTAAATGAGGTAAGCGAAGAAATTTCACTGGGATTCGAATCGGAGGGCAGGTGGCTGAACTCAATCTCTTCACTTGCGGCTGCTGCCACAATATTTTCATTTGATTGTGTAGTTTCGTCCGAGTTATTGGATGGCCACTGTTTATGACTTGGAGCGTAGAGTATAAGCAAGGAAAAAATATAAATGTTCCACATTCCGTAAACACCTGTTAAGAATGCTGAGGTTAGTTGTATTTCCATATCTTCATCCCATTTCCATTGCCCTTCAGCAACTTGGCCCATAATGAAGCCGGCAACGGTTAATCCAGCACAAATTAGTGTAGCCAACATTAGAAATTTGAAACGGTATATAAGGCCTAGAATAAAATGATATTTGTAGTGTTTGTAATACGTTAAGAAGATAATGTTCAAGTGAAACCGAGATGTGGGTTATAACAATACACAAACAGGTTTAAGAGATGCCTAGAATGTGGATTGCAAACTAAGTTTCAACCTTGATATTAATGCTTCGAAAAAAATAGTTTTAAAAACTTGTAGATATTTTAACAAAATTTATATACAATGTTAAGGCAGGGACACATTCGTATTGTCCCAGAGAGAATCTACAGCAGATATAGGCAATTTTCTGTCACTTTCGACAACACTTCCATTTCATCAATATAAAAAAACCCTTACATTAAAACATAATAATAATATTAATTACGTTAAAGCAGGACTAGAAGCCATATTGTTAAGAATAAATAACTTCAAAACCCATTTGCAGAAAACAAATATCACTCACCCTCATAATGTAGTCGACGAGCACTGGACATTGATGGCAATGATGTACGTTTTACTCCAATATTCTTGAACACTTTCCAAACCATAAAGCATAGAAAAAGGAAATATATACCTGCAGATATTCCAGCCAAAATTATGAAGCTCATTGCTACGTTGGCCCCAAAAGGAGTAGTCCAAATGGAATAGAATGGATTACGCATTTGCACACCGCGTTCACATATATCAAATATGAAAAGTGACAAACATCCAACAACAACAGCGGACAAATGTTTCCAATATCGAGATCGAATTGTCGATTTATAAGGTGACTCTTGAATTAACATATGTTCTCCAGCAAAAACAAGCCAAAATGACAATAACATTGCATAAAATACACCTTGACGAATATCACTCAAAAGCAGAAGATATGGCATTTCGATGAGCAAAGATAAATATTCTAATGGGAAATTGAGGAAAGTTAATGCAGCGCCAAGATAGATAAGCATATATTCTAGCAATGCTGGTGAACGTTGGAGTATATGTACACGACGCCAAAACCAAACCATTATTGCAACAACAAAAGGAAATAATACAGTTTTGAGCGATAGCCAAACTTTTGTAAAACCTCCATTTTGATGTATGACTGTAAGAGTTAGGTCATGCATATGGCCCAAATTAAGATTCATTTTCATATCGGTATCAATTGGGAAACGCAAATTGAGCAAATAGAAATCGTGATGCAAATCGCCCAACTCAAATAGAGGCACCATGTCACAAGAAAACAAAGATTCCTCTTGAGCTGCGGTTTTTAGACTACAATCAATATAACGTTTTTCCAGAGAATGTGCATATAGTTTCCAGTCATTTTGCTTATCGCCTTTATTCCTGAAAAAGGAAACACAAATATTTTAGTCTTGTTAACAGCCAGATAATCCTGTACTAATATCACCAACCTGTACGCTAAGCGTGCGTCTATAGTGATTTGCATATCTTTTGGTGGTTCCAAAAGTGAGATGTCTGCATCGTACGCAATATCCATTTGTAATACCCCAATTAAATTTTGTTGCCAACGTGAATAGTCCAACTCTTCACCACGCGGGAGAGGCATTTGAAAAATATATACAATTTCATTTGCCATTTTTGTATCATGCCTTTCGATTTCTTCTTGGGAAACGGATGCACATTTACCATCCCCTCTTAGGTGCAGCCAAAAAGTCGTGTCATTTTGCCGTCTTGGTGTATCTTTGCATACCATACCCAGAATAACTTGATGGCCGGCTGGTAGTGGCGCCAGTAAACCACCCAAAAGAAAGCAAAGTACTTGACTTAAGAGTAAAAGTGTTACCAATACGGATAGCTTTCGCCCACTTAGATTCTCAAGTATTGTACCGGCCATGTTGTTGAAAACTGTGTTATGAAGTTTACTATGTAATGATATATATTCAATTATTTTAGACGAAAACAAATAACTTATTGCATTCCACAGAAAAAGAAAAATAAATTATTGCCACTGTCAAGAGCGACTGCGCAAGAAGAAGATATTTATGGTTGCCAGGTATCGATTTTTTGGTTGTTTATGAAAATATTTTTAAAATGGTTTTTGAAATAGTCGAACCTCGGAGTTTGATTTACAAAATGCCAAAAATGTGGGTAATACTTTCCATCCAACGTCAAGTGTTAATACACGTCCAAAAATCTCGAGAGAGGTATCAAAGACGCGTCTTGACCACCATAACAATAATCCGAAGGGGGAAAAACAATATTTTGTTTCTGTGAAAAGTTATTAGTGAAAAACCGAAAATTGACCCGGGTCAGATCCCCAATTCGGGGCCCGATCCACGTTTTTTATTGATTGCTAATATCTCGTAAACTACTAAAAATATATGTTTTCCGAAGGCGGGTTCGCATTGCTGCTAAACCCGTCTTTTGATACCCCTCCAAATATTCTGTGGCGTTTATTAGCAGTTACGTACGGTCGCAAAGAATTACCAAACTTTTCAATCAACCAAAACCAATAATCGCTTTCGGATTATTGATACAGAGCTCTAAACGCGTCTTCGAACACCTATCCTGACATTTTTGGACGTGTTTTAGCAGTTGTATCCTTAAGGAAAAAATTACCGTGTTTGCTATTGAAGCCCGACGCTGTTCATACTGAAGCTAAAAAGCAACGTTTTGCATTATCGGACATTGGATTCGAAAAGGCACGTTCAGCAAGTGCGGATCATGTGATTTTTGTTTACGGAAATTTTTTACTTGATAATATCGTTTCATTTCCTACAAGCATTGATAAGCGTAGCATAACGCCAATAAAATGAGGTGCGCCATCTTCTGTATACTAGTTAAGCAGACATGCCTTCCGAACGCCTCCCAAAATTTTTGACATCTGGCAGCGTGAAAGTGACAGCTGACAGCCAAAACAGTTCGACGTGTCAAACAAATAGGAGTTTTTATAATTTCTTCAATTGATTTTGTTTTTTAAGAAAATATACATTTAATTAAGAGCGTTTGTAAAATATTAAAATTTCAAGAGTACACGGGCTAGAACGGCACAGATATGGTTTTGGCAGATTTAGGAAGGAAAATTACCTCGGCTATTCAGTCGTTGAGTAAGGCAACAGTCATCAATGAGGAGGCTCTGAATTCAATGTTAAAGGAAATTTGCGCAGCTCTACTCGAGGCGGATGTAAATATACGGTTAGTAAAGCAGCTTCGCGAAAATGTGAGAGCCGTCATTGATTTTGATGAAATGGCTGGTGGATTAAATAAGAGACGTATGATACAGTCTGCAGTTTTCAAAGAATTGATCAAGCTGGTCGATCCAGGTGTTAAGCCATATCAGCCAGTCAAAGGGCGACCCAATATTATCATGTTCGTCGGCCTACAAGGTTCCGGAAAAACTACAACATGTACTAAGCTAGCCTATCACTACCAAAAACGCAATTGGAAATCTTGCCTTGTATGTGCCGATACCTTCCGTGCTGGTGCTTACGATCAGATTAAACAGAATGCAACAAAAGCGCGTATACCATTTTATGGTAGTTATACAGAAATCGACCCTGTTGTCATTGCACAAGAAGGTGTAGAAATGTTTAAACGGGAAGGTTTCGAAATTATCATTGTGGATACGTCTGGTCGACACAAGCAAGAAGAGTCTCTGTTCGAGGAAATGTTGGCTGTGTCTAAAGCTGTTTCACCAGATAATATAATTTTCGTTATGGACGCAACTATTGGCCAAGCTTGCGAAGCTCAAGCGAAAGCATTCAAAGATAAGGTTGATATTGGTTCAGTCATTATTACGAAATTAGATGGTCACGCTAAAGGTGGAGGTGCTTTATCGGCGGTCGCATCCACGAATTCCCCTATAATTTTTATAGGCACAGGAGAACATATTGACGACTTGGAACCGTTCAAAACGAAACCATTTATAAGTAAACTACTTGGTATGGGCGATATCGAAGGACTAATTGATAAGGTAAATATCTAAAATAAATAGAACTTACAACAAATTATTGTACGATGCTTTCACTAATTTTCCAGGTTAACGAGCTAAAACTCGATGGTAACGAAGAGCTTCTAGAAAAGATTAAACATGGCCAATTTACAATACGCGATATGTATGAACAATTTCAAAACATCATGAAAATGGGCCCATTCTCGCAAATAATGGGCATGATTCCTGGTTTTTCACAAGATTTCATGACCAAAGGTGGAGAACAGGAATCAATGGCACGCATCAAACGTATGATGACCATGATGGATAGTATGTCCGATGGGGAACTAGATAATCGTGATGGTGTAAAGTTATTCACAAAACAACCGACACGCTATGTACGTGTCGCTCAAGGTTCTGGTGTTCTGGAAAAAGAGGTACGCGATTTAATTTCTCACTACACAAAATTCGCAGCCGTAGTGAAAAAAATGGGCGGGGTTAAAGGTTTGTTCAAACAAGGAGATATGACAAAGAACGTTAATCCAACACAAATGGCAAAACTAAATCAGCAAATGGCGAAAATGATCGATCCACGAATGTTGCAGCAAATGGGTGGAGTTGGTGGCTTGCAGAATATGATGAGACAATTACAACAGGGTGCAGCCGGTGGTCTGGGTGGTTTAGGAAATTTAATGGGCGGTTTTGGGGGGAAATGAGACCAATGCGTGAAGTATGCGAACGTTAGATTCTAGCACCAATTATTTGTAAGGGAAGAGAATAAGCAAACAAAGCAAGAGCCGTTGGTGTGGAGGATTACGTTATACACATCAGTCGGTCTCGTTGATAAATAAAATAAAAGTGGTTTCTGTTGTTTACTTGTCTTTATCATTTTTAATTGTAAATTTTAAATTTTAAGTTATTCGAATTTGGTTGATTAAGTCCAAATCGGTACAACATACAAGTATTCGACGCCAATAAATAATTGAAAAATCACCACCATGTTTGAAAAACAATAGAACACTTATTAACATAAATCAATTTGATAAGGATTAGTTTTCTATATTTTTTCTTCTAACGACAAAGAGTGATTTTTTCACACCCTTAGATTAAGTTTTATTGGATGTTCGAATAATCGAAACGGTTGCTGAATAATAAAAGGCATTAAATACTTCTTCTGTACTCTTGTGTTAATATTAAATTACTGGGTATATACCACTTGGCTCGGCATTTGCTAATTAGCTAATTAAAAGAAACACAAGCCTAGCTTTTAATCGTAAAGAATCCTAGGGGTTTTTGACCCTGCCCTTCAAATAAGCCCAAGGTAGAAATGTCCGTAGGAAGAGGCGACGAAAACCCACATCGACCACGTTTAACACTTTATGTACTAACAAAAGCCTTACCTTTAAGGATTAAAGCAAAGCACTAGTTTGATATGTTGTGTGTTCATGTATGTATGTATGTATATGTGTAAAGGTGTGTTTTTATTGTTGTTTGTGCTTCTCCCATAATAATAAAAACTGTCATTAAGTTGTCAAATTTTGATACAAGCCAAAAGAACAGGAGAGCCCCTGCGGGTAGGGGTTTAGAATATGCCCGCGGTAGGCATACCGGTCGTAAGAGGCGACTAATATGCACAAAGGTAATGATGTGCATCTCGATGGTTGATCTACGGATATGATGCCTCCCACCTCTCATTACCCATCTTCTCTTTCCTTTCGGAAGGAGGGATGACATGACCTAGAAGGTTCCACTGGGGCCAAGGACTGTTATTTCGACAACACTCCCCAAAACCTTCGGGGAGTGATTTTGTTGCTAAAACAACAACAACAACAGGAGAGCAGCAAAAATAGTTGGGAACGTAGCTATCAACGTTTTCCTTTTCGTTTGGCCTAACTTAGTTTACATAGTCAATGTTGTATGTATTTATTTATTTACTTGTACCTGCTGCAAAATACCAAACTAGTCAGGGAAAATACTAGTTTACAATTAAGAGTTTTTCGAGCGAGACTCGACTATGAAACTTGTACCAAAAAAAAAAGACAAAGCATCAGAAATGTGAGAGCAATCCGGAGGTAATACCAACCCTTTGAAGCAAAGTGATTCACTGTGAGTAAAAAAAGTGTTTTTCGTTACTTTCCAATAACAAGTTAAATTTTTCTTTACTTTTCGGCAATATTACAAGCTAGGAGTACTTTTCGGATTATGGAACGGAGCAAAGCGAAAGAATGAGTAGGCTTTCCTCAAAAGAACACTTACTTCCTCTCTCGCTTTTCTGCAGAATACTTTATAGAGACATCTTTTGGTAGCATTTTCAAAGTACTTTCACGTGGGTGCTCCATAGAATATTCAGAAGGGTCAACCGAGATGAATTAGGTGAACCCCTGCATTTGGAGAGAGTTTTACGTTATCCTCAGTTTACTTACACTTTTTGCAAGTTTTGTACGCGAACGAAGCTACTACCGCGCGCAGGTAAAATGGGAACATACATACAAAGGGTTTCAGGTAGGGCCCTGCAAATTGGTGTGAAGATAAACGATGTAAATTCAATAGTAACGGAAAACAATTGGAGTTATACGAAGAGCAGGCGTGGCAACTCCCATACATACATACTTAGGGCCACTTTCATAAAAGCCGGTTAAGCCTAATCGGCGATTAATTTGACAGCTAACCATACAAAATACGTCAATTAAACTCTGGTTAGCGGTTACCGGCTTTTATGAAAGCGGCCATTAATGTTTAAAGCTGAATATCTATTAAAGGTAGGAACATAGAAATCACTATGGAGATATACGACATCAATACAATGTTCAAAGAAAAAAATTTTAAAAAAGGGGGCGTGATCAAAATAAGAAACCGATGCCGATGGAACCATTCCTCTAAAAGGAATTCTGATGTCCCCAATTTGGGTCGAACTTTTGCGTAGGGGGTCCATGGCGTATGAGTTACATTTTGGGGCTTCTCTCAGGACTTCAAATGATACCTACCTCGACCCAAATTGGGGGACATCAGAATTCGTTTTAGACCTTCGCCAAAGTTGCTTATTTTGATCCCTAGAATATGATTTTCATAGAGCAATGGGCGATTTTTTTGCCTCCCCACAAATCGGCCCGGCCTACTGCATACATATATGTATATAAAAGGGTTGGTGGTAGGGACCTATATAAAAAAATAAAAGTGACATACAACAGATTGGAAGAGAAGCTCAGCGTAAAAATTTCTTCGAAGGTTTGAAATGATGTAATACATACCGATTGTATATCGCCCCCTAATTTTTTTATTTTATTTTATAGATTTGCATTGGCGTCACGTTGGCACGTTGTAACTAATATTTGTATCCACCAAAAATGTAACGCTTAACATAATCAAGTGAAATATGAAGAAAAAGCCATACATTTGTAAGTTATTCTTTAAATTTCACACTCCTTCTGGTAAGCCTTATTTTTCTGTACCTAAGTTATTTGGCATAATGGTTAACTGAAAAATACTTATTTATATGTTATGTAGAGGACGCCGGTCAGGTTTTTTTATTCCCCGTATCCTATATTTTATCATAGGTAAAAAGCTACCAAAGTACCGAGTTTCAAACAAATCCATAACTATTTTTTTGAAATAATTCGGCCTTGGTCCACTTTGCGGAATCTCATGAAATTGTAAAATATTCTCTACTACTGAGAATAAGTTTACAAAATTGCGTAGAGGACGGCTTAGTCCCTGCAAAAGATGCGATTAGCTTTGGATGAATCCGGGATGAGTCGCAAAAGGAGCTTGCAATCAATGCCAGTTTTGATCTCTTGCTATGAGTTAAAATGATCCCTTTTATGTGACCATGTTCTACGAAGAGACTTAGTTGTATCACAATCACAAGTTTACTTTCAACCCCTAAAATTGTATATGAAGGGCTCAGAACCAAAAGGATCTAAGTGACTTTTTTTTGAAATTGAGTTATACCCATATTTGTATAGTGAAATATGGTGTTTATTTGTTGGCAAAGAGATCCGAGTCATTTCGAACATTGCAGTGCCATATATTTGCCAGACCAAAAACGTATTAAATTTTATTGCAATAATTGTTGGAAATTTTTGCAATAGTTTTTGGAAATTTACAGTAAACATCCTGTGAATTAGTTGATTAACCTGCATTCATTTAGACAGGAATCATTTCAAATGCATTTACCCAGAATTTACAATAAGTAATTTACTTTAACCTTAATTATCTCAATTTAACGTCGATGTTACTTAGATCCTTTTGGTTCTAAGCCCTTCATATATAAAAACCTCAAATAAAAACGAAATTTTTTTTGCTTTTTTTTAAATTTAATTGTATGTTTAAAATAAAGACTAAAACAAAACGTAAAGCTAAAGCGCTACAACTTCTTCAACTTAATTCTTGCATTAAACAAAATGTCGCTTAACAGAGTAGAGTAGAAAAAAAAAATTCGCATTAAAAATATATTAACTACTTAAAATTCAAAACTAACTACTTATTCAAATAAACAAAACAGTTTAAAAGTTAAAACTTTATTTAAATAAAGAAACATTCTTGAAATTTGTAAAGGAAAACAATATATTAGATAAATAAAGTAAAAGAGCGGACTTATATGTATGTACATACATTTCCATAGATACGCTTTCAATGAATAAAAAACAACAAAGCATATTTTTTTTTGACTTGTAAGTTTAAGATTTTGTTTTATTTGGATTCGTTTTTAATGGTTTTTAAGCATTTTTAGCATAAATCTTTTGTTTGCAAACTAGAAGGTAAATCAAATGCTCAAGCAACAATGCGCGCTCGCAGTTTACACGCTCCTTTATGTTTTACTTTTTCTTCGTTTCTTTTTTTTTTAATCTTTATTTCTATTTTATTAATTTACAGAGATTTTTTTTATGTACTACTTACTTTCTACGTACTATTGTATATACTGCTGTCACTCTTCACATATCCTTTACCTTGCATGCGTTTCTATGTTTTTTTCTCTGTTTAACAAATTTCAAATCTTTCTTTGGATATAGTACTCGTATATACATATGTATACGTATATAGGTATATGTATGATTTCTCAAAATGGTGTTTTAAAATAAACGAATTTTAAGTTCAAAGTTTTTTTAATAACTAGATCCTTGATGCTCGGCCGATTTTAGAGTATCTATGTTAATCTACAACGAGAATTCCGAAAAGTGTGCATTTACAAGTCCAATCTCTGAAAATTGAATTCCATTGGTGATGCTTGTAAATCCCCTACTGCAGATTCGTTTAACCGGAAAGTTCAATATTTGAATTGTTGCTTAAATATAGGGAAACCAATATTGTTTCTAGCTAAAGAATTGAACATGTCTCGCATTCAAGGGCGAAGTAGAAATGATATTTCGCGGATGGTCTTTAAATCTCGTAAGAACATTTTGCACTTAAAGATTTTTGAAAATTATCCTTCACAAAACAGCCTTCAAATATTTCTGAGTTAAGGGTACAGATGAATAGTTAAAAAAGAAAAATAAAGCTATAGCTAATGGTTTTGTTTAAAGTCATTAAACAACCCAAAAACTGTGGGCTGGAAAGCATTGCTGAATGTATAATAGAGAAATTGTAGGAAAAATTCCCAGGTACCTACGAATACAATAAATTCTACCCGGCTTTTTTACCCCACCAAATCCTTGTTTTTTCAGTGTGACCCTGTTCTATTCCTCAAGTCCTATCCAGAAATTGTGTCATTGTTGTTCGGGAGTAATATGGTTTCAAATGACGCCTAGTCCAATCCAGCATCGTGCCGACTGTCGTGGTATAGCATTTTTCGCTGAGAATAGTATAGCGCTAAACCAAAATAGGCTCAACAGCTTACATACATACATACATATAGTTTATATACATACGCATATACGAGTACATTCATCGTTATGTAGTAACTTGCTTTAGAAGCAAATCTGCACCTTGTTTTCATGCATATCGCTGCTTTATAGACAGAACTCTGAATGTGTAAATGTTCTGAACTGTAGTTTGTGGGTTCACTGGAGTGATTATTGAATACAGCGTGAACTCACAATATTTTCCATATTTTTACGCTTGGTTTCACTACCTTTCAATTTCCCACATTCATGTCGCTGGCTTGAGCTAAGCGATATGTACTCGCCTAATTAGTGATGAAATCACATTTCACATTTTCCAAAAAAAAAAAAAAGAATGACAGTTGCTTGCTTCTAACTAGATTTTGTTTTTGCTAATTTCTACATTCTACAAACTACATGCTCCTTACACTTATTACTATGCTGCGCTTCCACACACATTCTGCTTTCATTTTCTTATGATTCTAACATGGCTTAAGCCATTTTTCTTCTCTTCTCAAAAAGTTTTTTCATTTTTATTTTTTTTCCCACTACGTTATGCTACTTGTTCTGCTTAAATAATTTTTATTTTTGTTTCTTTGTTTCCCATTCAACTACTTGTATCCTTATGTTTACTTATTATAGACTTATTTGCTATGTTTCTTTCATTATTTTCTATGTATTACTACATTTCTTTCTTAAGCTAATTCATTTTTTCTGTTGCTACTACTTTTTTTGTTTTGTTTTGTGTCAGTTTTTTTCTGCTTCTTATTATATTATTGGCTAAACATTGTGTTTTGCGTTTCAACTTGCGATCGTCAAAAAATATTTGTTTTTTTCTTCTTCTTCTTCTCACTATTATGTAAATGTTTTATTTGCCACGTCTGCGTTTGTGTTTTATGTGTTTTTGTTTTTGTTTTTTTTTTGGTTATTGAAAATTTTCTTAATGATATATTCTAAGTTTTTTAACCCGCAAAAGCAGGTTATACTTATTTCGCATTCCATTCGAATTGCTTTTACTACTACAAAAAATAAATTAAATTTACTTAATTTTTACTTGGCTTAATTTTAATTATTTTCTTTTTTCTTTGTGTTTTCTTTTTACCACAAAACTTAACATGCATCAAAAATAAACATTTGCTGAGCACATTCAATATGAGAAACAATTTTCATTATGAATATGTTGTAAAATACATTAAACATAAGCTTTGCTGATGCTTTTATTATCATAATTGTAAAATCTGAGCTAAGTGAAAAACAGTTGAATATATGTATACTTTTCGGTTTTATTTGTGATCTTTTAATTAATACATGTGCGCTTCTATATTCATGGGAATACCAAGCAAATGAGATATTAGCAAACATTGGTCTAGATACTCAGAGGTTGTTTCGACAAACATCGAAGATTTTTCTTCGTTAATTCCACCGTTTTATTAAGTGCGAGCCACAATTTTGTTCGAGCAACAACCACCAAAACAAAAAAATTTTGAAAATAACTTATAGCTCAAACTACCAATTGCTCTGAAAATGTTGTGGAGATGTCAGTTACTTGATAAAAAGCATGGTTTAGTAACATTCATGAAAAACTTAGCTTTATTCACATGAAATAGTTTAAGGTTTAAAGTTTTAATACAACGATTCTTCAAATATCGAAAGTTTCATCGTAATTTACAACCACACAAAATATACTCCATAAGCCTTTTATTTCTATTGGCTGTACCAATCACAAGATCCTCAGTTTTAGATAACGACTTCAACTTTTAAAACTTTATGTAGAATAATTTTCAAACATGACTTTGGCTGCTGTACTTGTGTTATGGTTTCATGACATTTCGACGGCTGAGTGGAAAATCGCCCTATTTTTAAATATTTAAAAAAACCTACTTCGGATTTCTTTTCTTTCAAAAATGTCCTATCTCATAACATAAAACTCCCCAACACAACTAAAAATGTACTAGTTCAGAAAAGGCGTGTTTGAAATTCATTCTGAGAGAGGGCGTCCTTTAAGGAAATTTTTAAACGAAGTGTTATTGAAACAAAAATTGAAGTAGATCGTCCTGAAATAGAAGCATAAAAAAATTTCAATCTCTTTTTTCAAGAAAAAATGGTCATACAATTTGCATTGAACAAATATTAGGGGTTTTCCTAATCATAACGTTGTCAGTCATATTCATGACTTTCCTCAATATCAGTCGATGACAAATACATACATACACACACATTCATTTCGAAATGCTTTCATGAGTGCAGAAAATCCAAAAAATACCAGGCAATCATAATTATAGTGTAGGATGACACTCACACAGATCCCAATTCGTCAATACTCCAATGAGTATTTATTCTCTCCATAGCGCTCCAAATGCGTTAAGCTACACATATTCATATCGAGAGCATAAATTACTTGCTCTCTCGCACCAGCCAGTGTTGTTAACTTATCGATTTTATCAACGGGAAATTTTTCGTTAATGCACAGGAAACCCATGAGTAAACTGTCGGCTTTTACATATATAGCAAACAAAGTGGTCGTGTTATTTATACGAATGTAAAGCCATTTCTACTACTATCGCAGTATTTTCCACATATTTTGCAGGACTCTGACGATGCTCAATTAGTTTGAAAATATGATGTTGAAAAATATTAAAATTTTTATTTATGATCCTTCAAGTCAAACAGTTTGTTTCGGTTAATAATTTAGCTTTAAAAAGTTGTTTCCATATATACATATGTATATGTTTGTATACATCTATTCTGTATACCAATCACAAGATCCTCAGTTTTAGATAACGACTTCAACTTTTAAAACTTTATATAAAATAATTTTCAAACATTACTTTGGCTGCTGTACTTGTGTTATGGTTTCATGATATTTCGACGGCTGAGTGGAAAATCGCCCTATTTTTTAAAATTTGAAAAAACCTACTTCAGGTTTATTTTCTTTCAAAAATGTCCTATCTCATAACATAAAACTCCCCAACACAACTGAAAATGTACTGAGTTTTAGTTCAGAAAAGGCGTTTTTGAAATTCATTCTGAGAGAGGGCGTCCTTTAACGAAATTTTTAAACGAAGTGTTATTGAAACAAAAATTGAAGTAGATCGTCCTGAAATAGAGCGTTGATCTAGAAACATAAAAAAAGTTCAATCTCTTTTTTCAAGAAAAAATGTTCATACAATTTGCATTGAACAAATATTAGGGGTTTTCCTAATCATAACGTTGTCAGTCATATTCATGACTTTCCTCAATATCAGTCGATGACAAATACATACATACACACACATTCATTTCGAAATGCTTTCATGAGTGCAGAAAATCCAAAAAATACCAGGCAATCATAATTATAGTGTAGGATGACACTCACACAGATCCCAATTCGTCAATACTCCAATGAGTATTTATTCTCTCCATAGCGCTCCAAATGCGTTAAGCTACACATATTCATATCGAGAGCATAAATTACTTGCTCTCTCGCACCAGCCAGTGTTGTTAACTTATCGATTTTATCAACGGGAAATTTTTCGTTAATGCACAGGAAACCCATGAGTAAACTGTCGGCTTTTACATATATAGCAAACAAAGTGGTCGTGTTATTTATACGAATGTAAAGCCATTTCTACTACTATCGCAGTATTTTCCACATATTTTGCAGGACTCTGACGATGTTCAATTAGTTAGAAAATATGATGTTGAGAAATATTAAAATTTTTATTTCTGTCCTTAAAGTCAAACAGTTTGTTTCGGTTAATAATTTAGCTTTAAAAAGTTGTTTCCATATATATATGTTTGTATATATCTATTCTGTATTCTGTATAACAGTTATTTTAAGTAATTTTTTTGCTATAAAGGCGGAAGACATTGTATGTTCTGTCAGTACTTTTAGCGGATCATAGATGGGAACTTTGGTGGTAAAAATTGGCTATAATTGTAGGAGCACATTTGAGGCAAAAAAATATTGGCAATGATTTCCGCTGTATTCCCGATTGTTTTATTTTTATCTCTTTTATCCCGCAAACGTTTTTTTTCATCAAATTTCAACAACAGTCACCAAAGTCATTACATTAACTGTGGAATATCAATGAATACCCAGGAAGAAGACAACAGCGAACATGGAACCATCCAAGCAGGAGCACTTCTAAGCCCCTTTAGTGACATCGAAACTGCTTAGTAGATATGTACTTGGGTCACAAAAATTACAATTACTTATGTTCTTTCAGAATATTCAAAGTCTGCCCTCATTTTGGATAGGTGGACAACACTTAAATATGTGCGCAGCAGACAGTTTCAACAAACACTGTCTTATTATTTGTACAGCAAAAGTATTAGGCGCTCATGAGCATGAAGTAAGTGCGCAGCAGACATTTTCAACAAACACTGTCTTATTATTTGTACAGCAAAAGTATTAGCCGCTCATGAGCATGAAGTAAGTGCGCAGCAGACATTTTCAACAAACACTGTCTTATTATTTGTACAGCAAAAGTATTAGGCGCTCATGAGCATGAAGTAAGTGCGCAGCAGACATTTTCAACAAACACTGTCTTATTATTTGTACAGCAAAAGTATTAGGCGCTCATGAGCATGAAGTAAGTGCGCAGCAGACATTTTCAACAAGCACTGTCTTATTATTTGTACAGCAAAAGTATTAGGCGCTCATGAGCATGATGTAAGCATGCAGCTCTTTGGAAAAGATGCTGGCTTGAGTGGATATATGCAGGAGTGCTGTTGAGTCGTCGTTTAGGAAGAGAGTGATGTCGTCTCCCGAGCTAGCAGTGTTGTTTTTATGAAAGATGATTGAGCTACTTTGCCTTGAGTCAAAGAGCATAATATGCTCTTTGCTTCGGGCTTACACATCGTTCGGGTTGTTTGTGAAAATACGAACTCAAACTGCACAATGTGCAATATCTGGCTGACTTCGTTTTATAGCTTTGAAAATATAATTTCTTTCTAATATTGGCTTATCCTTATGAGTGAAGAAGCGCATATGATTTTTATTTAGCTTAATTTTATTTTCTAATTTTGGGGGAAAAATCACAAATACAAACAGTCATTAACAAATACAGAACAAAAAAAATATTTTTTCGCTTAAAACTTTTTTTTGTTTAAGTTTAAGTGAACAACGACAAAAATTAAATACAAATAAATTTGAATAAATTAAACAAATTGAAACAATGAGAGGAAAACATTTGTAAAAATCTGTTCTTTATGCAACAAAAACAAAACAATTTTTTTATGCGACTTATTGTTTACTCAAATACATATTTACCATTTGTCTACATTCTGTTTTCTGTTCGTTCTATTGTTGTTGTTGTTTTTGTAGCATGTTGTAACTATTAACTAAACTATTCTTATACTACATTCTACACATTTTTGTTTTTGTTTTTTTAAACTAAATTATTTCCATTGTCGATTTTCTTTTAACGCTGCAGTCACTTAAATGGTAAGTGTTGCTGTGTTGCTGTTTCTCTGTGTCTCTTGTTGGTTGTGTGTTTGCTCTTAATAATAACTTTACTTGTTTTTGTTTTATTTGTTTTATTTAAATTTTCATATAAAACTACTTTCTTTTTTGAAATTTTTTTTTTATTTACTTAAGTTCAACTGCACGCCTGACATTCCTTTTCGTTTTTACTTGTTCACTAATTCATTTCTTAAATTTTTTTTCTTCTGTGTTTCAAATGCACTACACAAATTTTCATTACTTATTTCTTAGTTTTTGTTGTTGCTAATTTACTTCTACTACATTTTCTTTTTAAAAAACTACAATTTCTTAAATACAAATTTTCTGCATTTATATCGTGCGGTTGTTGTTGGTTTTCTGTTTTCTGTTTTATTTTTTTTTGTTTAATTCTATGTTTATCAAACTAGTCTTTTGCTTATGCTAAACAAGTTTTTTATGTGTTTTTTTGTTTTGTTATTTTACCCAGCCAAACAAGAAAATAGCGAAGGCATGTTTGTAAATACGCTTGTAATAGAGAAAAATTTAATAAGTCACAAATATTTTAAGAGTTTTTTTATTAGCACAAGCGTTTGAATATTTTTCAGCTGTTCACAACAGTTGAAAATCGTTTTAGAAAATCTGCATCAGTTCATTTTTGTTTTTTTTTTTCTTAATTTTTTATTAGTATTAGGGTAGATCAAAAAATCTTTAATATTTGGAACATTTCATACTGCCAAAAAAAGAAGAAAAACAAGAACAAACAAATAAAGAGTAATTTGTGTAATGAAGGAAAATCGCATAAAATTGAATAAAAAAGCAAAGAAAATATAATTTTAAGATAATATTTTAAATTGTTGTGCTAGGAAAACGCAAATTATTTCAAATAAGAAATCTATCTGAAAAAAAACGTGCTGAATAGCTAATCTTATTGATTTAAAATGCTTGAAACAAAAATATTTACGGTGTTGACAGTCCCTCGCAAATGGCTTTGTATTGATATAGCCCAGCAAACTATTTTTTTTTTTTAATTAAAGAGTTTTTATTTCAAAACGCATTTTATGACGGAACTGCGCATCGAATCGAAATCCAAAGCATTTTAAATCAAATCATATTTTCCTAGTCAAAAATATTACAGCAGTTAACAAATTTCAAAAAAGAATAAAATAATTTCATGTTCCACCCTCTTGCTTATCCAACAACAAGCAATAGTATTTGTGTTTTAAAGAGAAAAATCGTATATTATCTCAACTTTAGTTTTCAAATTTGCCATCAATTAATTTTCGTTTACGCACAGTTAGAATCTAGAAAAAAGTCTTAATAATACTTAATTATTTTATGAAGAGGAGGGGAAAAACGGTAAAGCTTAACATAATAATGCTTAAAGCTATAGTAAAGTAACTAAAATAGCGCTAAAAATAGAAACAACTTTCTTTATGTATGTATCTCCTCCTTCTATTCCTCCCAATGTTCTTCTCATGTTTTTCATACTATTCCTATACCGATTCTTTTTCTGCCGCTTTTCAGCTCACTTCCTACCTCCTTATAGTTTATTATCCTAATGCTATAAAAATTATATATCTTACATAAGTCTAGTCTATGCACTTATTCCCCTTTTTGTTTATTAACTACCAAAACATCGCTTTCAGTTTACTCCATCTACTCATTTGCTTAATAACTTTTCCTTTGTTATTGATTTTCTTTATGTTTCATATTTTTTTCGTCCTTCAGTTAGAGCTTACTAAATGTTTTATTTTCCGCTACACACTACTTTCTGCTTTTCCGCATTGTATGTAAAAAATTCTACAATTTCTCATTTCCATTTTTATGTAATTTTTTTTTGTTTGTTTTAATTTTTTTGTTGCAAAAATTGCATATTTTTCACAAAAATTTTTTTAGTCCTCTACCAATAATTTCTTTTGAAGAACCCCACCCTCTAACCCCTGCTCTTATGCATTGCTATAAAGTTTTAAACTATTGCATACGCATTAGAATACCATTTCTTTTAAATTTCACCTACTTTTATTTGCTGTTTGTTCGTCTAGTAATAAACTCACATTTTGCAAACGAGAAAACAAAAAGAAAAGTATTACTCGTTTTTATCTTAAATGCAATTTAGTCCTCATACCCCACCTACATGGCTTAGAAACTAACACTACTTTTTCAAAAATCTTCTTTTTGTTTTTGTTTTACTTCCCTAAAATTAACGCTCAAAACAGCCTGTCTATTAATTTTTAGCGCTTTTATTTGGTTTTCACTTTCCACACATTTTTGTTGGTGTTCAACGTTTTCACTTCGACGCTTTCGTGGCACTTCACAGTGTACGCGGTAACAAGATATTTGAGTATGGCTGTTTAGCTTGTTAGTTGTTGGTTGTTCATTGTGTTTGTTTGTTTTTCTTGTAACAACAATTCATTCATTAATCAAAATTTGTTTTATGTGGTTTTTCTTGTTTTTGTTTTTAGCTTATTCTCTCATTTTTTATTTCTTTTAGAAATAATTTTATACAAATTTTCAAGCTTATGTGTGTGTGTATATAACAAAATTTCATACATCATTTCAATATACATACGTATGTTCGTGTGTTCTTATGTGTTTTGCAAATTAGAGTTGGAAAGTAAAGTAATTGTGTGTTAGTGTGTGTTTATTTGCTCTTCGATTCACACAAATCGAAACTCAGTTTGTTGCTTCTTCGTCAACGCTCATCAAACTTGTTCTAATTCATTTTCTTTTTCTTATTCTACGCATTCCATTGTTTTTCGCGCTCTTCATCAATATTTTCTTATCCGCTATTCCAATAGTTTCATTTTTCCTATCTTTCCATACACATCTTCTTCTTTTTCTAACTTCTTTCTTTCTCATACTTGATTCTTCTGCCTTCATACTACTCCTTAGTCATCATCCGGTTTCACTATAAACTATTGCTATGTATGTGTTTAACTTGTTTATTTCAAAAAGTAACAAATAAAAATATAACGGTTAAATGTCATTTATAAAATGAAAAAATTCAAGGAAACTCAACAATATTTTTGTTTTTTGTAAAATTTCCCGTAAACTTTGATTTTCATCATTTACATTCAATGTCAAACATTAGCATTCGCTTTCATTATCGTTTAGCGCCTGTTATTTATTTCCTTCTACTTTGTCCACTTTTTCTTATTTTCGTTTTCTAGTTTTAGTAATAAATAAATATTTTTTTTTTACACCCATTTTATTTTACTTATGTTCATTTTTAACGTGTATGCTTTCTCCGTTTTTCTTCTTGTTTTCTTTTCTTTGTAATAATCTCTCCCTTCATTCAAAATGTAAATACCTTAATGTACTCTAGTCAAAATACATTCAAAATTCCTTGCATATTTTACGGGTGTTTCTTGTTTTATGTATACATTTTGGCGCTTCTTCTTTTTATTATTGGATTTATCGTGCTCACTTAGCGCTTCTTCTTTAAATATTCAAAAATAAAATCTCATACGCTTGCTCATCCTAGGATTCCCTCCTTGAAAGTTCTTTGTATAATCTTTTTCGTTCACAAAATGTGTGTTTGATGAGCTCCATTACAGTTTTGTTGTTCAAAAAAACGTATTTAATACTCTCCAATTTTCTGTTATCTCAAACGCCTCTTCATTACAAAAATTTATTTGAAGTTTTTTCCAACTTTTCAAATTTGTGTGCTTTTAACGCAAATTAAATTTGTTTTTTAACTTTTTTTATGTTTCTCCTACTTTCATTTTTGTATTGTATTTATGTTAAACTTAAGTCTTTACATTTCTCTTCATTTAAATTATTTTCTTTTAAAATGTTACATTACTCTCATTAGCTATTTCAGTAACCTTATTTTGTTTGCATACAAATATAAAATGTATTTTTCTTTAATTCTTTCATTCTTATAACTTTAGCAAGTTTAAGTTACATTTTCTCTCTTTTATCGATTTTTATTGGAAGCTTTTATTTAGCTTTTATTATTATTCATTTTGGTGGCAAAAGTTATTGTTTCATTTTGTGTTTTAATAATTTGTTATGTTTATTGTTGCTGGTTGTCGCTGATTTCTTTATTGTGGTTGTTGTTGTCGCTGTTATTATCATTACTATTTTGTTCAAAGGTTGGTTGTATTGTTGTTTGTTCCATCACCTTTTCTCTCCGTGCTGTATTCATATCTGATTATGATCATTATCTTTTTTATTATTGTATATACTGTTGCTGCATTTTGTTGTTGTTTATTCGCGTTTATCCGATTCCATTTGCTGCTCCCATTAGAGCGTCAATCGCGGCATCATAATATTACATCTGAAAAATGAAAACGTTTTTATTAGATAACAATGTGATTTACTAAGTACGATATTATATACATAAGTACATATGTATGTATGTAAATAATATACAGTTAATTAAGCCACACTATCAATTGCAGTGTCGAATTATAGTTATACAGATGCTTTTTTCATTTGATTTTAGCGAAGAAGCATATAAAATTAGCACTCAATAATTATATAAGCCCCTTTTTATTGGTAAGTACTTAGCAGCTTGTAAATAAAATAACAATACCTTTAATTTTTTTAGGTGGTCTTTAGCAAACTTATAGATTTACAAATTTTTTCAAGTCATATATTCTAATTAATATATTTTTTTTTATGGAAAACTTAATTTTTTTTTTGCGAATCTGGATTTCTTCCAGCAACGTTTTGATAAATAGGATTAACCCTTCCAAAAATTGCCAATTAAGTTATTTTGACGAATTCTTCTTTGTATTTCACAATTTATTGTTGGATTGCGAATATTTGTGGGTAAATAATTACAAATTTTAATAAACAGCACTCATTTCTTTTGATGCTTTAAAAGTGTTTCGTTTCCAGTTAATAGTAATACATGTCGTATACACAACATTTTTTCATATACATACATAGTGGAACCTGTCAATAATAAAAAAAAAGCCATTGCTTTTCCCAAGCTTTAAGAAAATGAAATGTGTAAATTGGTTTTTGCAAACATTTCCAATTTAAGTAAGGATTGAAAATTATAGAAACGAGCAAACAATTCTAAAATATTATTCTTCCTTATAAAAATTTCTGTAAGTGCCTTTGTCAGAACAGATGTAAAGTGAGGTGCAGTGAAATAACTCCCAAATGAAATAACTCCCAACAAAAAAATGAAATAACTCCCAAATATTTTCCATGCAAGTTGGGACTTATTTCATTATGAAATAGCTCCCAATTCATTGGGACTTATTTCATAATT
This sequence comes from Sphenella marginata, assembly GCA_951509765.1. Classification (NCBI taxonomy): domain Eukaryota; kingdom Metazoa; phylum Arthropoda; class Insecta; order Diptera; family Tephritidae; genus Sphenella; species Sphenella marginata. Next base: position 25,680,122 of record OX608082.1, read on the forward strand.
TTAACTGGGAATTATTTCATAATGAAATAACTCCCAAATGAAATAATCCCCAATAAAATATCTTTGGGAGTTATTTCATAATTTTTGGAAATTGGGAGTTATTTCATTTTTTGGGACTTACTTCATTGCTTGTAATCCAGGCATTGGGAGTTATTTCATTTTTAATGGGAGTTATTTCATTTTTGTTGGGGAATATTTTTAGCGAACTAACGTCATTGACATTCATTCGCAGTACGAAAGCGAACTAAAGTCAGTACATTTTTTTTATATTCCAAATTTTAATTTTTCATTATCACCTTCGACTTATGATCATTATATCAAGAATCTGGAATTTAAAAAATGAATCTGAGATTGGCTTAGGTCAGATCCTCGATTCGGGGCGTGATCAATGGTATTTATGTGCAGAACTCCTTTCCGCATTGGCGGCCTTCGGCCGCGCTTCAAAAAATAACCCTGGGCTACGCCATTCCAACTCCGGGTGGTTGCCATAGCCGTGGCTACCGCCACGGTGATGTCCTTCCGCGTGCCACTCTTTTCTCACAGGGTAATGTGATTACAATAACCACATGAACATGACTTTAACTGCAAATATCTCGCAAACTACTAAAAATATTGGTTCAGCGGAGTTATATTCATGCTCCTGGGACCAAAGCGCGTCTCAACATTTTTGGTTGTGTATTAGCGCTCGGTACCCCACGTAAACGATTACCCATGTCTAGATTTAGAATCTGAAATGAGATTTTTTTCAACAGTTCAAAAGTTATTTCCAGTTAAAGTTCACAATTTTCTGTCATTTTCATGTGGTTGTTGTAATGGCACATTACGCTGAGCCAAAAAAGTAAAAAAGTGGGAAACGTGGCACGCGGAAGGACATCACCGTGGCGGTAGCCACGGCTATGGCACACACCCGGAGTTGGAATGGCGTAGCCCAGGGTTATTTTTTGAAGCGCGGCCGCAGGCCGCCAATGCGGAAAGGAGTTCTGCACATAAATACCATCTATCACGCCCCGAATTGAAGATCTGACCTAAGTCAAATTTTGCCTCAATGACATTAATTCGCATGTCCAAAGCGAACTAAAGTCAAAATATTAAACGAATTAAGGGCACTGACTTTAATTCGTTTTTGGTCATGCGTCTTAATGTCACTGACATTAATTCGCTTTTTGGGTGCGTAATTTGTTTGGAGGTTGAGCCCAATGTACTATTGATGCCGTGCAAACATTTAAAAATATGCAACGCTTGTGTTCTAATGCTTCATGCTAAGAGTATTTCTGAAGGACTAGAAAACTTTAACTGTCCGATTTGCCGTCAAAAGGTCGACAACACTATTCAGGTTTTCATGTAATTGTTACATTCACATATCTATGTACATATTAACTTCCTGTATTTTTCAAATTTCATTGTAACTGATTATGTTGTAAAAATATACCATTTCAAATTTTGATTTGGGATTTATTTCATTTTTTTTGGGACTTATTTCATTTGGGAGTTATTTCATTTTTTTGGGACTTATTTCATTTGGGAGTTATTTCATTTTTTTGGGGACTTGTGGTTTCATTGTGAAATAACTACCAAATATTGGGAGTTATTTCATTTCCTTCTTTGGGAGTTATTTCATTTATTAAAGTTGGGAATTATTTCATTTTTATTGGGACTTATTTCATTGGGAGTTATTTCATGGGAGTTATTTCATTTGGGAGTTATTTCACTGCACCGTAAAGTGATGTTTCGTTATCTAACTTCATTCTTGATTTATTTGGCGGCGGTGGTGGTGATATAGTCATAGTGCATACAATATCGAAAGGTCTCTAATATAAGTACCAGGATAGGTGGCACCCAAAGTAATTTCGAGTCTATTTCTGCTACTCTCAACCAAAAACCGCTCAGCCGCGGCAAGAGACATGTATACAGGTTCTGGAAAATTTAAGGGAAAAGTCTCAGCTGAATACCAATTGAAAGAGAAACTGATCTACTTCGAGGTACTATAACTAACCAAATTATAATTTTTTTTTTACTTTCATCTTACGAGTATAATATCTAAAGAAATATCAGAAAAACTGCAAGTTGCATTTTCCAGTGGGATTTTCTTAATTGTTTGAGAGCGAATTTGTCATTTACCACAAAGAAATACTTCGATTGTCTACTAAAAAGTTGGCGGCGCCATGTCTACTTCAACAAAAATTATCTCAAGTTATCGTGCTTTTTAAATTTCCTTTTTCCTTCTAAACACTTTAAGATACACAAGAGGCTTTCCATTCTGTTTAATTGTGATATTTGACACAATTTGAATTGAAGCCATAAAACCGGAATCTACAAAAGTGTATAAAATGTCTTTATAAAAATTCTCTAACAATTTCTCAACTAGCTGGAAATTTCATTTGAGCAAATATTAAGAAAAACCTCTGCCAACTCAAACTCAAATTGAAGCCAAATTATTTGGTTTCCTTGACAGATTTGCCTATGCTGATGGTAAAATATAATACACTTTCATTTTTATTACAAAACTAATGATGTGAACTTTAAGCAGATATTTACAAAGATGAAAGGGTGTGACGCAGTTGCTAAAAATTTAATAACACTCCGTCGCAGCATTTAAAATAGCATGCTTATGTGTGTCATAAAGCAGTCAAGTTTGCATGCTGATAATGATGATTAAAATCAGTTGTGATCTATATTTTTAGAATAATGATAAAAGTTCAAACATACATGGAAATGACAAATTTCAAAACCACGCATAAAAATACTATAAACAGAACATTCATTTTACTTTAAAGCAAATTTATGCACGTCAAATTAAAAGCACATCCTCCAATGCAAATATATACATAGATATGTACATATGTATGTTCATGTCCATGTCATCACTAACACTGTGTTTCACGTCAACCTGATGCATCAAAAAAGGTGTGAAGGACACACGCTGTACAGTAATCATAATGATAGCTATGGCCATCAAGTGATGTTACAAAGGAATGCAACAACAACACAAAGAAAACTGAAGCAAACAATAATAACAAGCAATGGCGGCGAAGAGATATATCTTCATGTTGAGCGTCTCTATATGTAGTCTGCAGTTTATCCTACTAGAAATGTATATTTGGTTAACTTCCCTGCAGAAAACTGCACAAGCTCAGAACTATGCCTGAGCTATACCGTTTGGAGACACCACCAGTTCTAGCTCAATTCCTAAGCAATGCTTTCAACTGTCTACCTTAACGTGACGTTGTCATTGTCGGTAACAATTGTCACCAGTGCATTACCTGGCAACCCGTCCTGAACCGGTTCTCATTCGGACATTCCTAAGATAGTTTGGCATTTGGCTAGTTCTGAGCTGGGTACAAGGAACGCGTCACGCAGTGGATAGCTCAAGATTGCTCCTTTCGGAGACTGGTTCGGAATTTTACTGCAGCGTTACTAGTGATTATATATGTATGTACAGCAGTATCACAAAATCTATATATAAAGTTTGCCTAGTAACTCCGTAAGACATTTTATCCATAAACATATTTCCATGTCGTCATAAAGTTGAAAAAAAATTCCATAAATAGTTTTATTCCTTAATGGCACGAGGTCTACTTAGGGCATTATTAAAAACTAGGGTTTGGAAACATTCACTTTCGTTTACTCATATTCGCTCAAGTGAAGTGAGTTAAAAAGTAATATGACATTCGTATTCGATCCCGAAAAAATCCAAAAACCATTCCCGAATAGTCCCGAAGTGATCCGAAAACAGTACCTAAAAGGTCATGAAACGATCCCAAAAACAGTTGCGGAAAAGTTCCGGAAACAATCCCGAAATGGTCCCGAAGTAATCATAATATACATATATTTATATAATCACTATATGTACCCGAATATGCAACAAGTCCCGATAAATATATCTTTTATCAGATGTTTTTTAAGAAAAATATAGAATTTAAAACGAAGTTATTTACATGGAAATTTTAAGTGGATTATATATTGCAGCCTAAATCAAAAACTGACACAACTCAAAGGAATATTGAATCGCTAGTACTAATAAGACCCGTAAAGCTCTACTTAATGAACTAGTATGTTTGTTGACTAGTTTGTCTACTCACTGAATGGTTGATATGTAGATAAATTTGTATGCAGATATGATAAACTACTTGAAGTGGATCAGTGTTAGAGGCGAATAAAAAATGTATATGAAAAATGCACGGTAGATGATTGAGGGCGAAGTAGTATTAAAATATGTTCAAGCTATGCACAATATTCTGAGAGCAGATAAGCACAAACAGGCAAGCAAAGTAGGCAAGCACAAGCACAAGCACAAGCACAGTAAGCAGGCAACGCAAGCAGCAATAAAGCACAGCACAGCATACATTACAAAAAAAAAAAAATATAAAAAAAAAACCAAAAACAAAATATATGTATATTAAGGTGCCTCGCCAAAAAAAGTTGCACTGTTTCCACCGGAAAATCAAAATTCACTCTTTTCTAAGGACTCCCCCAAAATATTTCGAAAAAATATTAAGATTTACCGGAGCTAAGCCGCGTTAAAAACACGCTAAAAATATCGTTTTTTATGTATAAAAGGAGTATGAAAAAAATATTTTTTAATAAAAAGCAATTGAGATGATAGAGTGCAAAAGCTAAGCATAAAAAAGTTTAAAAATTTTATTAATACTATTATTGTATATCTGTGTGCTAATATTCGCAATGTTTAAAGATAGACCAAAAAGGATTAAATTTTGCAGAAATGGCAACGTCTCGAAAATACCTTCCAAATGATATCCTAATCGTCCAAATCAGTCAATAATTGGCTGAGTTATTAAAGTTTTCCACAAACCTACCCCTCGAAATATGACCAAAAACAGCATCATACATCTCAATATTTGGATTGCGTTAATAAAATTTTCAAACTTTTGTATGCCTACATTTTGTACTCCAGCTAATTCATCATCTCAGGTGCTTTTTATTAAAAAATATTTTTTCATACTCCTTTTATACATAAAAAACGATATTTTTACCGTTTTTTTAACGCGGTTTAGCTCCGGTAAATTTTAATATTTTTTCGAAATATTTTGACCAAGGTCCTAGAATACATTGAAGTTTATAATTCCGATGGAAACAGGGTGTCCATTTTTTTTTGTATGGAGCGTGAGGCGCCTTAATGTATATAAGTAAAGATGATGGCAAACAGCAAATGGTAACTGGTAAAAAATTCAGTAAGAATATAACGGTTGCTTTTGAGCGAGTGAATGACTCAGTCAGCGAGTGAGTGTTTTTGTGTGTGCGAGCGTCTAAATGTATGCAGCTTTGAAGTTTATGTATACGAATAAGCTTTGCAATGCAGGTGATTCTAAATGAATATAATAAATGATGAAAATGAATATTTTTGCTTTCGAGAAAGTATGTAATACGAAAATATGGGAAAAATATGTCAAAAATTAATTAAGCGCAAATGGAAGAATGTACAACAATGAGTCTGATGCTCAAGCTGGTACATATGTATGTACATATGTACATGTATAGTGATTGGAGTGAGTGAGTGTTTGTGTGACTAAAGCGCAGTGCTCATGAGCAAAGGTAATAAATGCTAAACTAAATATTTAGCGCAAACTAAACAAAAAAGTGAAAAATAAATAAATTGAAAAAAAACCAAATAAGAAATATTAAAAAAAAATTAAACTTCACAGTTATGAATTAAATATATGTAAGCACACGAATGGATGATGCTGTTGTGACGCTATGCTGATGTCTCGCAACAAAATAATGCAGTATCGCTGATCCAAATGATGAGTTATGTATGGAATGGTTTGAAACTAAAAATACACTTCATAGGCTAAGCGACATGCAAAAAAAAAAAAAAAAAATTAAAAAAAAATATAGCGAATTTATAATTTGACCCAATTCATGGAATTTTAACAACAGACTAATGAAAAAACAGCTGAACAAAGGCAAAAACCTGCAAACTATGCAAAACAAAAAATATTGCAAAACAAAACATATACTAGCATTAATTTTAAATTACACAAATGTGCAAATTAGGCAACGATTTTTTTTTTTGATTAAAAATTTGCAACTAGCTTAAAATTTTAACGAAAAAATGTAAACAAACTAAACACACGCTAAAGCCTTAAAATTCAATTTTTTTTTTTCAAATTTAGGATCTAATTTAGTTTTTTTCCTTCATTGCATTTGTTTGTTCGATTTTTTTTTTGTTTTTTGTAAGTCACACGCACTCACCTCGCGATGACCTATTTGGGAGCGGCTGGATGTGGATACTGTGTATATGCCTCATCGGGTGATGCAGCTGTGCTAGCCTGTTCGGAATCTGTCATTGGCATTGTTGGAATAATTGTTGGTTGTGCATAATATGGATAAGTTGGACTAATATACTGTAATGATGGAGAGAAATTCTATAAAAAAATCAAATAAAGAAAGAAAAACAAATTTCATATTTAACGGTTAATATTCACTTATTAATGGCCAGAACGATGAAGATTCAGTTTTGAGATTCTAAATTTACAATTATTTACAAAGATTATGAAAAATTTGTGTATGAAAATGGTCAAGACGATTTAGGGGGTGTATGATGCGAGTACAAAATTTTTAATTTTGTATTAAAAAATCTTGTTTTGTGTATATTACAATGGCACTTAGAAATAAAAAGTCAGCAGCTAATTTGTTCAGACCCACCTACTGACGTGTATCTATTTAGTTGAGTTAAAAATTATTTCTAAAAGTACTTGCCACGACTCGACTATGACGAAGCTAAAACTCCAGTATCCCCGCTAGAAATAACGAAAAACTGGAAAATGATGAACTAAAGAGGGCTGTAGTGAAGGGCGTTTTGAAAGCATACATCAACTCATTAGCAGAACATAGTAAGACATAATAAGCACGCCATCAGACCTGGCAAGTCTATAATGGTTCAGATCTACACACGATACATAAAATCGCGGAGAGGACCACATATTTGGCGATTTCAAAGCAGTTTTCGACCATGACTTCTAGCAGAACGAATGAATCTGTCAGGGTTGCAAAACAGACAAGATATCCGTAGAATATACAAATTGTTTACACCGATGCTGGTGAAGTTAATTCGAGCAGCATAGTTAGCCGACACAAATTTAAAAAATTTTGCTTATTTGGGAAGCTTCCTTGAGCTCAGTAGACAGTTCAGAAGTAAAAGGCTCTGTGGACGAAACAATTTACGGTGAATAAGTCTCCTCAAAGCTGTCTGCTCGTGTTGAAGTAAAATGATGGATAAGATAATCGAGTGAAATGTTGTCTATACACAATTATGGATCTTCCAGATTTAATGATAAACTAATAAGTGATTAAACCTGAGGCTTCCTTGTCTAGGCTATGTTATACGAATAGACAGGGGATGGAAGGAGTTCCTATTGCAATGTGTTTTTGGAAGTTGAGAAAGAACTAAGTCACCCATAAGGTGTTGAATAAATTGGCTTCTGTGGTGTTTCCAATGGGAGCTAGTTATGGCCACTCACAAGAGATCTGAGTCTGGGGTCCGTTTAAATTTTGCTACAATGTTTCAGTTGGTTGGGAATATTTATAATCATTTCTGAGGGATCTTTAATTCAGACTCAAAAGGTCCATATACAAGTCCTTATGTGGATCTGTCTAATTTACAACCTCCTTCCTTTTCAATTTGTATGTAAGAATGTTATTAATGCTTCTAAAAGAGATATAAAAAAAATTTAGTCAGAATCAGCAGCTCTCACGCACACACACACACATACATTCCTTGGTGTGGCGGAAGCGAAAGTTACATACATACATGAGTGGATAAAAAAAACAAAAACGCCCAAACTGTGAGTGTGCACAAAGTTTCGTGGAAATTTTTTTTTAATTCAAAAATTTTTTCTTGAGTCGAGTAAACTATTTGCAATAAACATTTGCCAAAGACACAAAAATAAAAAAAACGAAAAGAAATTTTGAAAATTAAAACGTTTTTGTTGTACCATAATTTTCCTCAACATAAACCTTTAGCAAAACCTAAACATTTTCGTAATATCGATGATGATGATGATGGCTTTCGAGTGAGTGCATTTTCTGTTAAGTGTTAGTCTATTGTCTAAATATGTATTGATGTATTTGCTAAGTTCATTTACTGAAGAGATAGAAAGCAATTTATGTGTACTTACGGAATTTCCAATTTGTAATGTGGCTAGTTGTGGCACCATTGGTCCATATGGCACAGAGGGATCACCACTAACCATCATTGAGATACCGCGTGGTTGCACCTGATTAACAGCGTCTGGCTTATAGGAAGCAACACCCAATTGTGGAGCAGCAGCCATTTGCATGTACTGTAATTGAAAAGTTTTGAAAATTTATATGTAAGCTTAATTCGAGACTCAAATTGTAACTATTAGTACTAATTTATGATTGGTGTATTTGAAAACAAATGGGGAGTTCTTGTAATGTGGTGCTAGCTTCAGTTAATGGAAAAGAGGAAGCAGCTTCAGTGAGACTGCTTTTGGGGCAGTTAACCTTAAAAGAAAGTTTGTTTAAAGTAGTATTCTTCGCAGGCTTACTTTATGTGTTCAACATCAGACCTCAATGTGTTCGACATCAGATCAGGCCTTGATGTATTTCGACAAGAGCTTTAATCTAAAGTTCTTCTCGAGAAGAAACTGAAAGGGAAACGGATCACAAGAAGTAAGCAATATCGCTGTGCACTCGCGGTCCGGATTTCTCCTTAAACGACTTAGAGTCGCGCTCTTAAGAAAAGAAATGCTGGGACCGCAGATTTCACTAGAATACCAAAATATTCAGAAGCAGTTGTCGTAGTACAAAAACCTCTCATCAAATGCCTAGTAATTGCGGAACATGCTTTCGTGCTTCTCAAGAAGAATCAAACGCACTTATGTATAAAGACAAAGAAGAGAACGGATAAACTACTAAAGGGACCCGAACTACAAGGAACGAAATATTTCCCGCACAACTCATAATTTTCAGGACTTAGACTTAGCTTTTCTAAAGATCGCTCTATTGAGTAGTTTCTTTTTCGCATATATTTTCGGGTTATGAACTTTGAAAATTTAGTTAAATTTACTTACCTGATCCTCAACTTGTTGCATTGGTTGTGTCATCATATAGCCTGGTATCCATTGTGAGCTAGCTGTCATTGGGTAACTGCTTACTTGTGGAGCACCAAAACGTGAATACGGCACGCCAATTGGTGTACCAACATTAACACTAACACCATTTTGTTGCATTGATGGATCATAGGTTACGGGTATCCCTTCAGCGGGATCACGCCACGTTCGCGCATTTGGATCTGGATTCTTATAGAGATTCTTCTTTTTTGGACCACCATCGGCAAATTTAACCAAAAGTGGATCTTTGGCACCCTGTATTGTATTACCATTGAATATCTGTATGATTTGCTCACATTTTTCACGACTTTCCATGCGTGCAAAGCCAACACCTAAGGGGGAGAAAATAAATTTGTTTTTGTTGTGAATAAGGAAATGCTTGACAGTTGCTAGAGCTAAGTTACTAAAGGGTTGTACAATAGAATATTCGTAAAGTTATTTTCTGCAATCAAACTATACAAACACAACCTCGTTTTTAAGAACTGCATTTTTGAAAAAATTGTGGGCTTGGATAGGTAGCGAAATATTTGTAAAATGGCTGTAGTGGTACCTTTAAGCTGTGAAAATTATATATGTAGGTATTTAAATCAGAAAACATACACTGCAAAAATTTATAATATACACTGAACAGTTTTTTGTTGAAAATAAATATTAAACTCCGAAAATATTTCAAATGGCAAGTGTGTTTTTAAAAAGATTTGTTATACATGTTAAATAGACTTTTATAAATTTTATTTTTAAAACACTTGGCATTTGAAATATTTTCACTGACAAAAAAATTATTAATTTAAATATGAAATTTGTACAGTGTATATTTTCGAAAGCTGATTTAAATCTCTTTCTAACGGTGTAAAGGTCTTTGAATTGAGCCATTCCGTAGCAATCGTAGTTTGAAGGTAACTATTCCTGTGATTTTTCGGATATCTTGATACTTTGCCACGCCCACCATTTTTCAAAAATGCAATTGCTAAGAATGAGGTTCTGTTTGTACAGGTAAAGTGTAGGTGTATGCAAAATATTGACAGAATCTGAGTTTTGATATGAAATTCAGCAGATAGACTTTACAAGACGAAATTAATGAGCACATTAAGGATGGATGGGACCAAACTTGTCATTTTGCTCAACTTTAAAAACAAAAATATTATAAACGAAAAATTAATTGCCAACTTACCTTTTGAATTCATTTGCTGATCGCGCAATATACGAGTGGAAACAACTTGACCATACTTCGATAGCATATTCTCCAAATCGGTCTCTTTGAAATGTGGTGGCAAATTTGCAATATACAAATTTGTGGGATCCTGTTCTTGTTGCTGTTTTATTGCGTGAATGTCCATTGTTGTGGGCGGAATTCATGTGTTTAGATGTGCGTGTATTTATTAGTTTATGGTTTTTTTTTTAAATTTTTAAAGAATGTTTTTGAATTAATGTTAGTATGTATGTTTTATTTGGCAAATTGTGATTTGTGTTTATTTATTTATTTTGCATGACAAACGTGCAAAGCAATTGCAGAGCGTGTAGAGTATTGTATGTATAGTGTTGTTAAGTTTTTTTTTTTATTTTTTTACAATAGCATTTGTTGCACATTTTAGTATGGTTGTTTTAAACGAAAGTGTTTTTTGTATGGATGTGTGTATGTATACAGATCGGATTGAATTTGGTTTATTGCATTCGTATTGTTGTTTATTTTGCATTTTCGTTTTTTGTTGGCACATTTTGTTTTTGTCGGCGTACGTTGCAAGATACGAGATTTAGTTGAAGAAAATATTTGAAAAATAAAATATTCATTGGTTAGTTCAATTTCAATTTTATAGCAAACAATTGTGATAAAGCGTGTAAATGTATGTATTTATGTATGTATGTTTATGTGTTTTGATGCAGTGTAGCGTTGTAGTAGTAAATGCACGTGTGTTTGTAAGTTGGCGCTTTATGAATGCATGTATGTATTTATGTACATATGTATGTATGTATGACGATATGACTTCAAGTGCCTAACGTGTTTAAATGATGAATATGTTAGTGTGTCCTGTTCTTCAATGAAATTTTATTGTATATGTAACTGGTGTACGTTAATTGAATTATTTGTATACCCTATGCAAATATAAATATTTATATACTTAAATTAAATTATACCTGCATACATACATACATGATATAATCATATAAATCATACCAAAAACTGTGTGCATGTTTCCATTTGACGGTATCATTAAAATACGATTAACCTTAACTGCACTCTTAACTGCTTTAATTCATAAATTTTTTTTTTTATATTAATTAATTTTGTTAAATGTAATTAATTAATTGGTTGTAATTTTACCATTTCGCATGTTCTTTACTTTACAAATTATTGTCGCCAATATGGCATCATATTATTAAAAATGTTATATACGAAATTATATTTGTTAAAAAGAAAGCGCCTTCTCCTAGTCTGACAATAGTAGCACCCGTCTAAGTTTATAGTTTTTCAACCGGTTCGGAACTTTTTACACAAAAGACAATATCACTGGCTATTCTTCGAACAGTAAGTGTAGGGGGCAGGCTTATCTATATCGCGCTGAGAAAGAAATGCGGTCAAAGCTGTCTCTCTTAGCTTTATGGAGAGCGAGTCGCTTATTTAAATAAATTTTTTGATATTATTTTATTTTATACTTTAGTTCAGGCCTTAGACGGTCGGGCCTTGCTCAAAGAGTTTTTATAAATTATTTGTTCTATAAAGAATGGCGTTGGGACACCTTTTCGACGTACATATATGTATTATTTGGGAGGCGAGAGCACTCATCTTCGCTGTGAAATGACGTCAGTCTAACTAAAGGATATTATGCCCGTGGTTGTTAAATACATATATCTTTCGAAACCGCCTTATTTTCTTCAAAAATTAGGTTTGGAGGTCTTAAATCAGGCACCTCAAATAGAATATTTAAAAAATCGAAGCAGGAGAAAATTGTCTAGAAAAATATTGCAAATTTGAATTCCCAATTAATATTTTTTTGATATGTTAATTAATCAGATTATGATAAATCAAATCCCTAGAAGCTACGTATAAATTTAAGTTCTTAAGCTCATATTGGAGAAGGCGCTGCCCTCTCAATGAATTGTACATAATCTCAAGACATATCGGAGAGCAACTACGTTTTGTATTTTTGAAACATTTATTTTTTTTTAACCATAAATTTTATTTCGGCGAGACACACACACACGTGTTTTTGGCATATACATATGTACCTGAGAAAACTGTTTTAGTATATAAAAGATGTCGATTGAGCGAAAAAAATCCGTTAGAACACAAATGTTTTGATAGACTCAACCAAACAAAAAATTTAATACTACTAATTGCGTCTGTTGAGGCTACCGATTTATATAAGGATGCTTCCTCATCATGATAACTACATTGAAATTCCATAGCAACGTTCCCATGAACCTTTGGGTCTCATATGCGATATTTCTTCGGAGGGAGCATCCGGTGGACCTAACCGAGGCCAACATTTCCTTTCGAAAAACTTGGCAACGCCGAAAGAAAAAAAATTGTTCAGTCTATCAATTTGTAATCTGTTGGGACTACGGATTTTTTTGCTGCGTAGATGTGATCTAGTTATACTACAGATATTTAAAAAGTTTATAAACACTTAATATTAATTTAAATATGTATACATACGTTATACTCTAAAATATATAATGTAGCTTAAATACTGTCTATTATATGTATGTAATTTTATTATTACGGCCGGCACAGTAGTAGCGTCTACTATTTTAAATGGTATTAAATGTTTTTCTTATCTGACTATTTGAAAAAAGAAAATATTCTAATCACAAAGGGGTTAGTTAGGCAAATTTCTAAGGATTACATTTCTTCACTTAAATATCACTAGTATATACTAGTAAGAATTATTTTAAAAAACATGTATTGCATAAAACGTCTGACAATGGCTTATAGAAAATTTAATTTTTACAAATTAATACCAGAAATAAAAAATAATGTTACGTTAAATACATCATGTTAATGTTGATAGTCGAAAAAGTTTTAAGCGCAGTACTAGACGACGAGGAAGCTATGAACTCATTTAAATGAAAGCGCTTTCTAGAAGCTTTACAATGGTGAAAACTAAAAATTTTAAGATTTCTATGGGATGTAATTTAAACCAAAATCATTTGTCGGGATCAGCAAGATCGAACCAATACAACGCATAGCTCCCATACAATCGATTGTTCCGATAAATGGGTTTTTAAGAGTTGGTACCAATGGTATTTAAATAAGGATCGGATATCTAAACAAGTTTTGCTTATTCGTGAAAAGTATAAAGCCTTTGGCACAGCCTACGACAGCCCTTTAGTTACTTGTTTTAAATAGGTCGGTTGTGGTTTTTCTACTCCAGAGAGTGTAAAATATTAACATATTCAATGGGCTACCAAAGCAAAACAAATTCGAACATTTCGTATAATAAATACGATTTCTTTTGGAATAGCTCGGTCACTGGTCCACTCTTACATTTATAATAGTATGATTAGAGATTATGGCCGTGTTTTTAAGATTGCGCGCTTATCACTTCATACAAAGCAAAAGCTCATATACATTATATTCTAAAGTCTTCGGAAAAACAGTTTTAAGTAAGAAGATTTATGTGAGCTGGGCCAAATTAGAAATACATTGTACCCCTGCTGGTAGGGGTTTAGAATATACCCGCGGTAGGTATACTGGTCGTAAGAGGCGACTAATATGGACAAAGGTAATGATGTGCAACTCGATGGTTGATCTACGGATATGATGCCTCTCACCTCTCATTACCCATCTCTTCTTTCGGAAGGAGGGATGACATGACCTAGAAGGTTCCAGTGGTCATACCAAATCGCTTTCACGACAGTCGGGCAGTACCGCAAGGGAGTACCGAAGCGTACCGGATTCATATCTGGCCAAGGACTGTTATTTCGACAACACTCCCTAAAAATTTCGGGGAGTGATTTTGTTGCTAAAACAACAACAACAACAACAAGAAATACATACGAAGCTTTTGATCAATTTAGACTTTCATATCTGTAACTACATATATTCAGCGAAAGCTCCGCTCAATATCCTATTGATCAGTGTTAAGTCACCAATAAAACTGCGCTTTAAACTTGTTCGACTATAACGCTGAACTTTAAAGAGCCTAAGGCATGTTACTACACAATTTAAATGTTTTAAATTCATTACTAATCAACTAAGAATAAAAGTAGAACTTATACCGCATATGAAGGACGTGTTGGTTGTTCTATGATGTTTCATATTAATTATTATTATTTGACTAACTACAAGTTTATGTGTAAGTAGATGCATGAACTAAATATAATGTTTTAATTTTTTAATATGAAGAGAATGCGCCAATTCTTATTCAAGTCAATTAAGTTGCGATGTCAATCAATTTGATTAGTATTTATGTTTGATAAAAGTAATTTATTAAAAGATGTGTGTATATTTATATGAAGAATGAAATGTGATTCCCCTCTTCTTTGTGGACTTTTCTTCGAGCTTTGGTATATAATATTCTATTGTTTTTGCGAATATGTAATAAGTTTGATTTTGAAACATTTCTTTTAAATTTTTGATAATCGATTACAAAACAACAATAAGTCAGTGACACTCAAGATATTTAATCGGATTTCGGTTTAATTGAATATCTTCTAGCATTATTAGCTCAAGTGTATAAATTTAAGTTTCATCTAGCATAATTTGTATGTAATGTATAAGTTTTTTTTATGTTTATGTTTTCATAAAGTGTTGTTCATTAACTAAGTCTTTTGTTGAAGGTATCTATGCTCTTACAAAAATAACAATGTTTATAAATACTTACATAAATAAATACTAATTTTTTTTTGTTAATTTTATACTAAAGTTTACCTAATGTTTTTCTGTACAACTTATACTTTTAACAATACTCTAAACAAGGAATACACAATTCTAACTTGTTGGTCTGTACCTTAGTGCTGGAAGAAACAACGATGTAATTTAGATAGTACGATGGATTCGACCTTCTTTTTTTACTCTGATTCATGAAAGAACTATAGAGTTTGAAAACCACGCAAAAGTCCATGTGTTCATAAACACGTTAGAGGAGTTTATAACCGCTTTTCTAAATCGACGGAATACAAATTAAAGTTGAAGATGCTGTGTCAAAAAAATTGTTAAAAAAATATACATATATATCTATTGTGTTGAACATCGTTGTTTTTCCAACACTACTGTACCTATTTTTTACATTGGAGTTTTGTATAGTCTAATAAAAAGTGGTACTCAGTTACCTACATTTCGGAGAACGAACCTTTATAAATTCAATTTTTTTATTACTGCTATAGGAATTATTGAAGAAAGCAAATATTTGAGTTGTATCAGAAACAAATTTCAGTAAACATTTTATATTTGATTGGAAAGAAAAGTCAAGCTATGAAAAGTTTTAGGCAATGTAGAATTTAGTTGTTGGTCTAATAATTAACTCACTACCGTCGGAAAGAATATGAGTATTTTAAACGAAACATTGGAAACATATTCCGAAAATGCTCTTTGAAAGACTAAGGGACGTGCACTAGAAAATGCAAAGATATAGATTTACTTCAGTATGTAGATACATATCTAGATCTAGTACAATCTGGCGATACCATGATATAGTTCTGTATTGGATATATTCGTAGCTTATTCGGATTGCCAAAAAATTTTAGTCTTAAAAATTTTTTTTTTGCTTAATTTTTGATTTCAGGTTGAATTCGGAGCAGGAATTACTATACCCGTAGAAGTACAAAGTTATCTTCTCTACATTTTCACCTTAAACTTTTCAAAGCTTTCTCAGTCTACAATTTCTACATACATTTATATGCTCAACTATAATATTTGTACTAAAATTTCCATATACATATATGAGTTTTAATATAAAATTGTAAGAAAGTATACTAAATAAATGTACTAAAAATATTTTGTACTAAAAATGTCTATCGAAAGTTTTACTAATGATGGAACTACATTTGTTTCAAAGTATGTTTTTGGTATCTACGAGTTGACTAAATTTATTTAGGATATGGGGAAGGCTACAAATATAAACTAATAACAAAAGAAAGAAAAAACAAAGCAACGTAAGGTTATTCGAAAATAAGTTACAAAAAAACAAACAACCTATTGAAAGTACAAATAAAGAAGTAAAGCAGAAATTACCTTGTTTTTGCACGTATCAACTTTTTAAAAAGTTTCGTTATACATTAAGCATATG